>JBCNYH010000008.1:10508873-10526348 GCA_039654325.1 Tandanus tandanus | reverse complement strand
AGGAATAAAGGAGGAAGAAGGGAAGGAAGGAATAAAGGTGGGAATAAAGGAGGAGTAAGGGAAGGAGGGAATAAAGGCAGGAATTAAGGAGGAAGAAAGGAAGGAAGGAATAAAGGAGGAAGAAGGGAAGGAAGGAATAAAGGAGGAAGAAGGGAAGGAAGGAATAAAGGTGGGAATAAAGGAGGAGTAAGGGAAGGAGGGAATAAAGGCAGGAATTAAGGAGGAAGAAAGGAAGGAAGGAATAAAGGAGGAAGAAGGGAAGGAAGGAATAAAGGAGGAAGAAGGGAAGGAAGGAATAAAGGTGGGAATAAAGGAGGAGTAAGGGAAGGAGGGAATAAAGGCAGGAATTAAGGAGGAAGAATGGAAGGAAGGAATAAAGGAGGAAGAAGGGAAGGAAAGAATAAAGGAAGGAATAAGGGAAAGAAGGAAGGAATGTGTTACATGTTCAGGTTTTGGATCTTGAGGTTTTAAGATGGTGATGTAATGTGATGTGTGTGTAAGATTCCATGAACAGGAAGTAAACAGGAAGTTAACAGGAAGTAAACAGGAAGTTGTCGATTGTTGTACAGACAGTCTCTTGGATGCGCTGGATGTCTAGTCAGTGTCTGTCTGTCTCCACTGCACTCATCACTGTCTCTTCACACTGTTTGTTTGTTTGTTTTCTCGTTTACATTTCCATGTGTCCTCATTAACTCACGTCTCAGATCAGCGTGAAGGTTTGTCTCTTTCACTCTTAACCCTTTCCTTTCTTTCTCAAATCCCTCGTGTCAGTCTGAAGTCCTTAATTCCTCCTCCTGTGGTCCGCCGCGCGCTCCTGCGTGTTGCCGTGTAAATGTTTAACTCTATTCCCAGAGTTCGCATGAACCCAAAGCGTGAACTTCCTGTGTGCTACTTTCTCTTTATCCCTGCTCTACTTATTTATTTATTTATTTATTTATTTATTTATTTATTGGAACAGGATGGAGTGAAGAGTTTGGTAACGAGGCCGCATTTCATCAACATGCTAACGCTGTTGTTGCACTTTTTTACGCTTTTAAATAGAATGTTTATAGTAATACAGAATATGTACATTATATGAGTTTTATCAACAAGATCAGGAACCAGGAACTAGGAACCCTTCAATTAACCCTTTAATAAAAATCCTTCTTACTGAAGGGAAACCATCACTGCTGCCCCTTTATTCCTTTACCGCGTGTCTTTTACCTGAAAAGGTAAAGGTGTGTGTGTGTGTGTGTGTGTGTGTGTGTGTGTGTGTGTGTGTGTGTGTGTGTGTGTGTGTGTGTGTGTGTGTGGCTTTAAAACTGAGGGGTGAGACGAAACAAAAATATTTAAATGACTGTAACAATGTCTACTGATTTGCATAGGGAAAGATAAACAAAGAAAATGACAGAATGAAAAAGAAAGAAAGAAAGGGAAATTTGAAAAACAAAATGCCTCGAAAGATTGTAAAAGACAATTTGAAAAGAAAAAATATTGAAGGACAGAATAAAAAAAAGAAAAGTAGAAATGTCAAAATATGAAATAAAAAACAGTGAAAGAGAAATGAATGGGAAAGGAAGAAAGAAAGAAAGAAGGATATGGAAAGGATAAAGAAAAAATATAAAAGGAAGAATGAAGTAAAAAATGGGAAAAGAAAGAAGGAAATGAAAATTGAAGAAGAGAGTAAGAATGAAAGGAATGAAAAGAAAAGCAACAGAAAAAACACAAAATAAAAAAGTATAGAATAGAAAAGAAAGAAAAACAAAAAGAATGTAGATTAAAGGTATAGAGGATGTACGCGTGATGTTTGGACACGGTGAGAAGGAACATCAGTCTGGGATAAAAGAACTGGTGATCATGCGTCACTTCCTAGGTGTGAATGCTAACGCTAACAAGATGCCTTATATAATAATAATAATAATGATAATAATGATAATAATAATATAAGAATTATAATAATAATAATAATGATAATAATATAAGAATTATAATATAAGAATAATACTTTATATAATAATATAAAAAAATAACAGTAATAATATTAATTATAATAATGATGATGATGATGATGATGATGACGATGATGATGATGATGATAATGATAATAATAATAATAATATACAGTCCAGAAGATATAAATATATAAATAATAAACGTGTCTCAGAGGCTCATGTGTCGTGTTTTTTTTTTTTTTTTTTTTTAATGCATGTTAGTCACGTGTTTATTACCTCGTGTGCATAATTAAACACGCGGCCGTGCATGCTAACACGTGGATGTAGTTCTGCTTGTCGTACACAGCATCCTGGTTCCTTTCTTTTATTTATTTACTTATTTATTTTAGTTTGCACGGTTTGCTTCTTCTCTTCCACAGTATCTTCCCCGTTTTCTCTTCTCCGCCTGCTCACTTGCTAACGCGGGCATACACTCTGTCATTAAGCTGTAATACGCAAAAGCGTTGACATTCAGCGCGGTTAATTAAAAAGAACATGTGCCACCACTTCTTTTAATTAAGACTCATTCTCTGAGCTGCGCTGACGAGCCACATCATTCGCGGTTATTGCTTTGAAGAATATCTCAGGCGCGACCGCCCAGGTTCACCTTCATTGTCTTTTCTGTTTGTCTTTAGGACGTTTGCGACCATCTTGTGTTGTCGCGTTTCGAAATCCTGCCCCGTGTCTAATTATAACAAAGAGCTTCCGGGAACTTCAAGACGGCAAGACTGCGACGTTTTTCTGACATGGACTCGTAATGAGCCTGGCAGTTTGACGGGGTTGGTGGGGGGGGTGCCGGTGTTTGGGTTTGGATAACAAGCGTAACTGTTGTTACTGTCTGGCCAAATTAGGAAATATTTGAAAATCCATTTTCATGGGGTCTGGTGCAAAAACCAATTAGCGTCCGCAGTGTTTCTCCATGGAGACCTCAACAGGTTTCTCCGGGCCTGCTGCAGCGTTTTAACTACAATGAGGACGAGCACTCACTCAGGTTCTGTTCCCTTTAAAGGAAATAATTAAGCGAAGTCTACTTTCAGAACAAAAAAGGATAAGATAGTAATCTCAGCGCGGGATGAATGGAGAGAAAATAAACGAATTAAAGCACAAAAGAACTTTGTATTGGACCGTTTAACCCTCATCTCCCCTGCGAGAGTCTTTATTCACCCTCCGTTTGCCCTTTGTACTGAAAACGTTTGCGAGAGAGAGAGAGAGAGAGAGAGAGAGAGAGAGAGAGAGAGCGAGCAAGTGTTTATCCCAAGCCATCTTTCCTTTCTTAAAGTATTCAGATCAGCCTTTATGCCAATAGTCCATTCCACCCCCCCTCCCCTCTCTCTCCCGCACTCTCTCTTTTCTCTCTAGTATTCTCTTCAGTCTCCACACAACGTCAACAGGCCCCTTTTTTCCATCTCCATGGGAACCTCTTTATAATGTCAGCTTATCTGCATATCAGAGCTGCACAAAGAGAAGGAAATAAAAAGGCCTCTGTGAACAATGCAAATCTCACGGGCTTTTCTCCCAGCGCTGCAATCCAGATAGCCCCGAACGGCAGCATACGTTGATGATCTCACGCTAACGACACCCAGAAATCCAACCAAAAGCCTCAAACAGCTCCAGCAAATTGGATTAGAAGAAAAAATCCAAAGAAAAACCCCCCCACAACATTTAATTAAGTTAAACATTTCTGAGATATCTGGCGTAATCTAATCCTCCTGAACGGTACCTCCATCTTTTCCGCTAATCTGTATTTTCCACTAATTTTCGTAATCTGTCTGTGGAGCCTCAGATTAAATTTGGAGGTGTTAAAGGCATGACATTTCTTTTATTTAGAGGGATGGGAACAGATTGTTGGCTGAGGACGCTGTCATGTCATGTGACCTGAAAGAACTCTCCTACCAACTTTGGTCACGTTAGCGAGCTAGCAAAACATCGCACATCGCTAAACAGAATCGAGTGCAAACATTCTGACATTTGCTAACTCACAACAATGTTCTAGGTGATGAGATGTATAGATTTTAAGTGATTTGATTGACATCTGTAGCTGTAGTAGTAGAAACTGTTTGTAATCTTGCGAGTAGCTAGTTAGATGGAGTTTAGCATAGAATTACTCTGCTAATCCAAGTTATATGGTATACGTTCTCGCAGTCTTTCCAGTGCTAAATATCCAAACTTACTTTATCCACTTGATTGTTTTCCATTATGCAATTCCAGTACGGCGGGTGCCTCCCCGTTTCTCCATCCCGCCCAGTGATCAGGAGGTGATGCCAGGGGGCAGCACCAATCTCACCTGTGTCGCCGTGGGAGCTCCGATGCCGTATGTCAAGTGGATGACTGGAGAAACAGAGCTGACCAAGGAAGAGGAGATGCCCGTTGGGCGCAACGTGCTGGAACTTACCAACATCCGTAAGTCAGCTAACTACACCTGCATGGCCATGTCCTCTCTGGGAATGATCGAAGCCACTGCGCAAGTTACAGTCAAAGGTAAGAGTATCGAGCTTTTTCTCTTTAATGGCCTTTAGTTTGAACAATAAGCAGAATAAACGCTGTCATTCCTGTTCCGTGGTAACGTTGGTAGTTATGTTGCCTGGATGCGAGTATAATAGGTCTTTTATCTGACGATATCTTAAGTTCAAACCGGTAAACTTTCCCAAAGAATCAAGAGAAAGGAACCGTTAACAACAAGACGCCATTCTGTAGAGAGGAAACCTGTAGCCTCGCAACACTCCGCAGTTTTGCGATTAGAAGACTAAAGACACGGATAAGAGGAAAGAATTTACACTTATAGCAGTTCATCTCTTCCACTTTCGGGAAGGCTTATTAAAAAAAAACAAAAAAAAAACGCCCGACTTTGTGTAAATATCCCCACCACTATTAATTGGTGCTCTATGGCGGTAGAGCTTGGCGGAGATACTTGGTGTTCTGGGAGAAGGGATGGCATGGTGTTGTGTGAGAAACACCTCAAACATGAAGCTGCTCGTGCCAAATGTAGAGCTGGAGGAAACCCCAATTATCATGTGTGATGATGATGATGATGATGATGATGATGATGATGATTTCTATTTAGTAAAGAAAAGATACAGGCAGTCGTTTTTTTAAGTTTTATTTATTGATAATATGAAGAACGTTTCACCGTTGCCCAGAAACGAGCAGGCTACGCTCGCGGTCATGGTTAATATTTCATGTGACTACAACAATAATACGGGAGTTGTTGTGTTGGCGATAGAGGTGCGTGCTATAGCATCACGCTCCAACGAGCCTAAACTAAATTCTAACGAACCTGAGAGACGACGTCTCATGCTAAAACTTATGCGGTTGCTAAACTTCATTAGCATTCATTAGCAATAGAGTTCATGAGCGGAAACTCGTATAGCTCTCTACACAAGAAAACACGGAAACGGGTCCTTACCACTCTGAGCTCACTTCCGTGGTTTATTACTTTTGTGCGATAAATAAACAAACAAACAAATAAACAAACAAACAAATAAACACAAATGTCTGACTCTGAATTTTATTTAAGGTTTTGACAGGAAACAATAATTTATGCCTCTTCAGGCTTCGCACGGATGCCCACCATGACTCAAGGATGAACTGGTCATAGGAGGTCATAGGTCAAATGTCAAGGTCACTGCAGCCTCATGGGTCCTTCATTGTGAACGCGAAATCTCAAGAGACAGTTTGAGAGATTTGCTTCAAACTTTGCATAAATGCCCACCTTGACCCAAGGGTGAAGTGGTTCGATTTTTAAGTTTGTAGGTCAAGGGTAAAGGTTACTGCGCCATTACCGCACAGAGACATACAACCGACAGTAGCTCGAGTTTTCCAAACCATTTTATCCTACTAGGGTTGCAAGGAGGGTGGAGCCTATCTCAGCCAACTCTGGGCGAAGGCAGGGTACACCCTGAATGGCTCGCCAGTCCATCGCAGGGCCAACACGTCCAATGTGCATGCCTTTACACTATGGGAGCAAACTGGAGTACCTGGAGGAAACCCACAGAGGCACAGAGAGAACATAACTAACCTAATCTGGAAACGCATTTGGTATAATGAATTAAAACAAGAAGAGAAATGGTTAATTAAATGAAGGTATCATACATCACCGGAATCTGTTCTAAACTAGCGTTAGTTCTCCGGCGAGGCGCTACATTTTTCCCAAAATCAAAAGGTCCAGATTTTGGCTCCACCTCAAAAAAAGGAACTAATGGGTATGCTGTGAGTCCAGTCTATAAACCATCTGATTCTTTTCGGTTCGCGAGCGTTAGGGACGTTGGAAAGCTCATGGTAGAGAACAGTGTGCTTCAGCTCGTTGCCCTTTCGATGATTCAGAGCTTGTATTTGCCTACAGCGAGTGTACAGAGCAGACCTGAGTGCGTTTCAGTCCCACTGGACACCAGGACTCACGCTAGCAACCCGCTAACGCTATTGATCGCACTTTGCACTTCAACAATCAATAACGGCTCAGAGAGAGTCGCCGACGTTTATCTAAAGTCCAATCGCGAGTTCTTAATGACACGAGGATGTGTGTTCCTGACGCGCACACCCGCCCTTTTTACTTGTTCTCTCTCTCTCTCTCTCTCTCTCTCTCTCACTCACTCTCACTCTCTGTCGAGCTGAGTTAGATTTCTCTTGCTCTTTGCGATGCTTCTTTCTCTGACAGTCAATAAAATTGATTACGAATGGGTCTGTGTCACCAAGCAAAGTGTCACTGCTAAGGAATATAAAGTGTCATTCGCCGTGTGATGAAAATATACACAATTTTTGTTTCATAATTATTTACAATATTAGCATTAGCTGTAGTGGTTAGCACATCCGCCACACAGCAAGAAGAGTCCCGGGCTCGGCAAAGGCGTTTCTGTGTAAGGTTTGCATGTTTTCCCCATGCTTGTGTGGGTTTTCTCCAGGTACTCTGGTTTCCTCCCACAGCCCAAAGACATGCACAGTAGGCTAATTGTCTGTTCGTAATTGCCTCTAGGTGTGAGTGTGAGTGGTTGTGTGTGTGTTGCCCTGCGATGGACTGGTGGGCTGTTCAGGGTGTACCCCTCCCTCGCCCAGAGATAGGCGACCCTGGTAGGATTAAGCACTTCAGAAAATGAATAAATGAATGAATATGATATTAGCATTAGCATGGTTATGTGGTTTTTTAACACACTACTATGTGGACGCTGAACAATAGAAAGGAATTACAAAATATCGTTAAATTATTAGATTTCTTTATGCTAGCTAGCTAGGAAATTCTAGCTAGCATTACAGCAAAGAACTGTTATCGCCATTAGTTAAACATTACATCAGTTTTGAACGTTTCTGGATCCTTCATCTCTTCTCCGTCTCCTCAGCTCTCCCCAAACCGCCCACGTCTTTGACTGTAACCGAAACAACGGCGACTAGCATCACGCTGACGTGGGACTCCGGCAACCCAGAACCCGTCTCCTACTACATGATCCAGTACCGTTCCAAAACCTCAGATACCATCTACCAGGAAGTGGATGGCGTCGCTACAACTCGCTACAGCATTGGCGGGTTGAGTCCGTACTCGGAGTACGAGTTTCGCGTCATGGCAGTGAACAACATTGGCCGTGGACCACCCAGCGACGCCGTCGAGACTCGCACCAGTGAACAGGCGCCTTCGTCGCCTCCGCTACACGTTCAGGCACGCATGCTGAGCTCCAGCACCATGCTGGTGCAGTGGAAACCTCCGGAGGAACCCAACGGGCAGATCCGCGGATATCGCATATATTACACGACCGATCTGGACGCGCAGCTCAGCACCTGGCAGAAGCACAATACTGACGACAGCCGACTGACCACCATCTCTGGATTAACCACCAACGTCACATACGGTCTCCGGGTGCTGGGATTCACTTCTGTAGGAGACGGACCTCCGTCTGACGTCCTGCAGGTCAAAACGCAACAAGGAGGTTGGTGTTCTTTTCATTCTTTATGTTTAAACATTTTATAAAAATCTTTGATGTTTGATGTTTGGCACTTCTGGAGCTACGAGGTGTTGGGTTAGCGTTTCGCTCATCTTCTGACCAAAATCCCAAACAATTATTCAAATAGTTTCTAAACTACTATCTACAACTTTAGGAATAAGGTTATACCTCAGAACTGAGTCACAGAATGGGTGCTGATGAAGAATCGAACTTCAAACAAACAACCAAACAATTAACCAAACAAACAACCAATTAAACAAACAAACAACTAACCAACCAACCAACCAACCAACTAACCATCAAAACAACTAACCACCCAAACAAACACCTAACCAACCAACCAACCAACCAAATAACGAACAAAACAACTAACCACCCAAACAAACACCTAACCAACCAACCAAATAACCAACAAAACAACTAACCACATAAACAAACACCTAACTAACCAACCAGATAACCAACAAAACAACTAACCACCCAAACAAACACCTAACTAACCAACCAAATAACTATCAAAACTAACCACTCAAACAAACACCTAACCAACCAACCAACCAAACAAACAATCAGACAACCAACCAAACAAACAAACAACCAATCAGGCAACCATCCAAATAACCACCCAAACAACCCAAAGAAACAACCAAACAACCAACCAACTAAACAATTTTACAACTAGCCAATCGAACAACCCAAACACCTAAACAAACATACCTCGCCTTCTCTTGCTTATCGACCCGTAGATATTTCTATTATCTAAAATTGGTGGAAGAAAAACATCTAAACTTCTACCAGTTAAAATAAAGTTTTGTTTCAGTTCATGGTTCAACTTTTAAACCTCAATTGTTAGGATTTTTTTTTGGCTCAGCTCAGAGAGATGTAGCCTTTTATAGACCGAAAAATGAATAAACACAGCAAGGATCTGGGGCCTGTGTGTGTCTGTGTGTGTTACAATGTTTAAAGCTTGTTGAAGTGATTCCCATTGTCGTGACACGAGCGAGATTTGTCTGCGCTCTGGAATTAATAAATATACATGTTTACTAAAGGAAGCAAGATACAGAATAAAAAATGCATCACAGAGACGAGGGCGGATTTGTTCAGGTTACGAGTCAGAAAAGATGGATCTGATGGGTTTGTTTTGCTTTTAGAAAGGTCAGAGTGCTATAAATGAACGTCTGTCTCAGTTACAGTCTGTGTCATTTCTGGAAATCCCTAAATCTTAAAATAAATAAATAAATAAATAAATAAATAAAAATCATTAAAGTCGAAGATACCTAAAGTTTGAAGTGAGAATATGATCATCATCCAACGTCAAATTCTGCTTTCCAATACAATTTTAGATGGAAATGTTGGGGCGGGGCCTAGAAGACTACCAAACTGCTTGAAAAAAAAAAAAACTAAGCGATTCCTGTTTTTCAAGATGGCCGCCATTGAAATGTTCCAGTCTTTTTTAAGCTTCTAGAACTGAACGTGAGTTTGGGAATAAAATAATTTGTCTGGCTTCTTTTGCCAACATGTTAGCATTCTCAGCATTTGTAACTAAAGCACTGAAGCTATAGAAGTAGCTGAACCCGGGCGGGGGAGTGGCCAAATTTGGCGCACGATGTCTGTAATCAAAGACTCGAAGAATGGCTAGTTGGATGTTGGTTGATTTCTTTTCTTTGCTAACCTTCTTCCTTTCTTTTCTGTACGATCTTTAGTCCCAGCACAGCCTTCTGGATTTGAGGCAGAAGCCGAATCCGACACCAGTATCCTCCTAAAGTGGCTCTGGCCCGTTCAAGAACCAATCACTTTGTACGAGCTGCATTACTGGGAGACCGGATCTGACAGTAAGGTACAAGTACGTTGCCAAATCTCAGCGGTAACAACGCTTCGTATTCATTATGGTTTTCTCTTAGAGCTTCACTCTTATTGGTCTGTGTGCGGTCGGTTATTGAAACGTACAGGTTGAATTGTTGAGCTGTACAAAGAGAAAGGGTTGGGGCGATGACGGTGCATTCGATGTCTACTGACAACAAATCTGCAGATTCGAGTCTTGGCAAAAATTCACCCACCATGTGGAGGAGACGTGGGTAAAATCGGCTCCGTGTCGAGAGCAGATGCCTTTTCAACGCTCTAGCGAAAATGTGGCTGTGGACTATAGGGGTGTGACCATGTATCAATATGGCAGCGGATCAGGATAAAAAGAAAAGAATTTAAACATCCCCACAGCTCAACTGCTATCATTTTTATCCAGGTGCACTTGTTTTAATTGAACAGATTACTTCTATATTAAATAAAAAAATTCATTTGAATGATGGGAAGTTTCCAAGCAGGAAATGGGGGATGGGTGTGGGGGTGTCAATACTTTCATATAAAAATTCTATAAATATGCAAATTGGAACCCCGCCCCTTCCCACTTATCTTACCTCACCCCTTCCGCTATATCCCAATAAGATTTGTAGCCCTTATTCATTAAAATTATTTAGAATTATGCAGCAGAAGTGTTTGTGAGTAAAGTTACATTTTTGTCAAACCCTTGTCTTAATATTAGCATGACTAGCATAATGCTAGTTGTGCTAGCAGGATCAATTTTATCATGAAGGCTTTAATATATTTCCTGAGCGTTTGTTGAGTCTCCGCCTCCTGAGATTCCACATTTGCATACTTTAAAAAACCCCTGAAGGTCGTTCGGTCTCTGTTATAAGACGGCAAGATACGGATGTCTTTGAAAAGTGAATAAAGGTGAAAAAAATAAAGGTTCTTTTTTTGCAGATCCGTGTCACCTTCATCCCGGCTGGGTCGTACATCGTGGAAGGCCTGAAGCCAGACACTCTGTACAAGTTCTCCCTTGCTGCACGCTCCGAAATGGGCCTGGGGGTCTTCACTAAGCCCATTGAAGCCAAGACCGCTCAGTCCAGTGAGTACTATGCTCTTTCCTCCTGTTATATCAGCTGCTGCTCAGGGACAGCTGTATATACAGACCCCTTTCCCTTTTCCTTTCCTGCTTCTGGTATTAATGATCCCATTTCCCTGATCGAGGGAACTCTGTTCTGTCCATTGACGAGGGCGAAAGGTACATTTCAGTGCGTTCTTGTCACTGTTATTTCGGTAACAGCTGAAACAGCTTTAACGTCTCTGGAACGTTAACAACCAGAGTAGTAGAAATTATAAATTCCTGTGTTTGTTGCTATGTTGATAAATAAACAAAAAATTAAAATTATTTTCATATTTTTTTATACTATAATGCTTCATATTTAAGGATGTTGTTTATTGTATATACTACATGAAATTTGCTTGATCTGATTGGTTCACCATTTTGAGATAATAGACATTATCCACCTGGGATAATGCTGGAATTAATTAAAAGTGTAAAACTGAAGCATAAAATTCTCGATTTAGTTTTCTGTTCTTGCATTTCCATGTAGTATATACAAAAAAAATTATATATAATAAAACTTTATATTATAAAACTATTTATTTATAATTAAACTATTTATAATATAAAACTAGTCTCAGTGTTACATCTCGGGTACGATTCAGTGATATCCACCTCATTTCCAGTGAATAATTATTTATTTTGTGGTCCTGTTTTTCAGAGGAATAAGGAATGAGAGTAAAAGTTGTGCTGCATAGGTTATAGGTTATATTAATAAATAAATAAATAAATAAACGGAGCTTTTAAACTTGAGCCAACATCATCTGTTTAAGGATAATATTTGTACTTTCTGTCAATAAAGCACAGATGTAAGCTTTGAGACGAACTTGAACAGTGCAAGTGTAGCTGAAAATAAAAAACATTCACACTGTGTCGCAGCTCCCGTCTCTCACTCATCATTCATCACTAAAATAAAACCCAATTCGATCGTCCGTGAGAACGCCGTCCTGCTCCGTAAACGTCTCGGCTGCAGCTGTGGAGCTTCTGTAGTGTGCTGACATAAAGACGAGAGTGAAACAGGGAACGGATGACAGATCGCTGAGTCGTCCGCGTTAGCATACTGTCATTTTGTACATATTATACATTTTTGACAGTACTTCTGCTAATTAAAAAATGAGAGAAATAACAATCTGAGACGTTGAACATCTCAATCCTCGGGGGGGAATAATCCTGGATGGTGAACAGGTTGGCAGATTTTTTTGCAATCATTTTTATATTTTTTTAAAAATATATAAAAAATTGTAAAGTGACAGCTTTTAAATTTGAACAGAAGAGTTGACACTGGAGACTCCTTCCAGATAAATGAGCCATTACCATAGCAAAGGAATTGAATTGACATTTTGACTGATCAGGATCCGGATTTCAGTATGTGATTTAAAAAAACAAACAAACACATGACTACTACAAACAATACACAAACATATTTCGTTATATATCTTATATTATATTATTAGGGTATTTAGATCACCAAAACTTGGGTAATAATATCAGAAGAAAAAATGTTACTCTACCAAAAATTATACAAAGAGGAAGAATGAAACAGAAAAGAAAAGGAAAATATCTTCAGTCCGGTCCTGTTAAGAAGCAAAACGCACAGCATGACAACCCTGATAGTCGTTATACTTCCCTTCCACTCTCTGGTTGTTAACAGCAATGCTGGGGTTTTTTTGTTTGTTTGTTTTGTTTTTTGTTTTGCTGTTTTATTTATCTCATTGTCCATTATTTAGTACGTTCTGTATCTTATTTATTTATTACATTTTTATTTATTTAATGAGGAGCATGAACGTGTGCCTTTTGTTCTGCTTAACTCATCGATTATAGATTCGTTATTGTTCAGCGGAGATATTGATTTCATGACTTATGTTATTTATTTATTTTTTGCTGTTATTATTATTATTATTATTATTATTATTATTTATGTGTGTTGCCTGTTGTTTTTTTAACACCTCTGGGCTGCAGAAAGTTAGCCAGATTCATCTGTGCATCATTTTGGTACTCGTTTATATAAATTTGGCCTTTTGTTGGGATTGCCTTAAAGGAGTGAAGATAACCGCCCAGCTAACACACACACACGCACGCACACACACACACACACACAGGAAAAGCAGGCCACGGATTGAGAGATCACTGTCTCTTTATATTAGCCTCACCGTGCTGTCGTTCATATTTCCACCTTCATTCATAATAAGCCTTTTTTGACTTTTCAAATTCAGTGAAACTAGGTTTAAAAAGACACTACAAAAAAATTAACACAGAGATTTTGTGCCCCAGGCATGAAATTAGATTAAGTTTGTAATTTGACATCAGAAACGAAAATGACTCACTTAACGGGACCCCAAGTGCAAAAACAAAAACAAACACCATCTCTGATTCTCATCTGTCGGACAAAAATAAATAAATAAATAAGAATCGAATTGAAAAGAAATGCTTGTGTTTGTACTTTTATAGTCGATTCTACTTCTTTTTCGGGCAGTTAAAATCAGAAGAATACGAGGCGCTAGGCAACTGAGAAACTGGTATCCCGAGCATAAACCAGAGATGAATGAAGATATTGATTTAACGAGCTATCACATCTTGTATTCGGACAATAGAAGTGCACAGCGGCCATGGAATCCAGATAAAACAATCTGAAATCTCAATATTTACCTCAGATCTGTTGGTCAATTACCAGGAAAAGATATCGAACAGCTACAATTACGCTCTAACTTCACTTAGCATTGACCGCTTTTATTTATAAACTGTTACATGAATGTCTCAACACAATAATTTACACAATTTATCTGATGCTTGGGTCCAATCCAAAGCTTTAAAATCTCCAAAGGTCCTGAGGCTTGTATCTACAACCTTTGACTTGCTGGCTCCAAATTCTGCCTAATCTAGCTAGCCTCCCAGCCAAGAAGTGTTGACCTTTTTCCTAAGTTGACCTTAGTTTGTTTGCATTTTCTTTGACACCCATTCCATTGCCTTGCCAGCACCCTCAGCTCCTCCTCAAGATGTTCAGGTGATCAGTCTGAGCTCCACCAGCATTAAGGTGAGTTGGGTGGCGCCTCCTGCTGCAAGCAGACACGGCGATATTGTTCGCTACACCGTGAGTTACCAGGCAGTGAACGGCGAGGACACCGAGCGGCACGAAGTGCCTGATATTGCAGCGGACTCCACCAGTGTTGTACTAGAAGGGTTGGGGAAGTGGACGGAGTATGTGGTGCGAGTGAGGGCTCATACAGACGTCGGGCCCGGGCCTGAGAGCGCACCAGTACGCATCCGAACCAACGAAGATGGTACGTCTTTAATGTCCTGACTAAAAGGTGCCAAAATTCCTGCATCTGAATGCTGCTTCCTGTTTCTGTCCTTTTCCATCTTAACTCTTGGACAGTCGCTGTCTACTGATTAAAAATACTGTTTTTTCATCCTTTCTAGTCTTTGCTTACCTCTGCTTTGTCAACCTTTAACCACACTAGTAAATCTTCTCTGGTTTCTGCTATATTTCTGCTAATGTTGTCTTTAACCACAAGTATAAAATTAAAAAGTCAAAATGCATTGTTGGAGATGCAAGCTAATGCATTATCAGTGTATTTTAAATTCTTTGAGTTTTAGGAATCTTATTTTCTCAGGTAGTTGCTCTTGGTGAGGTGGTCAGTCAATAAACTGAAAGATTATCCTCTTATGGTTCAAAAGCATGAGTTGATAAGCAGTTGACCACTATGACCATTTAGAGAAGCATATTTTTTTCATGCTTAGCCTGCTGTTACTGAGGAATGACACAGGCTCTGACGTCTCCGAGTTAATGAACATCTTGAGAATAGATTATCAGAGGTCAGCATTGAAAATCGAGATGTATTCTGAGATTAAACAACGATTGTTCTGTTTCGAGAGTGGTGGCCTCTCGTTCTATCAAATTATAGACCTTTTCACAGTAGGAGAGCATAAGGTGGCTAATGCAAAAATGGCATCTTGATTTATTTTACTCTAAACACAGATCTTGTAGGAATAATTAGTGCCAAACTTTGACCGGTCAATATTGTCAAATCCCACATCGGTTTGTCAGAGGTAACCCTTGCCAGTCAGGTCCATTGGAGCCAAAGATAAGCAAGAGTTTGTAAAATTGGTCATGGAATGCAATTCCTCATGTATTCTGGACATTATTTTCCATTCCTTTATCTGGAGGATGGAATGCATTGGTCAGGAAAAATGGGAAGAAGTGTAAACTATAACCTTGAACAGGTGGGACTTGGGGGGTCAAGTTGCTGTTATCCAACCTTAAATGAGTGTTAGTGTGAAACATGGATAAAAAGAGTTGTAGCATTTTGGCAGGTTCAGAGATTTATATATATATATATATATATATATATATACATATATATATATATTTTTTTTTTTTGCATCTTGTTGATTGGTTGCTCTTTGTGCAATTTTCATGACCCTTTTTGCCAAATTGCTATGAATTGTGACTTGCCTGAAAGCCTTTAAAGCTTCTACCCCTGCGACATTTCGATGAAGTGCGAAGATCAGTCCAAAGAGTCCAGAGCCTTTTTGTCTAAGACGGGATATACGTAGCTCCTCAACAGACAACATGTGCTTTGTCTCTAAATAACAGGATTTGCTTCGCTCTCCTGGAGACACTAGGCTTTTTCTCTCACATGTAACCAAGCGCTCTTTCTCATGCTGCTCTAAGACTGAGGTTTTCTACTGCCCCTCCTTTTCTTCACCAGAAAACAGAGCTCTCTTTTTTTCAACACCAGTTTCTGCCTTTACAGTTCATTTCTGTCCCTTGTTGGCTCTCCTCCTTGTTTGGCTCCAGGACACTCTTCTACTCCACCCTTTTCCTTTATTCCCTCGATTTCTCCCTCTTGTTTTTTGTCCACAAGTCAGGTCACCCCTGTCCAGAATATTTTTTGGGATACACTGATTTGTCTGAAAGCATCTCTTCTTCTTTGGCTTTTACTTACTTTTCCTCTTTTGACATGAATAAGTGCATTCTTTGTTAAGTATCCCAAAAGGCTGCCAGCTATAATTAATATGTTTGAAGTTTCCTGACTGTAATTAACAAGTTTTCAATGCATTTCCCTTCACTGCTCACTGTCCTTAATTCCCCTCTCTCCCTTTGCAATTTCTTTATAACTTGTAAAAGTTTGGCTGGATCATCATCTTACTTTGTAAAGAGATGGTAAAAAATGGGTAAATTCTCCAAAGTCTAAAATAATTCCTCAGAATCCCCTCAAGGTACCATATAAAAACAGAACTACACAATACTTCTCACAATTTATTTTTGAAAAACATTTAAAACGAAGAAATGATGGTTTGTATAGCATCGTTGCTTAGACGTGTAATGCTAAGCTCTCAACAAAAAAACAACAACAGGAGTATCTGTGCTGCATACATCGCAGCCGTCACGTCTACTAGCAGTAACTGCGATGCATACGTGGCAGACGCTGTTCCATGTACATATTTACCTCCATGGAAATCTCTGTTAACACCCAGTAGGCCATGTATGCCACAGGGGTGATTTCATGGATACACTGGATGAATTGATCCAGCACTTGATCAAACTTTCCATGAATGGAAGCCACACCCTCCTCCTTAAGGTAGCACCCCGAACAAAAATGCATGGAACACTTATGAGATAATGCCACCTGACCCCTGGAAAGTCAAACATTGTCTACCTTTGTCTACTGTGATGCAATTCTGGCTGTGTAAGGCCATAGTGTTAGTTAACTATTTAAGGGTGTTGGATGTTGTCTTGGCCTGGGAACCTGTAACTATCATGCTAAAAACATGTTACTTATGTTTGAGTGATTCTGAAGTTTTATCTTTTTAATATCACTTCAGCTTATCTTACCTTTGTTTTTAAACAAATAGGGAAGTATAAGGTGAACTTTTCATTCTGAGATGCTTTTTAATTTAGAAAAATTTCTGCTTTCAACTTCAAAATGCTGAAGTGCAAAAAGAAGAAAGGCTTTAGGGGGGGATAAACGAGGTGTACCCATTTTCTTGAGAAACTTAACAACAAAGATGTGTGTGTGTGAGGTTGTGTGTGTATGTATGTGTGTGTAAATGTGTGTGGGCTTAAGGGAACATTAAAACATATACTCTACTTTGATGCTGAGAAACATCATAAATTTCTCTTTAGCATCGCTATCCTGAGGTGCATGCAAATGTTTTTATGTTTTTTTTTTAATTAGTATTATTTTATTAAATTTATATATTTATTTATTTTTATGGGTCGTGTTTCTTAGACGTGATGAATTTCTTGTTTTTTAGCATGCTGTGCATATAAGGGACATCTCAAGCCTTTGATGGGATGTTTTTTGTTCTTTTTTCCACCCTGAGCTACAAGATACCCTTCCCTGCTAGCCTCAGCTACTTGTATGGTGTTTCTTCCCCCATTCCCACCCCCTCCCTTTTTTTAATGCCTGGCACTTACAATATTTCTTAGAATTAAACTTTAAAAAACCAAACTCATAAATATGTGTATGTATGTGTATATATATATATATATATATATATATATATATATAGTAGGGATGTGAATCTAACAACAACTCACGATTCAATTCGATTCCGATTTTTGGGGTGACGATTCGATCCAGAATCGATTCTTGATTCATAACCATTACAAACAAAGGGTGCCGATTTCACGAGTAACTACATTCTTCTATAAGCT
>JBCNYH010000008.1:10496980-10508773 GCA_039654325.1 Tandanus tandanus | reverse complement strand
TATATATATATATATATATATATATTTATTTATTTATTTATTTATTTATTTATTTATTTATTTATTTATTTATTTATACAGTCACATTCCTTTTTAGTTATATGTATACATAATATATATATATTTTTTGACTCCTTTCTCTGAGTCCAAGAATTTCATTGCTGGTAGTGATGTTTCATTGTTACCTGTATATGACAAATAAACTTGAAACTATATTGAAACTAATAGGGTGTCTAATGCATTAGCAGGTGGAAAGCAGTGACACATGGTCCTGTGATCTAGCTCCCTCATTAACTCTCCACCTTAACAGTGTCTCTGGTCATGAGTCGCCTCCCTGTCCACCAGCACACTTCTGTTCTGAGAGTGAGCTGTCACTGCTGTATGGTTTTACTGTGTGTCTGTGTGGCAGATTAATTGGATGTCGTGTAGTAATTTAGCAGAAATCAAACGTCCTGATGGAGAGTTTCTCTTCTAGTCTCACACTACAGATGTCTAACAGGCTCACTCCAACTCTTATTTTAGTAATGGAAGCCCTTGTGGTTTACAGGAGGCCAGATGTCCCCCGCAAAAGTAGATGATTTTTTCATTTGGAACAGTTCTCACAAGCTAATAAGTTAAATGAATATTTAAATAGCAAAGAGACATAGTGTGGCATTCCGTTGCTTTCCATCAGAATGGTTTTATTGTAACCTTTGTCTTTCTGAGTACAGTACAGATAAGGAATGGTGTACTAGAATCTTTTATTCATACACTTTTAAAAAAAAATTAAATATAGTGTGTGCATTGGAGGGGGAAAAAAGTGTGATCTTTCCACTCCATGTGGTGATGATGATGATGATAATAATAATAATAATAATAATAACAACAACAACAGTAACAATAACAAAAATAATAAAAATAGTGTTAATAAACACAAAGTACATGTTGTGTATAAGACATATGGGGCATAAATCATAATTTCATTACTAAGTAGAAATTAATTGACTATTTTATTTTAATCAGATTCAGTAGGATTCTATGTTTGTGACTAAATGATACTGATACCAAAATGAGTAACATAATATAGTATTAATCAAACAGGGATACCACAGGGGTTACTACTAGGCTCATTCTTAATAATGATAACTACCTGATTTTAAATAAGTAGCAATTATTCACCAAAGATGAGGTGGATATCAGCGATATCCACTGAGCCTGAAGTGAATAATTGTTTTAGTATATGCAGGGTGACCCAAAAAAACTTGCCACATTTGAAAGTTAAATAAAAAAGAAAAGGGTAAAGATAGTCAAATTATAATTTGCACACATGAAACTGTACAGTTTCTATGCATCATTATTTGTACACAAGAAATTTAGGTGCTGAGGGAAATGTTTCCGGATCGGAAGATTTCATTTCGTGGCAATGTTAGATGACCTGCCCGTTCCCCTGATCTCGCCCCTTGTGATTTTATTTTATTTTTTGTGGGGCTACCTTAAATAACAGGTGTATACTAATCGACCCCAAACTCTTAAAGCCCTTAAGCTTACTATTCAGCCACTGTTCCACCTGACATGACCTGTCAAGCCGTGGCAGCCTTCAGAAGTGTGTATAGACAGTGAGGGCCACCATTTGGAGGATGTCATCTTTAAAATACGATGTATCAAAACTCTATTGAATTAAGTTAAGTGAATCTTTAACATTTTTTTTTCATTTACCCGGTACTACGTGGAAACATAAGAAAAGCAAACTGAAATTAGATTTTGAAGAATGATAACGGTAAGGTATGCTTCTTAATATATTTTGAAACTATGAGTAGCTTTCTTTGTTTTTTGGGCAGCGGCATTTTGTTAATTTCCAGGATTTTAAGATAGCATACCTTGAGTTGTTGTTGTTCACTGCTTTGATTCAGGTTTTCTTCTGATTTGGGGGTAAATAATTTCATTTCATTCAATCCATTTTCTGGATTCTGATTGGTGGGAGGCCATGAAATCACTTTTGACTTTGCACTTTTGCATCGTTTCCATGGGATAACTGAATTATTGCATCATTGCTATGGGATAAGTTGAATGAATTATTGCACAGCCAGTATATACTGTAGTGGTGTATAGTATATATTAAAATAGTTTAGCTAGTTACATGAATGGAGCAGGGTTGCCATGGAGAGAAAGGCCCTTCAGAAAACTGTGCTTCTGTACAGGCACAAGCAAAGGTAGGGTTTTTTTCCTTCACTGTGTCTAAATCCCTCACTGTTAAAAAGACAGATAGTAGCTGATTGTCAAGATTATTTTTACTCAGCTAGGCTTATCTTTAGGTATTTTTTCCTCCCTTAGCGAGCATGTGCCTCTAGCACTGATGCCCTCATGCTGAATATTATGCTTTGTTTTATCAGGTTGCTCATATTGCAGGAAAATGCTTTTGATTTTTTTCCCCAGTGCACAGTTTGCAGTCTGCTTTGCTTTGATTGCCATTGTTAATCACCAAAGATGGCCAGATCCCTGTCTGTTCATGTCGTCTGTTCATTAGCTCACCAGCATACATTAGGCGTGTATCTCATAGCATGAAGTTGTATCAGCTGCTTGTGTCTGAGTATCTAACGATTTCAGCGAATGCAACATGGTTCTTATGCATGAACATGAGGTGCAAACAATCTTCAAGAACACTGCCATCATGCATAACCTTCTGACAGAACAAAGCAAACTTGCTCACCGTGAGGATGTTGGTAACAGGCGTTGACACATACTCATATCTGATACCTGTCAATCTTCATACATCGAAAATCAGTTCAGAAATAAATCATAATTCTCTGAAATAGCTTCTGCTAAAAAAAATTAAATAAAAATCCGTACTGATGTTATGTTGTTAGCTACTATGGATTGGTTTTAATGATGTTTTTATGATATATGCACTGTTCAGTTAGGATTTAGATCAGGATAAAAAAAAATCCTTTAGTCAAGACATCTCTACTTAAACACAAAACCTAGTTTGAATGATGGGAAATCACGCTTCAGTCGGCAGCTGCATTGGCAGCCTCTCACACAGCTTGACTAGCGCGAGGGTTGCTCTGTTCAGGGCCGGGGCTAATAGAGCTCATTACAGAGGCCTACTTGAATTATAGATAGAAGTCGGCGAAGCCTGACTGCCTCTAACACGCAGGTATCGATCGCTCTGCTGGGCTCCATCTGATTCAGGTCAGCAATGCACTATAGCAAATTAATGTCTTATAAAAGCACATCAAATATTCCATTTTCAGTCAGCGTGTGGATCTACTCGATCCTTCTTCAGTTTTCACTGAAGGAAATTAAGTATTCCATCTGATTTTCTTTCATAAAAAGATTGGTGTGTTTGCCACTTTATTCTCTCTCTCTCTCTCTCTCTCTCTCTCTCTCTCTCCCTCTCTCTCTGCTTTCTTTCTATCTCTTTCTGTCTGTTTCTCTTTTTCCTCAGGTTAAACTTTTTGTAGGATCTGATGTCTAAATTAACATGCGCTAAAGCAAAAAAGGAGCTTGTTTAACTTTTGTAAAAATTATTTCTCTTTTTCACTACTCTTTTTCTT
Organism: Tandanus tandanus; assembly: GCA_039654325.1. Taxonomy (NCBI): domain Eukaryota; kingdom Metazoa; phylum Chordata; class Actinopteri; order Siluriformes; family Plotosidae; genus Tandanus; species Tandanus tandanus. Next base: position 10,505,240 of record JBCNYH010000008.1, on the reverse strand, counting down.
TTTTACTATTGCTCACTCACTCTCCCCCCTTTCTCAAGCTTGCTCTTTCTCTTCCCCTCATTTTCTCTTTCTCACTCTCACTTTCTCTTTCTCACTCTTGCTCTCTTTCTCACTCTCACTTTCTTTCTCCCTTTTCCTTTCTTTCTTTCTTTCTTTCTCTCACTCTTGCTTTCTTTCCCTCACTCTTTCTCACACTGCCTTTCACTTTCTCTCACTTTTGCTTTCTTTCTTTCCCTCACTCTTTTTCAGTCTTTCACTTTTGCTCTTTTTTCACTCTCTCTTACTCTCTCTTCTCTCAGTTTCAGTGTCAGTTTAATAAGCTTTATTAGCATGACCGTATACATGTACAGTATTGCCAAAGCATTTCAAGAAACATATATGAACATATTTTAAACATTGTTAAATGACTAACAATAAGTGAACTAATTGGTTCGAATATTAGGGGGAGAGGGAGAGAAAAAAGAAAAAGACAAAAAAATCTTACAACAACTCACGATTCAATTCGATTCCGATTTTTGGGGTGACGTTTCGATTCAGAATCGATTCTCGATTCAAACCGATGTTTGATTAATAACCATTACAAACAAAGGGTGCCAATTTCACGAGTAACTACATTCTTCTATAAGCTGGAACAACTCTTCTATAAGAAGGAAAGAAATTATATTACTAGACAACTGGTTTTGTAGATGTACTTATCCGCTTTGCTCGTTCAGAGTTGGTTGGGAGTTTAGTGAAGTTGCTGCTCTGTTTCTTTTAGCTCCGGGTGACGGTGTAAGATGTGGGCTCGGGGATTTGAAGTGTTCCCGAAATACTTGACTTTTATTTTGCACACCGATTTTTTTCAAGCTCCTTTTTACCCGGAAAATTGTAAAATCCAGAATACACCCAAACATTTGCCGACGGCGCTGGCTGTATTTCTTTTTCCTCATCCATAGCTAAAAGCTAAAAGCTAGTTCTGGAGTCGCCGCTCACTGGAACAATTCACAACGGAGCCCGAGTCTGGACAAACGGTACGCGCTGTGAGTAAGGTTGGAAATGTTTGAAAAAACGTGTTTTTAAAAATCGATTCTTGAAAATTTGGATCGATTCAGAATGCTAATAAATAAGAATCGCGATTCAGACGTGAATCGATTTTTTTTCCGGCACCCCTAATATATATATATATATATATATATATATATTTAAAGCAGTGAATTTTCAATATTGAATTTTGCACTTTCTCACCATTTCTCTTTCCCTGTTAACTTCTTTGTTAATTATTTATTCATTTATCCATTTGTTTCATGAATTTATTCAATTTTAAAGAGGTTACTTTCTTTAATAAAAAAAACAGCTGATAAAATTTCCTACTTTAGGTTTTATTATGATCTAAGCTACATACTGTCTCTGCTACATTTTTTCTTTTCTTTCTTTTTTAACATACATTCTCTTCACAGTGCCTGGAGCTCCTCCTCGTAAATTGGAGGTCGACACTATAAACTCGACGGCTATCCGCGTGACATGGAAGCCGCCGTTCTCGGGAAAGCAGCACGGTCAGATCCGAGGATATCAGGTGATTTACTCTCGACTGGAGAACGGAGAACCACGAGGGCATCCGAACATCATGGACGTTGCGCTACCTGAAGCACAGGTAAAAATAAATAAATAAATGAAAACATCATCATGGATTTGATCCTTTGCTGTATTTCTCCAACTGGGGGCGCTGTGAGATATCACCGTAGGATCTGATAATGACGTTACTTTCCTTGCAGCTCGTCTTGTTTATGTTTTTTTATTTAAGCAAAACATCGGCGGCCTTTTTTTCAGGACTCTTTATCTGCATATGTACTGCTTTGCTACTGTTTATATGTGTATTTATGTATTTATTTATTTATATTTATATATTTTGTTACCCCGACTCACATTGCATTAAAATGAGAACATTTGACAACAGCAGCCTGAAGAAACGAGTGTGTGCCGAGGCGGAGGAGGAGGGAAGACAGTAATCCTTGAGAGGGATTTCGGATTTTCATGAATATTTTATAGCAGTAGATCAAACTCGGGCTTTTTGAGACGTCAGGAAATTCTCACGCATGGGGATAACGTACACACACACACACACACACACACACAACACACACACACATCTTTAATTTCCCTGTGCTGAAGCGTTCCACGCCGTCAAATTAGCAGCTGTTGAATATTTGATTGTGATTGGATGAACAGAAAAGGAGGAGAGAAAGTGCCGATTTGTTCTCTAGAACAGCAGCAGGTCTATTATTACTTTTACTAATATTATAATTCTTATTATTACTATTACTAATATTTATCCATTCATTTATCCGTCGAACCGCTTAATCCTATTGGTTCGCAAGGAGGCTAAAGCCTATCTCAACCAACTGTGCGGGTACACCCAGAAGGCAGGGTACACCCAGAACAGTTCGCCAGACCATTGCAGGTTCAACACACATACAACTAATCACACTCACACTTACACCTAGGAGCAATTTGGCCAAGTAGCTTAAAATGCATGTCTTTGGACTGTGGGAGGAAACCTGGAGGAAACCCACGCAAGCACAGGGAGAATATACAAACTCTATACAGAAACTCCCTCACCGAGCCCGGGACTCGAACCCAGGACCTTCCTTCTGTGTGGCGGACATGCTAACCACTGCGCCACCGTGCCGCCATTACTGTTGTTGTTGTTGTTGTTTATAGTGTTAAATTTTTTCAGCTGTGTCTCTCTGCTGTAGTGGAAGTTGTATGTTTGTGTGGGTATGTTAAGTGTGCTTGCTTTGTGTACAAGGCCAGACCTAGAGCCTTCACACACACACACACACACACACACACATACACAGCGCCCTGATTCCAGTGCTAAATTTAACCTAGCGGACAAGAGACAAGCGCAGCAGATCCAGTTCCCTCGCCATTTTAGCACCTGTTTTGTTTGAATGTTAATTGAATGATAGAGAGGTGTGTGTGTGTGTGTGTGTGTGTGTGTGTGTGTGTGTGTGTGTGTGTGTGTGTACAATATGTATATGGGCAATAGGTGCTGCATTATGCATGTGGCATACCTTCTGCCCCATGGAATAAAGAAACAAGCAAAGGAAACACCCTCAGGCTTTTTCTTTGCAGTGTGTGTGTGTGTGTGTGTGTGTGTCTGTGTCCCACATTCGACTTCACCCTTGAAATTCATGTGAAATTCATGCTGCCCAATACACGTGCATCCAAACATCATCCCAAAACTTCACACCATTCTCTGTACACTGTGGGTGTGTCCCAATCCACGTTCCCTATAGGCTACATAAACATCAGTGCAAATGTCTTGCTGTTATTACATCACTGTGGGCGTGTCCTAATCCACATACCTTACAATATACAAAAACATCAGCGCAAATGTCTGGCTGTTATTACATCTCTGTGGGCGTGTCCCAATCCAAGTACCCTATAGGCTACATACAAATCAGTGCAAATGTCTCAGTGTTATTACATCACTGTGGGCGTGTCCCAATCCACTTACCCTATAGGCTACATACAAATCAGTGTAAATGTCTCACTGTTATTACATCACTGTGGGTGTGTCCTAATTGCATCCTAGGCTATATAGGACACTACAGTATGTATACAGTCATACCCCCCCCCCCCAATACCTTGATTCATGCAATGTGGGCCTGTCCTGTTTGCACTGTAATCACCATTGCAGGTGTTTTATTATCTTTACACTGTGGGCGTGTCCCAAATCACATTCCTTATGAAGTAAAACCTTGACTCATGCACTGTGGGTTTGATCCATTTATATTTTATTCATATGTAGGGTCATAATTTTCCCCGCACTGTGGGTGTGTCCCACACCAGACTCCTTATTTACTATATAGGTTGTCGTGGTCATTTTATACCCGTCTTGCAGTGCATTGTGGAAATTCAGGTGTAGTTTTTTCCGTACTATGCTGACTGATGATTTCCAAACCTCCACCAAAATAGTGCACTAGACAGGGATTAGGGATTAAGTTTTGCTCCATGGAGTGAGTTTATGCATCTTTTTTTGGCAGCTCGCTTCACTTCCTGTTAGCTTCGGAGCGTGAATGACGTCGAGCACTTTGATTTCCATGAGGCGTGGCGGCTGTGCTTCAGTGCAATTCACGTTGACGTTGACTTTGTGTGTGTGTGTGTGTGTGTGTGTGTGTGTGTGTGTGTGTGTGTGTGTCACCGGGCCAACACTGTGCAGGGGTTAATGGGATTTCACGCTCGGGGTAACACCGCGGGGGTTCTCGCTGAGAAAATGGGCTGTGGATCTGCGGAGGATTCTCTTTCCCTCAGCGCTGAACAAAAAGTTTGTGAAGTGTGTGTTGCTGCTGAGTGTGACTGAAATGTGTGTGTGTGTGTGTGTGTGTGTGTATGTTCAGGATGTGTGCCAGTCCTGGATTAATATTTTATTCAAAGGAAGAAATAGAATTAATTAATCGGTAACGTGTGTTATATATTTCTTGTTCTTGCAGCTTATTTTAGCCCTGCCCCCCTCAGTTCAAGCCAGCCATGTACCTGGCTCCACCCCTTATTAATGTTATTCTCCTGTCGAGTTTTTGGAGCCATTTGCTTGTCTCCTGGAACAATCTAACTAGCCCCACCCCATCAGGTCTTTGAAGCCATTTACCTAGCACCATATGCTCTAACCGGACCCCACCCACTTAATTTTCTGTGCGTACATTTACAGCATTTGGCAGACACTCTTATCCAGAGTGACTTACAATTATCATTTTTATTCAGCTGAGCAATTGAGGGTTAAGGGTTCAAGGCTCAAGGGCCCAACAGTGGTTATAGTGGGGATTGAACCGCTGACCTTTGGATCAGTAACCCATCGCCTTAACCACTAAGTCACCACTGCCCTTTCATTCATTTTTTCATTTGACAGTTCCGCCCTGTTTATTTAGCCACACCCCTTTTGCTGGCATTCACCTAATCTGACCCCACCTCTTCAGCACTCTACACCCACACACCATACGTAGCCCCGCCTCTCATCTTTTCATGGCCGTCATCCAAAAAACCCCTACCCTTTTTTAATATTCTAACCTGCCCCAGCCAATTCAAAGCTTTACTGATGGCCTCACCCACTTATCTCTTTGATACAACACACCAGACTCCTTACCTTGCTAGAGTTAGACATTTACCTGGCCCCGCCTCCTGAGTTCTTTCAAATTGATCCACCACTTAGTTCTACATGCACTATCCTGTCCCCGCCTCTACGTAGCTTATCTCCACCCCTTTTGTTTCCCACATGCCTCCACCTGGCCAAGAGACATGTATCCATCCAGATTCAAACTGTTTGTTTGTTTTATTTTCGTAAGGAATTACCATGGACACAACATCATGACATAAAGCAGTAGCAAAGCAGTGCATTGTATTAAAAGAACCATCTTTATGTCACTAATATTGGGTGGTCATTAGGAGTGTGTAAGTGTTACTGTGTAAGCATAACATACATTGTAACTCACTTGCGGTGAATGCTATGTGTTATTGATTGTGTGTTCTCAGGTAAGTCCTGAAGGTTCCTCATGATGTTTTTGTTCCTGATGCCATCTTCCCTTTTCTGTGTACACACACTCAGTGGTCATATTATCACGTCTCTGTACCATGCAGTGAGTCACGGTAGCTAATTTGTCATGTTGCACACAAATATTGGTGCCCAAGGCCTATTTTGTTGCTGATGTAGTTTCAGATCACTTATGAATGGGTATGTAATGATATATTATGTGTATTGTGGTACAAATTTATAATGATTAAAATCGTGAAAAATTAAAAAATAAATGTGATCAATATCTGGATATGCTTGATATATCTACAATCTGTTTTGTCCTAGCTGTAGTTGGCATGTTTAGACAGCAGGAGGCATTAATAATAATGTACAAATGAGGGAATGCATATGACGTTTCATTTTACAAACAGATTCTACAAGAAAAGAGGAAAAAAGAGAAGCAGATAGAGGTGGTGTTTTATATTTAGTCCTAAACGCAGCCTTCATTGATGTTCATAAACGGTTATTAAGAAAAAGCCTGTTGGTTATTAATATTTTTTAATTTATTTTATAAATAATATATATAAATCATTAATAGGCTTCTATAGTTCACTCCAACGTTTATAAAATGTTTATCAAAAAAAAGGTTTTTTTTTTTTTTTTTTTTTAAGGAAAGTTAATTTTCCCGGAAGTGACGTCAACTCATTGGGCTGGGTTGTTAAGCGCAAGTAAACAAGCAGCAAGCGACATTTTAGGTGATAAAACTCTCTGCATACTAAAGGCTCTTACCTTTTACTGGTTCCTTTTGGCGAGGCTCCCGTCTGTCGTCTTCCTTTGACTTTTTATGAAGGAATTCTGTAGGAACAGCGTAAGGTTTTAGATGTAAATGCTCGGGCTTTGTTCCAAGTAGTTCTTCCTGGAGGTCACGCCGATACACAATTTCCCCCGGGATCAATAAAGTATTCTGATTCTGATTCTGATAGCAGGTCGGGTTGAAGTGCTCTTCACAGGCCACTGAACCATGTCCGAAAGGAAACATTTTCCGAGTACGGCCTGTGCCGATGTTATGTTATTTTTTCCGCGATTTCTGCGCTTGTTGTTTGTGCAGCCGTATGCTTTGCACTCCGCCATTTTCCTGGCGACACAGCTCAGCACTGGCCGATAATGTGTTATCTTAGAATGGTATCCGGCCAATAGGACAAAACAACGAATTCACATCACTACCAGGGCTGGAACAGCCAATGAAGAAGGCAATATGTCGCTGCGTATGCCTAGTAGTAACAGCAGTGTAGCAGCACTCGCGCAAACTTGACAAGAGGCAAGGACTGACATTGCGTGACGGAACCGCTGATGTCATACGGGATCATTTATATAAATAAATGTAAAAAAAATAATAATACAAATTCACAATAAAAGGAATATTTACGTTGAGAAATAATAGGAAAATAATTGTGTTTTTTAGGTAATAAAAAATTTCTTTATTAAATTTCTTTATTGATTTTAAAAAATATTGTGGGGAAATCAGATCGTGAAACAAATCTCGTTGTAAATTAGGTGAACAAACAGAGCAACGGGGACAAACTCTCAGACTCCAGAATGGAAGCGTCATCTTCAAGGTCACACTGAATAATGTGATAATAAATCATATGTCGGTACAGGAGAGGAAACACTAACGGTACTATGGGTTCTATATTGTTACTCTGAGTCTTACGGAGCCATTTGTATGGAACATAAACGTTATAAAATGGCCGCTGAGTGTGAAAAATGTATACGCTCCTTCTCTCTGTCTTCAACATTCGCAATCATAGTGTAATTTCTTACCTGACGTTATTCCTGCATCTTCTCTCTCTCTCTGTCTCTCTCTGTCTCTCTCTTTCTCTCTCTATCTGTTTCTATCTCTCTCTCTTTCTCTCTCTGTCTCTTTCTCTTTCTGTCTCTTTCTCTCTCTGTCTCTCTCTTTCTCTCTCCCCCTTCTCTTTCTCCCAATTTCTCTCTTGCTTTCTCTCTCTCTCTCTCTCTCTTGCTCTCTCTCCCCCTCTCATTCTCTCCCTCTCTCCCTCTTTCCTCTCTCTCTCCCCCCCCCTCTCTCTCCACTGAACTGCATTCTCATCATTCGCATCATTACTTCTCACTTTTCATCAGTAGTTGTACCGATTGAAAAGTAGCCATGCTTTTTCTCCCTTCCATCATTAGTGCCCTTTATTCACTCATTCTCCCTCCTCCCTTCCCTTCCCGTGTGTGTGTGTGTATTTGTGTGTCATTTCTCTGATCAGTGGAACGTTGAGGACACCACCGAATATGTGAGTAACCTGAGTGTGAGCCGGGGTGTGCGGCATCGGGACACGCTGTGTGTTCTTGCTTCTGTGTGTGTGTGTGTGTGTGTGTGTGTTTCCTCTTCTTTACCCTCCCCTGGGAACTAACACACCTTTCTGTAAAGGTGGTTTGGATTAAACCAGATGAAGCGTCAGTACCTGTAAACATCATTACCTCCAGGAAGCGCACCTCGTAAACTCCGCTGTTGGATTTATAGCAGAAGCCTGACGTTTAGCCGTGTTCAGAGCTGCGTCAATCGTTAAATGACGTCCTGAAATCACATGACGCACGTCTTCGATCACCAGATTTATACCTTCAGTCAGTTGTGTTGAGAAAGCAACACAAAATTGTTCAGAAACTGCTTAATGAATCTGCTAATGAAGTGTGTCCACACACACACACACACACACACACACACACACACACACACACACACACACACACACACACACACACACA
>JBCNYH010000008.1:10443154-10454325 GCA_039654325.1 Tandanus tandanus | reverse complement strand
TTACTCTCTCTATCACTATCACTCTATTACTTTCTATCACTCTCTCAATCACTATCACTCTATTACTTTCTATCACTCTCTCTATCACTATCACTCTATAACTCTCTCTATCACTATCACTCTATTACTTTCTATCATTCTCTATCACTATCACTCTATTACTTTCTATCACTCTCTCTATCACTATCACTCTATTTCTCTCTATCACTATCACTATCACTCTATTACTTTCTATCTCTCTCTATCACTATCACTATTACTTTCTCTCTATCACCCTCTCTCTCTGTCACTATCACTCTATTACTCTCTCTCTATCACTATGACTCTATTACTTTCTATCTCTCTATCACTATCACTCTATTACTCTCTCTCTATCACTATCACTCTATTACTTTCTATCACTCTCTCTCTATCACTATCACTCTATTACTCTCTCTATCACTATCACCCTCTCTCTTTCACTATCACTCTATTACTCTCACTCTCTCGATCACTATCACTATTACTTTCTCTCTATCACTATCATTCTATTACTTTCTACCACTCTCTCTCTATCCCTATCACTCTATTACACTCTCTATCACTCTCTCTCTCTATCACTATCACTGTATTTCTCTATATATCACTCTCTCTCTGTCACTATCACTATTACTTTCTCTCTCACTCACTCTCTCTATACCTATCACTCTATTACTTTCTATCACTCTCTCTATCACTATCACTCTTACTTTCTCTCCATCACTTTCTCTGACTCTTTCTATCTCTATCATTCTTTCTATCTTTCTCTATCTCTCTATCATTCTCTCTCTGTCTCTTTTTCTCTCTCTCTCACTCTATCCATCTCTCTCTCTTTCTCTATCTCTATAAGTCTCTCTCTCTCTCCATCATTTTCTCTTGCTATCTCACCATCTCCTTCTTACTTACTCTGTTTCTTCCTCGCTCTCTCTCTCTCTCATTTCCATATCTGTCACTGATTTATTGTCCCTTTATATCTCTCTGTCTTCCTGTTTGTCTCTTTCTTCATCTCTTTTTCTTACTCCCTCTATTTGTCTCTCTTGCTTCCTCTCTGTCCCCTCTGTCTGTCTCGCTGTCTCTCCGTCCTTCTCCTTCCAAACCTCTGCCTGTTTTTTCATTGTCTATTTATTTTCTCTCTCTCCCTCTTTCTTTTTCATTCGCTCACTCTCTTCCATCTATCTCCCTCTTTCCTTTACTGGTTTTCTCTATCTCTTCAATTTTTCTCCTTCCATTTTATTCCCTCATCTTATCAGTCCCTCACCCTTTCTCTTGTTCTTTCTATTTCTCTCATTCCCTCCCTCTTTCTCTCTCTCTGACTCTTATTATAAATAATTTTTTTCTCTCATTATTTCTCTCTCTCTCTTGCTCTTTCACCTCCCTCTCTATTTCACTCCCTCTTGGTCATTGTTCTTCCAGTCCTATCCTGTCAGTAGCTCTGAATAAAGTGCAGGTCGGTCACTCCGTCACTCCATCCTGCCTCTGGGTTTGAACGACTCTGTCACGGTCACACTGCACCTGCTTCACCTTCAGCACAGAGCAGGAACATTACAACTCACACACCTGAGACACAAACACACAGAACCGAGAGAGAGAGAGAGAGAGAGAGAGGGAGTGCATGGACAGATGGTTGGATGGATAGAAAAATGGTTAGATAAAGGAAATCCGGAATAGGTAAATAAACAATAAAAAAACAATATATAAATGGTTAGAAGATGGAAGTATAGATGAATATACAGATGATAGGAGAGATTATAGATGAAGGGATGGTTGGATGGTTGGATATGGGTGTCTGTCATGAATATGAATGTATGGATGAATATATGGACATTGAGATGGAGGACATTTGCGCTGATATGAATGTATAGATATGGACTGATAGTAACATACAGTATGAATGGATGGATGAATGGTTGGGTGAATGAACAGTTAAAATATATGGAGAAGAGCTAAAAGATATTTGAACTGATAGAGGAATGGATAATTGGACAATTAGAAAGCATATATGGATTGAAGGACGGCTAGTAAAATGGAGGTATGGAGGGATGGATGGATAAATGAGAAGAATATATGGATGGAAGATCGTATATTTAAGATTCTGCCAGAGCAAAATTTATTAGCCACTGTAACTGTGAGTTAAAGCAAGATACACTATGGTGCAATGTGTTACATTGGGTGTTACAGTGAGATAAGAAGTGTTGCCTCAATTTACAGTGTGTTACAGCGAGATACAGAGTGTTACAGTGAGATACAGAGGGTTACAGCAATTTACAGAGGGTTACAGTGAGTTACAGAGGGTTACAGTGAGTTACAGAGGGTTACAGCAAGTTACAGAGGGTTACAGTGAGTTACAGAGGGTTACAGCAAGTTACAGAGGGTTACAGTGAGTTACAAAGGGTTAAAGTCAGATACAGGGTTACATCGAGATATATAGTTTTACAGTGAGTTACGGAGTGTTACAGCGAGATACAGAGTGTTACAGCGATGTAGAATGTTACAGCCAGATACAGAGTGTTACAGAGGGTTACAGTGAGATACACAGTGTTACAGTGAGATACAGAGTGTTACAGCAAGTTACAGAGGGTTACAGCAAGACAGGGGGTTACAACAAGTTACAGAGGGTTACAGTGATTTACAGAGGGTTACAGTGGGTTACAGAGGGTTACAGCAAGACAGAGGGTTACAGCAAGTTACAGAGGATTACAGCGAGTTACAGAGGGCTACAGCAAGTTACAGAGGGTTACAGCGAGTTACAGAGGGCTCCAGTGGGTTACAGAGGGTTACAGCAAGATACAGTGTTACAGCGAGTTACAGAGTGTTACAGTGAGACAGAGGGTTACAGCGAGATACAGAGGGTTACAGCAAGTTACAGAGGGTTACAGCAAGTTACAGAGGGTTACAGCGAAATACAGAGTGTCACACCGAGATACAGGGTGTTACAGAGAGATAAAGAAGGTTACAGCGAGATACGGAGTGTTACAGCAAGATACAGAGTGTTACAGTGAGATACGCAGTGTTACAGTGAGATACGCAGTGTTACAGTGAGATACGCAGTGTTACAGCGAGATACGCAGTGTTACAGCGAGATACAGAGTTTTACAGCGAGTTACGGAGTGTTACAGCAAGTTACGGAGTGTTACAGCGAGTTACGAAGTGTTACAGCAAGATACGGAGTGTTACAGAGAGATACAGAGTGTTACAGCGAGTTACATTTTTAAAGTTACCTTTTTAAATTTCAAGTGTATTTCTGAATGTATCTTGCTGTAACGCTCTGTATCTTGCTGTAACACTCCGTAACTCGCTGTAACACTCTGTATCTCGGTGTGACACCCTGAATCTGGATATGACACCAAGATACAGTGTTACAGCAAGATACGGAGTGTTACAGCGGGATACAGAGTGTTACAGCAAGTTACATTCAGAAATGTGCTTAAAATTTAAAAAGGTGAATGATGTCATATTTGAAATTATTCTCGAGCGCCTGCCTGTATCCAGGTGCTCGTAAATCCTCCACCACTCCATCTCTCATTCAGTAGGTTCACTCTTCCGAGGTGCTGGGTCGCTATAGAAACAAAACCTCTCCTAATTAAAGTCCTGCTGCATTCTGGGATACGGCTCACAGTCCAGACTCAGAGCACGCCAGAAAAAGTTCTGTGAGCTGAATTCATAAGCGAGAGTTCTGTTCAGTTTGTCACTCACAATCTACCTCTGTCTTTTCTTCCTCCCTGTTTTTTTCCTTCCTCTTTCTAGTCCATTGATCCCAGCCAGCAGTTCACCTGGGAGAATTCCAACATGGAGGTGAACAAACCGAAAAACCGCTATGCTAACGTCATCGCCTACGATCACTCCAGAGTCGTGCTGTCCTCTGTGGATGGTGAGAGTCGATCACTGGAAATATATGAAGAGGTTTTTTTAAAAACAGATAAGTCCAATTGTTTTAATTATGAGAAAAACTATTATTTTACGAAAAAAAAAAACTTTCCAGTAGCTTTAAAAAAAAAAACATTTCCAGTAGCTTTCAAAAGCTTAAAATAAAGCTACTTAAAAAGTAGTTTTTTTCATAATTAAAAGAATTGGACTTATCTGTTTTTGCAAACAAACTCTTCATATGTTTAATATTCATTCAGATGGTCAGTATTTAATTCTAATAATCCTTTATTTAGATTTTGACTGTAAAACTGTGGACTTGTGATAGTATAAATCTGAGTTTAAATTTAAATTCCAGTCACGGTGGCGCAGTGGTTAGCGCGTTCGCCTCACAGCAAGAAGGTTTTTTGCCTGAGTTTGATTCCCGGCGTTTCAGTATGGAGTTCGCATGTTCCCCCCGTGCTTGCGTGGGTTTCCTTCGAGTGGGAGTGTAAATGGTTGTGCAATGGTTTGGCGAGCTGTCCAGGATGTACCCCGCCTTCACCCAGAGTCGGCTGAGATGGGCGCCAGCCTCCCCGCGACCCTAATTAGGATTAAGCGGTTCAGAAAATGAATGAATGAATGAATGAAAACAAAAATGAATAATGCAACAGGAAATAGAATTGCAGGTCCATTCAGCTTCTTCTTTATTTTACGTGGCTGTTAAACCACTTTAAAGGTGAAGATGAGACAGTAACAGAGTAGTTCCACAAGGTGGCGGTAATGTGCAGTAAAGTAAAAACTAAAACAGGATAAGAACAACTCACTCGTTTGCCAAATGGCTTAATTTTAGTAGGGTCGCAGGGAGGCTGCAGACTATCTCAGCCAACACTGGGCGAAGGCAGGGTAACACCCTGAACAGTTCTCCAGACCATCACAGAGCCAACACCCCCCAAACACACACACACACACAACCATTCAGACTCACACTTAAAGCTAGGGGAACAGCCATTTAGCCTAATGTGCATGTCTTTGGACTGTGGGAGGAAACCGGAGTACCCGGATGAAAACCACGCATGCACAGAAAGAACCTGCAAACTCCACACAGAAACAGCCAGGTCAGAGACTCAAACCCAGGACCTTGGATAAAAGTAAAAATCGGTATTTAAAAGTATTTTTAATGACGTTAAAGTTTTTTTCTTCGCCTGCCCGTAGCTGTTCCAGGTAGCGACTACATCAACGCCAACTACATCGACGGCTACCGCAAGCAGAACGCCTACATCGCCACACAGGGTCCTCTGCCTGAGACCTTCAGCGATTTCTGGAGGATGGTGTGGGAGCAGAGGACCAACACCATCATCATGATGACCAGACTGGAAGAGAAATCACGGGTCAGTTCTTCACACTCGGCTAAAGCCAAAACAAATAAATCCGTCTGTAAATCAAACACCACCAGGGACAGCTTCATAGATTAATGACACTTTAAATTGATTTCATTTTTAATCTGAATTAATAAATAACTTAAAGGAGATTTAGTTATTTGTAGAAATAATTTTTTCATTATTTATCATCCATTTATTTAATTTGATTTCATTAACTCGACTTAGAGACGGCGCTGTAAATATGAAGTTGTTCATGTGAAGCTTTCTATAAATACCTTATGTACTGCTAACATATTGTGGTTGTCATAGCAACAAAGAAACCTCAGGTCTTGTAGGAAGGGAGTTGTGTAGAATGAGTTTATTTATTTTAATGAATAAACTTTATTTATTAAATAAAACATAATCTAGGGCTGGGCAATATATCGATATTATACCAGTATCGTGATTAACAATATCGCGATACAGTTTTATAAGATATCGTTGAAATCGTTGTGATATTTTGTTGTTATTTTTTTACATTTGTATTAAATTTAATTAAATTCAATTAAATGGTAATTAATAATAATTAAATGGATGTTGATTTATTTATTTATTTGTTACGGTTTTTATTTATTTATTTATTTATTTATTTATTTATTTATTGATTGATTGAAGAAGGTTCTAAAGAAAAATATTGTCATAGCTTCGCAGTGGTTTTTGTGTATTTTGCTTCTGTTTTCTGATTTACCATGATGCGTGTTGTGTTGTATAGAACCGCAGTGAAGTATTGTGATATGATTTTTTTCATATCGCTCGGCCCTGGTGTGACCGTATGGTGGATACAGTGAAGTTTGGTTTACGGTAATGGAGATGTTTATTTAATGTTAATGAAAGGAGTCTTCAGGGTGCTTTTTAAAAGAGAGAAAAAAAATCAACACATGTTTATAGCTAGTTTATAGCTTGTGGTTGTTATTATGGGTTTATGTAAATAATTAATGGTGTATGATGAGAGCAGGATATGGAAACGTTCACTGAGTGAGATTATAAATGCTCTTGTCGGTGGAGTCAGACTGCTATAAATACATAAATCTCTGTAAAGAGGTAAAAAGAAAAAAAGGCTAACGTTTAGCAGTAAAGCTAAGTGGTCTATCGGGTGCGGCGGTGTAATGGCTCATGACGCTCTTCACTAAAACAAAAAGGGTGCTGGGAGAATTGTTAGTGCGGCGGTGTAAGTGTGATGGTTGTGAAGCTATCCGGAGTGTGAAATGTCACATCTGACAGCCGCTGGGCGTTAGCGCTTCCTCACCCTGAGAAAACGGCGCTGGCGGCTTGGGATGATGGACAGAAGGTCAGATCGGGGATAAAGGAAACCAGGAGGAGGAGAATACAACGAGTTAAGTGACCAGACCAAGCGTGATGTTTCGGATGGTTCCCACAGTGAAGTCTTAATACAAATACCGCCAATAAAAACACTGATCAGTGCTTGATTCTCCCCTAAGCTGTTTGTTAACTTTTAAAAACTTGTTGTTTCTATGGTAACAGCTCTGGATCTTTATGCGGAATTCCACTTTACATTTTTTGCATTTTTTATCTTTTTCACTTCAAAAGAAGCGGTTAGCACGGCCGCCTTAGCACGTTCGAGTCCTGGACTCGGCAAGGGCGTTTCTGCGTGGAGTTTGCATGTTCTCCCCGTGCTTTCGTGGGTTTCCTCCCACAGTCCAGTGACATGCAGATTAGGCTAATTGGCTGTTCCGATTCACCGCTAGGTGTGAGTTTGAGTGTGAATTGTTGGCCCTGTGATGGTGTACCCTGCCCTCACCCAGAGTCCGCGACCCTAATTAGGATTAAGCAGCTTAGAAAATGAATGAATGAATATAAAGTTCATCATTGTAAATTTGCTGAAGTATAAAAGTGTGTGTGTGTGTGTGTGTGTGTGTGTTTTGTAAACGTCACAGGTGAAGTGTGATCAGTACTGGCCAGTGCGTGGAACAGAAACGTTTGGAATGATCCAGGTGACCATGTTGGATACGGTGGAGCTGGCGACGTACAGTGTGCGCACCTTCGCGCTTTATAAGGTAAAATAATAATAATAATAATACTAAAACATTTCCATCTGTGAGTGCTTGGCAGAATAAATAATATTTAAAATCCATCTGTTCCTCCTGGTTCTTCACCCACTGGAGGATTTTCAGATTTTCACTTCAAACAAAGAAGGTTTTTTTTTTTTAACTTTCACTAAAATCCTGAACCTTTTCAATCCTTTTAATTCGTATCAGAACGGCTCAAGTGAGAAACGGGAGGTGAGACAGTTCCAGTTCATGGCGTGGCCGGATCACGGTGTACCGGAGTACCCCACACCCATCCTGGCCTTCCTGCGCAGGGTTAAAGCGTGTAACCCTCCTGACGCCGGGCCCATGGTGGTGCACTGCAGGTGAGATAACACGATACTTACACGTTACATACGCATCACAAGCCACGTACTCGCGTTTTTTAGACTCCAGCTGATACTTCAGATAATTCTTCAACTCTAGAGTCATGATCGGGGTCTGACAGGCATTTACTGTTTAAGCATAAATAGATTTTATGATACAATAGCAATAACAATACAGAATGGATATATTTTTATTATTTGTTTGCTAAGTGATTCACTAATCACTGATTCAGTTAGGGGTAAGTGATTCAGTAATCATGAGTGATTCAGGTAATGGTAAATGATTCAGTGGTTAGGGATTCAGTTAGTGGTCTGTGATTCAGTTCGTAATGAGTGATTCAGTTATCATTGATTCAGTAAAAGCTGATTCAGGTGATGATTCAGAAACACTGATGACACATTTAATGTTTTGTTTTGTTTTGTTTTTGCCCGTCAGTGCTGGCGTAGGTCGCACCGGCTGCCTGATTGTAATCGACGCCATGCTGGAGCGCATGAAGCACGAGAAATCAGTGGACATTTACGGACACGTGACGTGCATGCGCTCTCAGAGGAACTACATGGTGCAGACTGAGGATCAGTACATTTTCATCCACGAGGCGCTGCTGGAGGCGGCGACCTGCGGCGTCACCGAGGTCCCGGCACGAAACCTCTACACACACATCCAAAAACTGAGCCAGCCACCGCCCGGAGAGACCGTCACCGCCATGGAGCTCGAGTTTAAGGTCTCTATCTCACATACCCACACACCCACACACACACACCCATACACACTCTCATACCCTCATGAGTATAGAGTACATTTTAAAAATAATGCACAGATGTGATTAGGAATTACACACGTGAAGTGTGCACGGCATCCGTCCGTCTGTACAAATTGTTAGTGCGATAACTTTGGAAGGAAATGACGTAGGATCACCATATTTGGTTGATGGCTCCCCCTCATGGGCGAATACGAGGGGATTGTGTATGGGTCACCTTGACCTTATTTTAAGGTCACAAGGTCACTTTCTATATATTCGCTTGTTAAATGATCATGAGGGCGGGAGCGTCTGGACCCCTGTGGTGTATTTTCTTAGCTTTAATTCCACTAGATGCTTTTTATTTCATGTATTTATGTATATACTATGCCTTGAGTGTTAGTTTCTGATAATATTATCTATGATCTATTTTTACAACTTTATTTAGATTCTGTTAATTAAAATAAAAACCTGGAACAGAAATCCAGCGATATATAAATATAACTTGAGAGCTGTAGCTTTGTTAGAGATTCTTTTAATTAATTAAACTGTGAGAAGGAGGAGTCGAGTCATTGGTTGCAGATGGGTGCCGTGTTTGTCGAGTCTTTTTAAAATTTCTGGGGGTGGGGGGGTGGGGGGTTTGATATGTGAAGTAACACTTTTTGGATAGTCGACTCGGGCATCTGAACTCGACAGTAAACATAAATAAATATTAGTGTCCGGGTTAAACAGCAGTAAGATAAAATCAAGTAAGATGAAATCAGTGGTGTTTATAAAGAAGTGTTTGGTGCAGAAGGAGCGTTCGAGGATCTGAGTTTCACTCCACGCTGCCCATCTGTGCTCTGGTGCTGCCAGTCACGCCTCCGCTCACCGCTCAGCCAACACACACACACACACACACACACACACAGAGTTTAATCTTTCATTTACACTCCGTTACACTTTCCCACACCACTATTCCAACCTGTCGAACACAATCGCAGCTCTCTCTCTCTCTCTCTCTCTCTCTCTCTCTCTCTCTCTCTTTCCCTTTCTCTCCCCGCCTCTCGCCCTCCCCCGTCTCTCTCTACCTCTCTCTCTCTCTCTCTCTCTCTTTCACTGTCTCTCCCCCCTTTCTTTCCCTCTCTTTCTCCCCCCTCTCTCCCCCCTCTTTCTCTCTGTCTCTCTCTCACCTTTTCCTCTCTCCCTGCCCTCTCTCTCTGTTTCTCCCCCTCTCTTTTTCTCTCTCCCTTTTTCTTTCTTTCTCTCTCCCTCTGTGTCTCTCTCCCTCTCTTTCTGTCTTTCTCTCTCTCCCTCTCTCTTTCTGTCTTTCTCTCCCCCATCTCTGTCTCTCTCTTTCTGTCTCTCTCTCCCTCTCTCTATACCTCTCTCTTTCTCTATACTTCTCTCTCTCTCTCTCTCTCTCTCTCTCTCTCTCAGTGATGTGATATCTAGTAAAAGCCCCATGATGACACTACAGTGAAAAATCTTGCGTGTCAGAATCGTCTGTGATTGACAGTTTCTTGATGCTCCTCCCCGATAACATGCAGGGTTGTGTACGATGATTGGGCGGGCCTGAACCTGTAGTGTCGCCAGTCTTCTGAACAAAACTCAGCAGGAACTGATGTCTAATCACATGATCATCATAACAGATTTTTTATTATTACACTGTTATTACACTCACGTTATAAACTGCAGCTAAATCAATCAGTGATTTGGAGGAAGTGAAGAATTCGTGTGTGTGTTTGCGCAGAGGCTGGCTAACTCCAAAGCTCACACATCACGCTTTATCAGTGCCAACCTGCCGTGCAACAAGTTTAAGAACCGGCTGGTGAACATCATGCCGTTCGAGTCGACGAGAGTCTGTCTGCAGCCAATCAGAGGTGTGGAGGGGTCTGACTACATCAACGCCAGCTGCATTGACGGTTACAGGTAACACACACACACACACACACACACACACACACACACACACACACACAGTATGACATTATAGAGATCTCAAACAGTTCATATGTGGCTTTAATTCCTTTTTAAGTCACACTGAATTCTACATCCATCTTATCTGTCTCTCTCTGTCCCTCTCTGTCTGCCTTCCTGTGTGTCTGTCTTACTCTCCATCTGTCTGTTTTTGTCAGTCTTTCTCTCTGTCTGCCTTCCTGTCTGTGTGTTCCTTTATGTCTGTCTGACTCTTTTTCTTTCTGTGTATGTCTGGCTCTCTTTATCTACCTGTCTGTCTCTGTCTCTCTGACTGTCTCTCTTTCTATGTCTTTCTCAATGTCTGTCTATGCCTGTCTGTTTCTCTTTGTCTTACTGTATCTCTCTCTCTCTCTCTCTCTTTATGTCTCTCTCTACCTGCTTGTCTCTCTCTCCATCTATTTTGTCTGTTTTTGTGTCTGACTATTTCTCTGTCTGTCTGTCTCTTTTCTGTCACTCTGTGTCTCTCAAGCTATCTGTTTGTCTCTTTGTTTATCTTTCTGTATGTCAGTCTGTCTGTCTCACATTCTGTCTGTGTAATGAATGCCTGATCTATTGTTTCTCTCTCTTTCTCTCTGTCTGTCTCTCTGTCTCTCTCTGCCTGTTTTTTTATTTATTTCTATCTATCTATCTGTCTGTAAGTGTAAATCTATGAGTCTTTATATCTATCTACATATCTTTCTTTCTGTCTCTGTCTATCTGTTTATCTGTCTGTCTGTCTGTCTCTTTCTGTCTGTGTTATTCTGGTCTCTATCTATGTGTGTGTGTGTGTGTGTGTGTGTGTGTGTGTGTGTGTGTGTGTGTGTGTGTGTGTGTGTGTGTGTGTGT
>JBCNYH010000008.1:10420679-10433497 GCA_039654325.1 Tandanus tandanus | reverse complement strand
TATTTCATTCATTCAGATCTAGGATGTGTTATTTTAGTGTTCCCTTTATTTTTTTGAGCAGTGTATATATATATATATATATATATATGGGTCATTCTCTGAAACTGGTTTGCGAAATCTTTATTGCAAGCCCTGCTGTACTATTTGCTTTTTGAGTTGATACTTCAGTGATAGCATGGCATGAAACATAAGTAACAAAATAAATGTCCCGATTTTCATCCACATGTTGTGACCAATTTTACAGAAATTTTTCAATATATATATATTTTTTTCGCTGGACGCATCTGAATGATTTTGTCTGACATGTTGTATGTGTCCATGTGGTATGTTTGGGGCAGGGATTGCTTTCTTATTTCTTTATGGTTTTTGGAGAATATAGAGTACAGAATGTGAATCATTAAATTTGACCCAGTTTCAGAGAATGACCTGTTTACGTTTATGGTATTTGGTAGACGTCCTTCCTTATCCAGAGTGAGTGAAATTTTTTCTCATTTCTACAGCTGAGCAGTTGAGGGTTAGGGACCTTGCTCAATAGCACAACAGCAGCAACCTGGTAGAACTGGGTCTTGAACCACTGACCTTCTGATTAGAAACCCAGACCCTTAAC
The DNA here is from genome assembly GCA_039654325.1 of Tandanus tandanus. Lineage (NCBI taxonomy): Eukaryota > Metazoa > Chordata > Actinopteri > Siluriformes > Plotosidae > Tandanus > Tandanus tandanus. Next base: position 10,432,890 of record JBCNYH010000008.1, on the reverse strand, counting down.
CACTGAGCCATCACTGCCCTCTACTTAGCAACCTACATGATGGAGACTGTGATATGGTGATGGCGATGACATTGATGTCAGTACTGGCTTTAGGAAGCTGATCTGTTGTATCAGTCTGTAGAGATTAAAACGCTAAAGTGCCACCGCATCACAGTCTTTCGATAAGTGTGGCATTGTGGGTAATGTAGGGAACTGCTAATCAGAGTGAAAATAAAACAAACATATATTTTTACTAAAAAAATATTCATAACAAAATGACTCCCAGATGCCAATTATGATCACGTGCTAATTCTAAAAGTAAATCTGTGACGCGTTCGGGGTGGAATTTCCCTTCCAGAATCTTTTCCAGCTGCAATGCCGTGTTTTGTCGTCAACCAACTCAGGGCTCCAGGTGTTTCCGGTACTTCAGCCACAGGAGCACCAATGATGTTTATCACAACAGAATGATAAAGGTGTCATCATGACATCATTATGACATCATGACATGCAGACTATACATTATACTTCATTCTATTATTCAGACACCATGACATACATATTATTCGGTACTCTGACATTATGATTTTTTGATGTAACAGTCATATTTTTACATTGTGGCATACTGTAACGCATTATACATGAAGACGTTATGCCATCTTTCGGACAGCATAGCATTTATATATACCTCATGACATCATTATATAATACGTACCTCATGACATCATTATATATGTGTCATGATATATGTCATAATATATATGATATTGATATCTCATGAGATTTACATGCTTTAAATCATGGTATCATAATGACATCATAACATACATATTCATCATGACAGGCTGTAATTCAGACACAGGCCAGCAAGGGTGTTTCTGTGTGAAGTTTGCATGTTTTCCCTGTGCTTGCATGGGTTTCCTCCAGGTACTCTGGTTTCCTCTCCCACAGTCCAAATAGGTGCACATTAGGCTAAATGGCTGTTCCGAATTGCCCCTACCTGTTATAAACATCATGACCTAATTATTTCATAATAACAGACATGACATCATCCCAACATCATGACATCAACTTACTAGAACCAGTCTTGTGTGTCTGCAAGTGGACTTTCCCAAGGTGGTAGCTCCCCTCTTTGTTACATCATGGCATGGGGTGCGACCATTGCTAAGTGGTCTATCATACCATATTATGACATCATGGAATAAACATTATTACATGATTATGACATCATTATAAACCTTCCAGGAAGCAAAAGTTCCTTTTGTCCATTCATTCATTCATTTTCTGAACCGCTTATTCCTAATCAGGGTCGCGGGGAGGCTGGCACCCATCTCAGCCGACTCTGGGCGAGGGCAGAGGATACCCTGGACAGCTCACCAGGCCATCGCATTGCAGAAACACGCTGACGGCTATGCAGCCTACTCTTTCCGAAAATCAGCAATGGTTCTTTTACATGTCTCTCACCACAGACAGTGAAAGACATGGCCGGCATTTGATAACCCAGTTAACTGCACTGGGGGGACAGCAGTGACAACCCGGTGATAGTGGGGCTTGAACCCCCGACCTTGAAATCAGTAATCCAGTACCCTTCCACCGGGCCACCACTGCCCCCAGTCTCTGTCCATGTTTGCCAAAACAACCCAGGAACTCGGTCAGGAACTGTGTAGCTCTCATTCCGGAGAGTTCTACACCTCGGGGAGTTGTTCAGAAGGCTCCTGGGGTGGAAAGGATTTGCAGCGTGATTTTTTTTTATTCCTTTTTTCTGTCGTGGGAAAAGTGGGACACTATCCGCAGCAGGAGATCAGGATCAAAGCAGCTCCATCCCTGAGGAATTTGGGGAACTTAATTAAGAAATGAACTTTGTTTATGAAAGTTTGACAAGTGGAAAGCAGCACAAGCGCCTCCTGTCGGTCAGAGAGAGGATTACAGGGTTACTTCGCCTTCTCGTTGCTGAGACATAATAATAATAATAATAAGGATAATAAACTCATTGTTATATTAAAAAAGATGAAGTAAGTTAAGAATAAATTATTAGTGGATTATTTTTCTGAAACAACTTGTCCCCAAATGATTTATTCTTTTTACACCACAGCATTTTACTTATTAATAAAATGAAATCAAATTATTTATCCACTTAAAGTTAGAATTATGAAGTTAGTTTCTGTTCTTAAATAATATTAGAGGAGCCTTAACCTTGGTTTCTTTAGCATTAGCCTATTTTCCCCTCTCGTAATGTGAAAAGACAAAAAAAAATCCCCCCAAAAAACCCCAACTAGCTTGTTACATCATGATACAGGAAACAAAACCCCCACATGAGCTCCTCCCTTCAACATGTTACTCTGCCACGAGACTCTGCTGCCGCTTCTGCTCCAAAAACTTTCATCATCACCTCTTCTGTCCAATCAGGAGCCAGTATCTTATTATTCATTTTCATTCACTCACTCATTTGCCGAACCGCTTAATCCTGCTAAGTCACGGCAGGCTGGGAACTATCTCAGCCGATTCTGGTCGAGGCCGGGGTACCCCTGAGCAGCTCGCCAGACCATCACAGGGTCAATACCAACACACACTCACACACACACACTCAGTCTAGTGAGAACATGCACACTCCACACAGAAGAGCTCTCGCCGATCTTTAATTAAGATGTTTACTTTATGACTTCTGCATTATTGGATCAATGTTACTTTCAATAATTAGGTATTCATTTTTTATATTTACATTTTTCTAATTATGAAATACTTAAGTCATTTTAATAATTAATTTTTAAACAAAAATGAAATGCATGAGAAAAATGCTTTTGTTCCATGACCATCACAGGATAAGACTTCAAATAATGAAATAATTTATTTATACTTCCGTTTGTCGACAGAAAACAATAAAATATTGATAAACAAATGTGCATAGTACTATAGTTTAACAGTTATGGGCAGAAGTGATGAAATAATAACTATGCCAAATTTTTTGTTATAAATTGAAATAATTAAACGATGATAAATAACAATAATTAAACACACACAAACATATACATTTAAGAGATTTGACAGCTGGCGTTATACAAAAAACTCAATCTGGCAACCCAGGACGTGACTACGCTGTGATTGGTTATGGTTCCTCCTGGCCATAGTAAACAAATCAACATTGCGCATGCGCAGTGCTGGTTTAATGGAGGTTACGGCTTTCGGCTTTAAACGTCCGGTGTTGAGGCGAAGTGACTGAACATTGTTCCAGCGTTGAGGGGAGATTTTCCCCGCGGTTTATTCGATACTGTCGGTAAGTATTTCTGCATTTACACCATGAGCTCTTTCAGAAATCAGCTCGTTTTCTTCCTTGTGTTAATATTTTAATAGAATATTTTCCCTGAACGGAGTTGAGCTAGCTAACGCTACATACTAGCTAAACAGTAGCACTGTAGGGTAGAGCAGAGCTCGCGCTGAAGCTAAAGTCTATGAAGAAATCAACTTTTTCGCGTCTCTTCTCTTTATTTCCGACTTTTACTTAATGATGTTGTTATGCTTTTAAACTGTGACAGTAATGTCCGCTGAATGTTGTCTCATTTCCGGACGAGTAGCAACATCACGGCCTAGCTAGCATGCTAAGCTAGTATTAGCCGTAAGACTTTTTAAAGAGACGCTCGTTTCAGCCAATCAACTTTTAGAGTGCCTGTCAATGGGGCGTGGTTATGACGGGGCGTGGTTTATTGTGTACACAAAGCTGTTGAGTGAAATGACACTTCTGTAATTATTAGTTTATTTTTAACACCGTGATAGCTTAACTTAGCCTAGCTTAACTTAGCCTAGCTTAACTTAGCCTAGCTTAACTTAGCCTAGCTTAACTTAGCCTAGCTTAACTTAGCCTAGCTTGTCACTGATATTGTGATAATGTGCATGAATTGTAATGTTTTATTATGTAAGTTTATAAATAGTTATACTTTAAACCTTCACACCTTCTGCTTTTAATCAGCAACTCAAGCCGTTTCTGTAAAATTAGTTATTTCCTGGCTATCTAAAAAGATTAATAAACTGGGCGTGCAAAGTAAATTCCAAATTATATAGTAAAATCGACAGTTTAAACCATTGATAATGGTAATAATAATAATAAAAAGTAATGACTTCTTATATTTTGTGATGGCACAGTGTTATAAAATTGTAACTTATTGTCTTTTTATTAATTTAATAATATAAACTGATGCACTATGGTTATTAAAAAGTTATATATGGAATGAAATAATAGCTCTATAATAATTAAGTTATTTAACACTTTAAATACTCTCACTACTAAAATTTAATCTTATCATATTTTTTTTGTGTTGATGCCTTTTTTATTTGTCATCTCTGAATAATTTTCCTTCAGCATTTTTTTTAACTTTAAAAAAAGAGTCAAAGCAAATAAAGTCAAACTATTAAAATTCTTTTTTTTTTTAAATACTTTTTTATATAATACAAATTTATTTGTCACGTACAAAATCATACACAGTACAATATGTAGTGAAATGCTTGTTACAACTGTCCTATATTTGAAGAAGAATAACAAACTATCAATATCAAGAAGAAAAAGAAAAATAACAGTAACTATTTGAAGGACACCAATAGTTAACGGTCAAATATAAAAATACAAAATATAAATGTAGTGTTGATTTTATAAGTAATACAGTGTGTAAAGTGTCGGTGCAGTATGCACACAAGATGTCCAGTGAGTGTGGTTGTTGTGTGTGCAGAGTAGTGCAAGGTGTACAGGGGGTGCAATTTGTGTGTAACAATCAGCTGAGGTAGAATGTAATGTTCATGTGTAGGGTAGGTCTACAAAGTCCAAGTACTAGGTGTTCTGGTTGAGGGCCTGAGTGGCTTGCGGGAAGAAGCTCCTCCTCATTCGCTCAGTGTTTGCTTTCAAGGAACAGAAACGTTTCCCTGACCGCAACAGAGAGAAGAGTCCATTGTTGGGAGAAGCGTCCATTGTTATATAACACGTGTGAATCATAACTGATATTAAACTCATTCAGGTTCTTGTCAGCTCCAGGTTTTCTTGTTGATCAGCGGCTCTCGAGCCATAAGAAATCTCACTAAAACCTAAAATCTCTTTTTAGGATCAGATCTGTTGGTAGTGAGGATGGCGTCCGATTCGCCGTGTTCCTCTTCAAAGGGAATCATGACGTTTTACCCTACGATGGAGGAGTTTAAGAACTTCAGCCGCTATATCGCTTACATTGAGTCTCAGGGAGCTCACCGCGCCGGCCTGGCCAAGGTACGCACTACGCTGCTGTGGAAATTTTCATGGAAAATGTCATAATTGGATGTTGGTATGAAATCTAACGGTGAGGTTTGATGATAAGATAAACAAAAATCTTATCACAAGGTTCCTATGATAAATATTCTTGTTAAGGTAGGGTTTATTCTATGATAAATCATTTTGGTAATAAAACTCAAAACTTTAACCTGAAATACCTGGTGAAACTTTTCTAATTGGCTGTTTAAAGAAATAAGAAATTGGGGGCGTGGTTATTTAGGATAATGGGAGTGGTGAATTGTATGCTGTATTGGCGTTTGTGTGGTGGTCATCCTCAGGTAGTCCCTCCAAAGGAGTGGAAGCCCAGACGCTCGTATGACGACATTGACGATCTGTTAATCCCAGCGCCGATCCAGCAGGTGGTAACGGGTCAGTCCGGACTCTTCACTCAGTACAACATCCAGAAAAAACCCATGACCGTGAAGGAGTTCCGCAAAACAGCCAACAGCGACAAGTGAGTCTGCGCGCTCACTCATGCTAACAGTCAGGCTCATGCTAACACTCGCATTCACACTCATGCTAACACTTGTCATCATTATAATTAATTATGGGGTTATTAATGAGTCTAAAATTCAGTCTGCAGTAAGATTGTAAATCCGGTGATCCGGCTCTCCTCGTCTCTCTCTGTCACTGCTCGTCTTTCTGTCTCTCTCTGTCTCTCTTTGTCCCTCCTCATCTCTCTCTGTCTTTGTCTTGCTCTCTCGGTGTCTCTCTCTCCATCTCTTGTTCTCCCTTCTGTCTTCTTTGTCCTTCCTCGTCTCTCTGTCTCTCCTTGTTTCTCTCTGTCTTCTTCGTCCTTCCTCCTTGTCTCTCTCGGACTCTCTCTGTCCCTCCTCGACTCTCTCTGTCCCTCCTCGTCTCTCTCGGACTCTCTCTGTCCCTCCTCGTCTCTCTCGGACTCTCTCTGTCCCTCCTCGGCTCTCTCGGACTCTCTCTGTCCCTCCTCGGCTCTCTCGAACTCTCTCTGTCCCTCCTCATCTCTCCTCGCTGTAGGTTCTGCAGCCCTCATTATGATGACTTTGAAGAACTTGAAAGGAAATACTGGAAAAATGTCACCTTCAACCCTCCCATCTATGGAGCTGACGTGAACGGGACGCTGTACGACCCTGTGAGTCTCCTCGTCTTTCTTCTCCTCCTTTTTCATTCTGTATTATATGAACGTCCCATGGTTATGGCGGATAGAAGAGTAAACGTACGTATTTTTTGCGCTAACACCAGGACGTCAATGAATGGAACGTGGGCCGTTTGAATACCATCCTGGACACGGTGGAGCACGACAGCGGCATCACCATCGAAGGGGTGAACACACCCTACCTGTACTTTGGCATGTGGAAGACCACGTTTGCGTGGCACACGGAGGACATGGACCTCTACAGCATTAATTACCTGCACTTCGGGGAACCAAAGTCATGGTACGACTGCTGTTTCTGTATTTGTGTGGATGGGTGCAAGTCTTCACCCCGGAGAACAGTTCCTTAATTTCTAAAAATTCTTTTCAGGTACACTGTACCTCCGGAGCACGGGAAGAGACTGGAGCGTCTCGCCAAAGGTACACTGGAAAGGAGTTTAATCCTGAAACACGAATAAACACAAACGTTGATAACGATGGAGAGACGTAAAGGGCACTAAAATTCTTCTTCAACCCTGTATTTAATTTATAAAATTAAAACAAAAATTTCAAATAAATAATAATAATAAAATAAATGTTTATACTTTATTTACATATGTATTTTATGTAAAATTTATGAATATTTTAAAAAGCCCTTTTTAATCTTCAGAGCTCATTTCAGTTTGTTTTGCATTTGTCGCCCCCTACTGTATATATTTTGAACTGCAGTCAAAAATACAGTTTGTTTAATTATAAAGAGTATAAAAAATAAGTCTAGTTTTAATTCTGGCTTTTATCTCTGTGCAGGATTTTTTCCTGGAAGTTCTCAAAACTGCGAGGCTTTCCTCAGACACAAGATGACCCTGATCTCTCCGTCCATTTTGAAGAAATACGGCATCCCTTTCGAAAAGGCGAGCGTTCGCATAACTAGCTTTCTCTTCCAATGCTGAGGTTAGATTTGGCATCTCACCGGTGATACTGGTTTTTCTATTTCAGATCACTCAGGAAGCTGGAGAGTTTATGGTGACGTTCCCGTATGGCTACCACGCCGGATTTAATCACGGATTTAACTGTGCCGAGTCGACCAACTTTGCCACACAGCGTTGGATCGATTACGGAAAGCAGGCTGTTCTGGTGAGGATCGTGTGATTTCTTTTTTTTTTTTTTTTCGTTTCTTGTATGTTGTGTTTTTGGTTAAATTCCCCGCCTGACACTCCTATGCGCTCTCGGCCACAGTGTTCGTGTCGGAAGGACATGGTGAAGATCTCCATGGATGTGTTTGTGAGGAAGTTCCAGCCCGAGCGTTACGAGTTGTGGCTGGCAGGGAAGGACAACGCTCCCATCGATCATACCAAACCCACTCCAGAGGCCGCGGAGTTCATGGGAGGCAAGAAAGGGAACTTCGGTCACCGACAGCCCTGCACACAGACCCAGAACAACGACCCGTCTAAAAAAAGGTTCAGATAAAATCTCTCAGGGATGTAGTTTCTGTTCAGACAGACGTTTAACGTCATTCCTCTGATCATAATTAATATACGAGTGTACAATGACAGAACGTATCAAAGTTGACGCTAATATTGATAAACTAGAAGTTCTCATAGGGAAGTGGAGTGCTGTGAGGGGCAGTTAATCCAAGTCTATATAGTCCGCTTGTACACGTTTTGTGTATCTCTCCAGGCCCGTTTATTCCTGCATGGAAAGTGGTGGCGACAATTGTGAGAACCTTAAAAACTGCCACGCATGCGCTACCACATAAATCGAGTCAGGCAGGAAAGCACAATTAGGGTTGCTGTTCTGCTCTCTGCGTTCGTTTCACAGCAAATATTCCTGTTTTTATTTTATTAGCATCTGCCATGTACAGGTTAGAAATGACTCCATCTAGTGGTCATCCTGGTGTAAAGTTGACTGTTTGGTACTTCGCTAAACAAATTTTTTTGAGTAATGAAAGTTAACACCTAATCAGAATTGGACTGCCCCCACCTCTCAAACCCCACCCTTCGGTGTGAGTCTGGGAAGTCACTAATGTTTATGCACCCCCTCCCCACATTAGATGATGTATGATGGTGGATATTTTTGCTTTGTGTGTGTTTTCAGTGTGGCCAAACAGAGAATCGGTACTAAGAGGCACCGTGTGTGTTTGGAGGTACCAGATGATGTTCTACCAAAGAGTGAAATGGTGCACGACGACTGCGAGTACGGGAAGAAAGGACGCCTGTCTGAACCGAACGAGGGCAACACGGGTACTTTTCTAAACGCCACTCTCCTCCTCGTACTGCACATGGGGCTCTCCTTTTTTTAATTGTTCTCATTTCTTTTTTTATATGTTTCCTGTTTGCTTTTTTTCCCCTCTATCTATCTCTATCAGTCTGTCTCAGTGTTTTTTCATCTCTGTTTATCTATCAGGAGTGCAGGATGTGAAAGTGCTGTGTTTTGTTTTCAGAGTGCTGCAGTCAGACGGGTGTGAAATCTCCTCCTCCAGACAGCAGAAAGTGGCTGAAACTCAGCGATGGTTCCGAGAACGTGGTCTGCGTTAAATCTGAGATCTCTGCCGCCGTGTGTCCTCAAGCCCTGAGGAAAAGCCACCTGTCCATCGCCACCGTCCCCATGGCCCCTCACTGCCTCTCCGCCCTGCCCTGGACCTCCAGCAAGCCCGGGGTGGCCAGTCTGCTCTTCCACAGGACCCTAAGCCCCTCCGATGCCCTGCAGGTCCACACATACGCCGCCAAATCCACACTCTCTAAACCCCAACCTCAACCTCAATCTCCCAGTGTTCAGGACTTCAGGAAGTCGGAGTCAGAATCGGATTCGGAGTCGGAACCCACATCCGAGCTGAAACCCGAAGTGGGCACTCCAGAACACAGCGCAGACACACACGAGGTGAGGAACGCACACATGCCAGACAATCATCAGTTATAGTACTCTACACTTTTCTGAAATTTTGTAAATTATTTTCTGAAATAAATTGAATTACAAATTCATCTAAAGTTTAAAGTTTGTCCTTTTTTTTATTTATAAAATTTTATTTATAGTTTGTTAAGATCAGTGTTTGGAAGTTTTTTTCTTTATAAAGTGAAGTTCTCAGTGTGACCACCAGATGTCGCTATAACCTAAAAGTTAATCCAAACGTTAAAGCGGGCGTTTTGTTCACCGCAGGAGGAAACGGAGGACGAGAAGGAGAACAAGAGCATAAAGAGAATGCTGCAACCCCTGTGTAACCTGCCTCACCTCCACCCGCTGCTCAGAGAGAGCTCCAGCGATGAAGGTTACATTTCAATAAAGTTTTCACCCCCCTGTCGGAATGTTTAGAACCAAAACGAACTTCCCCAGGGTAATGTCTCATGAATACTTATGCAACTGTATTGATATGGTGCAGAAATATCTGTGTGTTCAGAGTTTCACGAGCAGGTGGAGATGGATGTGGACTCTCAGGAATCGGACCCCTGGGCCCGGCTGCTCATGCCCCTGTGGCAGAAACGGATTCTGCACAGCTTTAAAGTGGAGCGCGAGTTTAACCGGCGTGTTGGTCTCCAGCCTCCATACTGTGCCGTTTGCAGCCTCTTCCACACGTACGAACAGGTACAGACAACTCCGAGATGACGAACACCCACAGATTACAACCTTCGTGTACACATCAAGCGACAAATGACTAACGTCTAAAGGGATGTTATCATACTTAATATAATTATAATTAAATAATTTTAATCAAGTCAGGACTTAATTGGTACAATTTTGATTTATAAGACAGTGATTCAGTTTTTGATTCCATTGAATCCAATGCAAAATGATTTATAGTGAGTGATCATTGATTTTATTTTTATTACCACTGAATATGATGATTCATAAAGTCTGTCATGATTCAGTAGATCAAAAGATTCATAAGGCAAAGCAGTTTACATCATTAGATCTGATCATAAATGATTCATTAGTGTGTGATTCATTATTTGATTATAATCAATAAATTAATTAAATATGATTTATAATCCAGTGAGTCACTATTTGGTAGCACTGAATCTCTTCCTTTATTTGGTAGTGATTCAATATCTGACAATACCACTGAATCGATTCACTGTGATTCATAAGCCATTGATTAGATTTTAAATACCATTAAGTCTAATGATTCATAAGGCAAAGATTCAGTATTTTATATTATTAAATCTGATCAAAAATGATTCCTAAGGTAGTGATTCAGTATACCACTGAATCGATTCAATATAATTGAAGCCACTGATTCAGAATTCAATACTACTGAAACTGATCCAAAATGTTAGCTGGTCATTATTTTATCCCTGTGTGTGTCTGGTTCTCCACAGAGTGAGTTGAGAACTCTAATCCAGGGAACGTCTGCATCCAGCAGAGACGAGAAGCCGAGGTCAAAGCCCCTGATCCCGGAGATGTGTTTCACAGGAAGTTCAGATGGACAGCTGTCCACTCCGAACCTGGATGAGGATGGCACGAGTCCTCTGATCAGCTGCTCGGTCTGTTCCGTGCGTGTCCACACCAGTAAGTGTCTCCACCGAATAAGTGAAGGGTAACACACTCCATGTCATGCTGTTACAGGAAAGTAATCACCCTTAGAAGGGTCGGGTGTGAAGAAGCGCAGATTTCCTTGTTAACACACGGGAGCTTATTCATTTCCTGTAACATCACTTCCTGTTTTTTGTACTTTTTATCCATTTGGAGTTATGGTCAAATATTTCTGACCGAAAACTTCTCTGTATTGATGATTAATCATGTCTCCCTGTCAGTCTGTTAGCTGTTACCATGGCAACGCTAACATAATGGAGTATAAATCGCGTCCTTGGAGTGTCTGTTGGAAATAGTTTTGAAACAAAAACAGAGACCTTTTTTCCTCCGCGCGTTTCTGTAAACATTCATGTCATGTCAAAATATTTTCTTAATAGATAATGATGAAAGAGATAATGATGATTAATATGTTGCTCATCTGCTTTTGGTGCTTGGTAGTGATCTGGAGTTCTTCAGATCGTATAATTTGCGCCGAGTTCTTGCAATATTTAACTTCTATCTGTCTCATGATTTGCTTTAATTACCTCAATTTACAAAAGACGGTTACTTCATATTAACAAATCCACAATTAAGACTATTTTAAAGAAGACATAAGTAATGGCACCCTATAAAAGAAGGAAGCAGTAATGTGTGCGTGTTCTGATGCACTTAATAAAAACCAGGTGTGCCACTCTGAATATAAACCTTTTTTTGGGGTTCAGCAGAATTATCTTGTGATCAATGATCCATGTGTGTGTGATGGTGGTGCAGTGGGTTCGTGCTACATTATGTTATGGAATGTGAACAATGCAGCTGCTGTAAATGTTCTTAACCTTAAAGTGTATCTGATTCTTATTATTAAAGGATTAGTCTCATAACTTTATTCTACTAATGAGGAAACACTCCCACGGACCTTCGAAATGTTTGCTAGTTGTGTGTGTGTGTTTGCTTTGCTTAATTACAAACTAACACTGATAATCTGGGAGTGGGCTCAGAGGTCAACTGAGACATAAACAGAATTAAAGCCCCATAGTGGACAGTGTTAGTTTGTAATTAAGTAAAGCAAGCATACGCACACACACACACACTTTATATAACCACTTTGATAATCTGGGAGTGGGCTCAGAGGTCAACTGAGACATAAACAGAAATAAAGCCCCATAGTGGACAAAGTGGTTATATAAAGTGTGTGTGTGTGTGTGCGCCTACACTTATTTATTTAATTATTTGTGTGTGTGTGTTTATATATATTTCAAAGTGGTTATATAAAGAGTGTGTGTGTGTGTGTAATACCAACCTGTTGACCAAGTGTGTGGACGGTGTGTGTCCATGTCTGCACATCC
>JBCNYH010000008.1:10384144-10397164 GCA_039654325.1 Tandanus tandanus | reverse complement strand
CGAGGGGCTTCCAAGATGAGAACTCCAGCCAGCATCAGCACACCAGGACAGACCACAGGACTCACAAAGCAGAAGGAACAGGAGGATCAGGATCACCGGCATCCGAGACGTAGCATGTGTAAATCAGCAAAGCACAGAGAGAAAGAGGCATGCTTATAACAGTGTAATGGTAAAAGAAGAGTTTATTAGTGCTGGGAATTGTGGGGTGATCCTAATACCTACATATCTGAATCCTTTGTTTGACCAATTAAATGTAACTTCTTTATCTAACTCTGTTGGCCAGTTACTCATTAGCATCATAGCCTCTGATTTTGTTTCATTAACTTTGTAGCCAGGTATTTCCCCAAATTCTCCTAAACAGGTCAAAAGCGCTGGAACCGAAGTCAAGGGGTCAGTAATGTACAGAATGACATCATCCGCATATAGTGAGATTTTATGGTTCACTCCACCTACTGATATACCCTGAATTCTAGGGTCCTCTCTAATGATTTCTGCCAAGGGCTCTATGCTGATCACGATGTAGTAGAATAGGAGAAAGCAGACATCCTTGCCTATTTCCTCTATTTAAGCCGAAGTTCCTTGAAGTATATCCATTCACCCGCACTCTTGACATGGGTCCTGAATATAACACGACAATCCAATGAATGAAGTCTGAATGGAAACCCTTTTTTTCCAGTGCAGTGTGTGTTCCAGATATCTCCAGTCCACCCTGTCATATGTTTTCTCAGAATCTAAGCTGAGAAGCATTGAGGTTTCCTGTTTTTGTTTTTCCACTCAGATCACATTTAGGGTTCTTCTCATGTTGTTTATCCCTTGATGTTCAGGTATAAAGCCAGTTTGGTCTGATTTAATTATTTTATTTATACACTTTTGAATTTGTTTTGCCAATATTGTCGTTAAAATTTTCACATCACAACAGAGCAAACTTATCGGTCTGTAAGAGGAACAGTGTGTAGGATCTTCCCCCTCTTTTGGGGATTGTGGATATTATTGCTTTAGACCAGGATTTTTGGGGGTCATTCTTAGTAAGGGCATAGTTAAATACTCTTTGTAAGAGGGGTGTTACCTCCTTTTGAAAATCTTTATAAAATTCCCCTGGATATCCATCTATTCATGGTGCTTTATTGTTCTTTAGATTCTTTATGGTCTCCTCATTTTCTTTTTTTGTAATTGAGTATCTCATTGCCAGAGTCATTCTCCATTAATTTAGGTAACTTAATTCTTCCTAGTAGGGTTTCAATCCTCTCTGTTTTGTTGACTTTCTCCTCTCTGTCATAAAGTGTCTCATAGTAAACAAACTATGGGACGTAGGCGTAGCAGGATTTATTATCTTTACCATTGTGCGATGTGCTTGTGTGTTGCGCAGTTGAAATGCCAATAGCCTGCTGGCCCTATTTCCTGATTCATAATATCCCCGGTTAGCAAAGCGTAACGCACCCTCAGCCTTATGTGTCAATAAGTCATTTAATCTCTGTCTGTGCTGGTTAAGAGAATTCCAAATATTCTCATCTTTTGCCTTTTTATGCTCCATTTCTAATTCCTGTATGAGTTTTTCTAATTTTTCTTTATCTTTGTCACGATCTTTTTTGACTTTAGATGAAAGTGCAATTCATTTCCCCCTCATCACAACTTTTGCAGCTTCCCATAAAGTGGACACTGAAACTTCCCCATTATCGTTATATTCCATATATATATTTTTTTTTATATTTTCAGCTATATCTGGGTCATTCAGGAGTGATACATCCAATCTCCACTGTTTAGGTTGTTTTCCGTTTACTACATTTACTGTCATAACCACCGGCCAATGGTCTGATATAGTTATAGGTTCTATATGGCAATCTATATGATTTTATAGGCATCTCTTTTTAAGACACAAAAATAAAATCTATTCTAGAGTAGCTTTTGTGAACTTTTGAGGGGGAAAAAAGGTATAATCCCGCTCTATTTGGGGTGTTTTTTGACGCCATATCCCAGTTCCTCAATCATATTGCACAATACTTTAACTTTCTCTAATACAGATCCCTGTTCATATGGATATGTATATCATTTTTGGTTCAGCACACAATTAAAATCTCCTCCCACAATGATAAATCCCTCAGCATTGGTTGTTAAAAGAGCTACTATTTCTTTAAAGAAGCCAGAGTCATCTTCATTTGGTGCATAATTGATTAAAAGGGACATCTTAACACCTCTGATTGTACCCACCCACCTCTTTCTAAGCTTTTTATGTTCCAAATCATTAAGGAGGGTCTCCTGAAGTAATGCTATTGAACAATTCAACCTCTTCAGCTGGTTCATAATTTTCTCTCTCTTTAAGGGATGATTAACTCCATTTATATTGTAACTAACTACCACTACTACAATGTGTCCATCCTTTGTAACCTAAAATATATTTATTTGCGCCTGCTGTTTTTCCCTTAAACTGTACCTTTGTGCCTGAAATAAAAATACAATCAAAAGCAGTAGTAACCTTCATTACTGTGTTTGCTGAGAAACCAAAAACATTAATAACTAGAAGATAAAGTGAACTTTTTGAACATGATAAACAACTGAGAACTTCCATTACACCAGTGGTTTTTCCCAGTAATAAAATGAACATAACCTTCTCACAAAGAGGCTCAGAGGCTCTCCACTCCTGATCTTCAGAGGCCAGAAAGCAAAGTCTCTCTGGGCAAAGTGCACAAAGTGCGATTGAGACGGTCCACCAGGTTGTCCCAGGAATGTCCACACGTCACCATAATGGCATATTTCGCTTCATATAATAAGGTGGTAAGGCACAGACCGTTACATTCAGCAAGCTCCCTTATGATACTACTATAGCCTGAATCAATTATTTCCCTTCAGTAGTTTGTGCTAAATGATAATCCTATGATGATCTTATATCAGCAAATCCCTGTTGTTATTCCTTTTCCGGTTTATTCATGAAGTGCCTGTCTTTATTCACAACAAGTCCTGTCTCTTTGTCATCATTCTTATCATACTATTATTGTTTCCACCACTATTCTTCACAGGTACAGTCTCATAGTGGATATATCTCTACTCACAACCTGTGGCAATTGCCTCTCCGTTGTCTCCATGGATGATGGCTCTGATCTCTGCTGGGTTCAGCTGTTGGTTCTTCCTCTGATTCTTCTGTGTTGTCCATCTCTCACATGTCAGCTCCCTTTCCAATATGTCTCGATCTTCCACCGCCACTTCGATGCCAAGTTCTTTCAATGTTGACTGTGCATCCAGTAGTGATGGAAACAGTTTTGCGCCGGCATCCAACAAGAGTCTAAGCTGGGCTGGGTATGGACTGAGCCCTCATATTCTTTTCTTTATCACTTCTCTTACTTTTTCCTTTTCCTCTGCAGGTCAGGCGAGTAGTCATGATCAAAGTAAATCTTATGCTCTTGAAACCGAATATTTCTTTGCTTCTAAGCCTGTTGCAGTACTGTTTGTTTCACCTTAAAGTCCAGAAACCGGATTATAATGGATTTCGGTGGTGCTGCTGCATCTTTGGGCCATGGTCCGAGCACTCTGTGCGCTCTATAGTTTAATGTCGATTTTTTCTTGGAACTCTAGCGAAGTGTTCGAAAAGTCTATTAGAAAAGGAATCATGTTGTCCTGTTCAACGCCTTCTCTAAACCCATACGGCCTGATGTTATTGCGGCAGAGTCTGTTTTCTACATCATCGAACTTAGCGGTGAGATTCGCCTCTCTCTGCAACAGGTAGCTCAGTGCTCTCTCCTGCCGTAGGCTTCTGTCTTTCGTGGTTCTTACTGTGTTCTCTGTATCGGCCAGTCTTCTGTCTAGCCTCCCCATTCATTGTTTTGATTCTTCCCTGGTTGATTCCAGTCGGTTAAGAGAGGTCTTCAAATCCCCAAATCACTGTTTTCTTGACAGAGTTTCCTCAGCTCCGTTAGCAACGCTGATTCCCCACTAGCTTCACCAATGGATGTCAATGGATTTTCGGCTAACGCTAGCTGCTTGGGACCTGCTTTAACGTCGTCATCTTTTGCGACCTTTGTGTCCTTTCTGTTCGTTTTCTGGTTCAAATTCATTTCTTTGGAGCCCCTTTGTTGTAGTCTGGTGTTCATTTATCGTTTTTTTTCTTACTTTATTGGCTATTTATTTGCGGGCCTGATGGAGCTGCGAGTCTACATGTCTGTCTACTCCATAGCGTATGGGGTATTTATCTCTCATTCTTAGAATATAAGGTTGTTTCCCATTAATAAGATGAACTCACTCTCCACTGGTCTCACTGGTCACATGTCACACATAACCCTGATATCCTGCAAAATAACCAGCATTTAAACATTGTTTCCCCTCACTCATTTGCTGAACCGACTAAATCCTATAAAGGTCACAGAGTGACTGTACCCTAACACAGTTCTGCTTTCTTCAGTCTCTTTGAGGTTTTGTTTACTGATGAGGTAACATCTCTAACTTTATATTTAACATCATGGACTTTTAGATGTTGGTTATTAGATTAGGTGTTACAACTTCTCTCTCTGCTTGACTGTGACTCCTTAAAGAAAAACATGAGAGAGACAGAAAGAGAGAAACCTGTTTGCGTACATAATTCTACCTCACATATCTCCCAGAATGAAAACACACCAATCACTGAGACGGTTAAAAGCCCACCCTGTCCTAAAAATCCTTCAAAACATAATCAGGTGTAATTCCATTGTACTCCATTGTACCCAAACTAATTGGCTTTCACCTGTGATCAACTGCAATTATTCTGATTAGTTTGGCAGAAAAATACAGCTATTCCTGGAGCATTTTAGTGCTTGGAAGTGTAACTGAAAGCAAACAATTAACTATGGGTGGCAAGACACTGCCAAAAGATCTCAGGGATAAAGTTGCGGACGGGCAAAAATCTGTTTTATATTTGTTTATTTATTATGTTTGTTTTCATTTGACATTCAGTTTTGTTTTTTTCATTTTGTTTTTTCATTTTTCAGGGTTTGTTTATTTCATTTCTGTTCATATTTTATATATGAATGAAAGTAATTTTTAGTTCCAAATTCAAAAAATTAGTGATGGAACTCAACATGGTTGTTATTCAAGAAATGAGAAGCGTGTGATAATTTGAATGTTTGGACTAAAATAAAATCAAAATTATTTTTCTTTACTTAAGGAGACAGTGTTTCAGTTTGTTTAACAATATTAATTTAGGCATAATTTTCTAAGTCGCTTAATCCAAATTAGGGTCTCGGGGAGGCTGGCGCCCATCTCGGCCGACTGAGTTTTTTTTAATATAAATTTCGTTTGTGACGAACGCGGGCGAGAGTTTCCGCAATATTCGGAATGAACCAGGTCAGGCAAAGAAGTGATTAACAATTTATTACAGAAGCGTGGGTATTGAGGTCGTGAGTGTACACACAATGGTGAGTTACAGAGATGGTAGATGAAGATTGGTCGTAGTGTCCTTGTTCGCCCAGTCTCGTCACAAAGAAGTAGTGTATTTTAGTTGCTCCACCGCACTCTAGGTGGTTCCGTGCAGTTTAATTCATTCGCCTGAGAGTGGTGGTCTTCACACTTATATAGTTAATATAGAATTCTTTGTGACATTAACAACTTGCAGCACAAGTGGTAGGCCTTGTCATAGTAGGCCTCAGTATGACATCATCATTACATCACAAACAGTACCATTACTGTGTTGTCACAGTAGGTACATAGTAGGAACATAATAGGTATGTGCCTCGTACGTAACACCTCCCCACGTAAAAGAAAAACTTTTATGAAACTTTTATTTATTCTTGTAGTTGTACAGTTAGTTTTAATATTGTTAGGTTTTAGTTCAGATGTATATATAAATATTGCATTTGTTTTCTTTTCAATATAAAATTACAAATTATATGTATATTAGTGTGCAGTGAAGATTATACACCACCACTTTTGTCTAAAGGCTCCTAATAAAAAGAAGTAAGGAAGAAGTTCCTTCTCTATAATTTTTTGGTGAAAATGTATTGAACAATGCTATTGTATGCAATGAGAACCAAAAAAATCATTCCGACAAGTATATTGAGGAAGATATACTGAAAATAACTGAAAATACCTGAAAATACCAATTTTTCAGAAAAATTTAAAGGTGTCGCAAATTTTATTTTTTTGAATTTTGCATAACATGAATGAATTTCAAACCACATGAAATGATTTATCGAGTGAAAAAAAAAAATAATACAGTGATGCAGTGATTATACACTTAACAAAATGAAGGTAAATCAGAAACCAAGTACTATTCAAGTATTTATATCATGTAATATTGGATCATAGTGATAAGAATAAGTAAACAAACAACAATATATAGTAATAAAAATAATAATAACAGTCTCATCTTTGAGGAAAAAAATATTTAGTCAATATTTATTGTGGCCACCCTTTACTTTGATTACAGCATTTAACCTTTCAGGCATAGTGTTCACATATTTTTTTTATTTCTTCACTCGCTAAACATTCCATATAGTTTGAAGTTCATTCATGCTGTGCAAAAGTAAAAAAAATAATAATAATTCAATTTTTCTGAAAAATTGGTATTTTCAGTGTTTTTGTTTATTAGCCATATTTTTACCTCCATATACTTGTCGGAATGATTTTTTTTGGTTCTCATTGCCTACAATAGCATTGTTCAATACATTTTCACCAAAAAAATATAGATAAGGAATTTTTTACTTCTTTTTATTAGGAGCCCTTTTAGACAAAAGTAGTGGTGTATAATCTTCACTGCACACTACTGTACATAACACAGTTTTCACAGTAGTTTTTAAAAAAATTATTTTATCAACAGATTTTTTTTCTTTTTTTTTTAAGTTTATTTGAAGATTGAGGTTTGGATTAATTTTATTTTAGTTACTTTACCAACAAATATTTGAGTCGAGCAAGATCTCAACTTTTTGTTTATAGGATATTATTTTTAGTTAATTTAGGAAGCTGATTTTATTTAGTCTTAGCTTTGGATTTTTTAGTTACTTTAATTTTTATTTATTTTTTTAGTTTTAGTTTCTGTTAGATTCAGTAACTTTGCAGCAATTCAGTTGATGCAGGTGGTTGTGAGTGAAAGTGAACCGGGTTGATGGTGTGTGTCCACGCTGTGTGTTCGCATGACTCTCAGCTCTCACCATGTCCTACTTAAACTGGAGTTGAGCCCAGCTAACCACACACACACACTGTGGTTTAGGTTACACACCTCGTCAACCTCACATTTTCTGAGCCGTTCTTTAGAGCAAGCAGACTGCATGGTGAGCTTTAAACCATTTGCAGGGTACGGCTCTCCCTATGTCTGACAGGGAGAATACCTCAGCTGCTGCGTTTCAGCCTCGCTTTTGATCCTCCGTACTTCATCCAGAGCTTCATGTCCAATAACAGAAATACCAGGGTTGGTTAGAATGCCTCTGTGATCATGTTCTTTCCCCTAAAAAAAAAACCAACACCCCTTCTGCCAGCTTCTGTACGAGCCTTTGTGTGATGTGATGAAAGAAAAATGCTCCGACTCAGCCAAAAATACGAAGAGCTTTTGCCTTTTTCAGTAACTTTACCGAGGTTCTTCCCAGTGAAGAAAAGATTATAAAAAAAACGACAACATATTGTAAATAATTCTCATTCTTTCTAACTTTGAATTCTGTAATTCGATCCTCCTCTGGGTTTGGTTTGTTTTTCCCCCAGGGATCTGATTTGGGGTCTGATATCAAACTCAAACAAATAAAGACAGGAGGATAAAAGTAGACATTTACACGAGTTAAAAATCGAAACCTGATAATACCTAATAATATGGAACAATTGGGAAATGGAACATTGTGTAAAAAAAATATATATATATATTTTTGGATTCTCCACCATTTTTTCTCCCCTAATTTAATCGTATCCATTTCCCACTGTCAAGTGTTTCCTCCCTATCACATACAACCACCACCAACCAGGGAGAGGTATAAGCATGCACATACCCCCTCCGTGACATGCGATGCTGCCACCCTCCTCTTCATGAACAGCTGTGCATGTACATCCAGAGGTGGCCCTAACACACTGGGAGGGAAAGTGCCATCCGCCCCGTTTTATACAAATGAGTTCACAGATGCCTATGGATTGGCGGGTGATCGCTGTGAGTGACAGGGGAGCGTATGCCATCCCTCCCTCCAGTGAGAGCATGGCCAATTAGCTTCCATGGACTCCCGGTCGTGAATGGCTGCGGCATCACCCTGGATTCGAACTTCTGATCTCCAGGTTGACAGTCACCCACCTTGCCGATGCGCCACTCAGGAGCCCGGCCCTGACGTGATAAAAGGTGTTTTACTCACAGCGATGGAGTTGTGATCGTCATTATGACTTCTTTTCTCTTTCCATTTTTTAAAAATAATAAGAAAATCTCACGTAATAAAACTAAAAAAGCTTTCTTCATTTGGGTGCAATTATTTGGATGTATTCAAGAACCCTCTGAGTGGACGGTTCTGGCGTCCATAGTAAATGAGCTCCACTCCGTATAAGTGACTCGGAGGTTCCTCTGGTGGTTCGTCTCATTTGACGGAACTGAAATTCAAACTGGGGCGGCACGGTGGCATAGCAGTTAGCTTGTCCACTTCATAGAAAGAAGGTCCTGGGTTCGAGTCCCGGGCTCAGCTGTTTCAGTGTGAAGTTTCTATGTTCTCCATGTGCTTGTTGTTGGTTTCCTCCGGGTACTCTGGTCACCTCCTACAGTCCAAAGACTTCACATTAGACTAATTGGTTGTTCCAAATCGATCCTTGGTGTATGTGTGTGTGTTGTTCTGGTGAGCTGTTCAGGGTGTGCCCTGCCTTCGTCCGGCATCGGCTGAGATAGGCTCCAGCCTCCCTGCGACCCTAGTAGGATTAAACGGTTCAGAAAATGAGTGTGTGAGTTAAACTGATACCCCTTGGATGTCATGCCCTTGACGCTGTGCAGCTCAGAGGCTCGTGTGTTGGTCAGATGATCCTGCAGGGCTTTTACATACCACCTTCTACATACAATGACCTAACTGTACTTCTCTTTTCAATATCTGGTCATTTTGGGCCTTGGTTCTTAGAGCCGGAAGAAAAGAAGTCTTTGTTCCACAGTTAGAGATGTAGTCCAGAGTTGGCGATCTGAAGTTTTTGGTTGATGTATAATGGCGTCCGCTAATGTTTGTGATGAATAAAATGGCCTGGGTGCATCCATTCTGACAGCGTGGTTCGGCGTGTGTTCGTACTGTCAGAGTGACCCAGGACACATTTGTGTACACACCACTAAAAGAATGTAGATTTGTCTCTCTCTTCCCGTCTGTCTGTCTGTCTCCTTGTTTCTCCGTTTCTTTGTATCGCTGTCTGTCTATCTGTCTGTCTCTCTGTGTGTGTCTGTCTGTCTGTTTGTCTCTTGTCTCTCTTTCTTTCTGTCCCAGTCTGTCTCCCTGCCTGTTTGCCTCTCTGTTTCTCTGTCTGTCTGTCTCTCGGTTTCTTTGTATCCCTGTCTGTCTCTCTCTCTCTCTCTGTGTGTGTGTCTGTCTGTCTGTTTGTCTTTTGTCTCTCTTTCTTTCTGTCCCAGTCTGTCTACCTGCCTGTTTGCCTCTCTGTTTCTTTGTATGTCTGTCTGTCTGTCTCTCTGTGTAACTCTGAGGCGCTTCTGGCATTGGGCAAGTAATAAAACACACTCCTTGCTGAAAATCCGTCCACGGTTTAAGAACGTCAGGTATTTTTCCCTCCCTACTCCTCTCTAATCCTCAGGATAAACCAGAACCAGGCCTTGCTTCAGTGTGCAAAAGGTGTAAACCTTTTTTTATCTTTGAATGTATTCTCTTTGTATAAACAGCATTCTCAACTAGTATCCAATAAAACCTCACATGTACACATGACCCATACACACACACATTTTATGGTGCAATTAAAAGAGAAAGAAATAAAATATTACTGGCAGGTTAGCGTGGACTGGTGGATCTAAACAGATATAAATATATCCTCTTCCATCAGACTGTAAAGTGAATTGTAACTCAGCGTTCAGACAAAGAAGCGTTGATTCATTCCCGAGAATAAGTCTGGACTGGAACTGCTGTCTATATTGGATGTGGTGAGTGAGAGTGTTTCCAGATATTGTCCATACCAAATTTCAGGTCCCTGCATGCATTTATTGTAAAGATATTGCCTTTTGAAAATGCAAAAATGCTCAAATTTCACTTGCGGGAATAAAATTGGTGCTGAGGGTACCCTATTTCAAACATTTCTGTGAAATTTCTGGGAAACTATTAAGAATTAAGCAGATCTATTTTGCATGTGTTCATCAGACATATGGAGGTACTTGAAAAAAAAAATCTTAAAAATCCGAGACGGTTACCCGGGAAGATTTTGGAAATTTGGTTGATTTGGCATGGAATGATCCTCTGGTAAGAGGGACTTACTTGTACCTTTGACAATCTATATAACCTGCGACTAATAATAAACATATAAAATGCTGAAACACTTGTTGGGGAAAATATGATTGTTGATGTGATACCTTGAGCAATCAGATGTTTATCGAATGCATGTTTTCGCCAGCATGGGACCGGACCATTTCTTCCTGATTCAGCACGTACAGAACTAGTTTTGCTGTTCCGTGGAGCGGTGTGTTAATCAACACCCTCTCATCCCTGCAGGTTTATGGGGCTTTTGGGAGTTCACTCATCTGTAGTGTATGACTCTCTGACGTCGCCGCTTTAGCTTTAGCTGTTAGCCGTTTGTGTGTCACAAAATTTTCCATTGTGCTGTTGAGGGACTAATGGCTTCTACAGAGCCACATAATGCATCTGATTAAAATGTTAGGTGTGAGACTCTCCGAAAATAAAGGAGGTTATTGGACCTTTACTGGGTCGGTACCCTGTATATGTACCTTTTACTGCTTAGGAGGATATATGTACCTTTTTGATTCTTATATTTAGCCTGAGGTCCAATAGTTAACCCTGACAGGGACATTAGGAATGGTTGTGTCTTGGGGGACAAAAATGGACTCTTACTGGACTTTTATTTCTTGCAGTATAGGTCCGGTGTGGTCTGGTGTACAGAAATTGAAATAACAAAAACAAACAATTTCTTTATGAAAATGAGAAATGCCAGTCTGCTCTTTTAACATAAACTCATACATTTCCTGAAGGCAGGGCAGAGCTGAAACCTGATATTCAGGCAGAAAACGGAATGGAAAGCACTTATCCAGCAGCTCGGCGTGTGCTTTTGGGCTAATAAACCTCTAAGCAATTTGAAGAGTCACACACGTCTGTCAGTCCGTCTGTCTGTTTTATTAAAGGACTCACGTTTATCATTCTCATTTCCCTCCTTTACAAATTTCCCTCTTTTCCTTTTATGTTAAACATATTTAAAGCAAACATAACCATATCCCTGAGTTTTTTAAAAACACACATCCCTCTATGCTCTTTGTCGACTTCAGAAAAGCGAAACGAGTCAATGACGCGAGTTAGAGAGCTATGTGGCAAGCGTCTGGCTGGCAAGCTAACGTCTGCAGAATACTCCCTTATAATCTGCCCAGGAGTTGAAGGAGCTATTTCCTGGCACTGTGGAAAAACAGCTCTCTCTCTCTTTCTCTCTCTCTCTCTCTCTCACACACACACACACACACACACACACACACACACACACACTCACTCCCACCACAATCCTGTTGATCCAGACAAGACAACTCGTTCCATGTCTGAGGCTGCAAAATCAGTGGAAGCACAAAAATGGGTCGAGATGGATGATGAATAGAACCGTGAAGAGTTCTGCTATTAAAAAAAAAACAGCTGAAAATCACCCACAGAATTCCATTATACACCAAATACGGTATAGTTGGTTGGACAAGTGTGGGTGTGTGAGTGTGATAAGGGCTGTTTCATGGTCAGGGTTGTCTTTTTAAAATTACACAAGGGACCCCTTTAAGTAGCACTTGCATACCTTATGACTTTCTCTTGTTTATTGTTGTATAGAGGAAGAGTCGTCCCAGCTACACTAGTGAAATCTTTTCTCAATTCCGTTATCAGAGGAAAATATTGCTCCAATTTTGACCAAGTACAGAATTCAGCTTTTTTCAGATATTAATTGCCTTTTCTAAAGCACCATAGTACTGTATAGCTTGCTAAAAAATATAATTGGGATTGGATGTGAAATACTTTCAAAGCACAAAAACTAGGAGGTTTTTTTGAGCTACTGTGAACCCAAAAAGTACACCCTGATTGTGAAACAGCCCATATCAAGGTGAGTGTGTGATGATTTAGACGTGTCATAGAGAACTATGATCTGGGGAGGGAAAAAAACACCAAAAACCACCCGACCAGTTTTGCTAAAACATTTACTTTGTCAGTTTGGGATATAGAGCGATTCGACAGACAGGACGGGACATGACATCGACTGAACATCCTTCATTTATTCCAAAATCTGTGAGTTGCAAAGTCTACTTTTTACTACTAGTGTCAAATTCCCATAAAGAGTTCTTTCAAAACTTTTTCATCCAATAATAATAATATTATTTATTATTAATAGCAAGAAATTCCACAAAATGAGAATTTAAGAAAGTGCAGTGTTGTGTAAACATGGTGATGGCCATATATGTGTTGTCCTGGGGTCAAAAAACCCTTTACAAGGTCACAATTTCGACTACGTCCAGTTTTGAAAATGTTACTGGGGAACTTACATTACTGGATTCCTTACATTAATGCATCTGATTCTCATCACTTTAACAGCTGCTGTTTTTACTGAGGGTGTAATCGCTCTTGTATATTTTTTTATGTGTGGAGGTTCGGCAATATTTCATTCATTCATTATTTTCTAAGCCGCTTAATCCTAATCAGGGTCGCGGGGAGGCTGGCACCCATCTCAGCCGACTCTGGGCTAAGGCGGGGTACACCCTGAACAGTTCGGTTCGGCAATATGTGAAAAAAAAAAAAAATCATATCGTGATCCTTGAACACATTTCTACGATACAGACAATACATGTTGGATAATATATAGAGATTTATGCACTGCCTAAAAGCGGA
Source organism: Tandanus tandanus (assembly GCA_039654325.1). Lineage (NCBI taxonomy): Eukaryota > Metazoa > Chordata > Actinopteri > Siluriformes > Plotosidae > Tandanus > Tandanus tandanus. Next base: position 10,384,202 of record JBCNYH010000008.1, on the reverse strand, counting down.
GCTCCATATGATTTCTCTTACTGGACAAGTTTTTGGTGGGAACTCTGAAACCCTGTAC
>JBCNYH010000008.1:10362621-10384044 GCA_039654325.1 Tandanus tandanus | reverse complement strand
TATATTACTCTCTCCCAGAAACATTTTCTTATGTTTTTCCTTTTTCGAGATATAACATTTTCAAAGAATAACACAGGGTTCACATATGTACACGTACGGCGGAGGGAACAGACGGACGGTTTTTCTTCTCGTTCCAAAAGCAACTCGATGGTTAGATGCTTTTTCCTTATCAATGGTGCTCCAGGAGATCCGCTATAAATGTTTGCTGAGATATATCACTGAGAAGAAAACAGATGATATTGCTGATATAAGTCTCATACATTCAATAATACGTTTTGTACATCGTTTAAAAGTAAAAAAAAAAAAGAAAGAAAGAAAAAGAGAGCCGTCTAGTTATCGTGTCCCGGCCGCCATGATATTAATAACATCACCATCTTTTTTTATTTCCCTTGAAATGGTATCCCTTCTTCTGTTTCTGAAGCCTGTGAGCTGGGATGGTTTCACCAGGAAGCCTTTATTCATCCGAAATGAACAGACAATGGAAGATATAACATGCTGGTTATTCATTAATGAATGCGCTCATTTAAACATTTCAGTTAGCATGTTAACTGTCAGTCATTAACACTCACGTTGGTGCTTTTGTTCTTTAAATAACTGAAAATGATTACCGTACCAACTGAAGCATGTCATCAGTACAGAGCTTCAATTATTAATAAACAACCTATTAAATACATTGTTGAAACAGAAAGGGAAGGTTCAATATATCGTTTCATTAGTTAGGCTTTTGTGGTACAGACCAAGAAAAAAAATGAAAATAAAAAAAACGCAACTAGAACGAAAAAGTTAATCAAAATATGGCAAAGTGCAGGTTTGTGAGTGAATGTTTGACCTTACTCTGTATCGAAGAGTATGAAAAGGCAAATACAAATGAGCGTCGCATTTTCGTTTCCCACTTTGCCTTTTTGTCTTCAAGTTCCCCAATATGTAAATATATATAAATGCATGGTAATTAGAATGAGGTGTTCTGTGCTCCAGAGTGGTGCAACAGAAAAACATTCCCCTTATCAGGAGCTCACGTTTTGGAACCCTGGGTAGTTTACATGGACAACCACTGCTGGGCACGTGAGTTAGGTTTTTTTGTTTTGTTTTTCAGTTTCTACTGCTCAAATGAATCCACAAAATCATAGTTTTTTAAATTGATAAAAAATTCAGGAAAAAAATCAGGGGTAAAGGGGTGGTGTTGGTGGTGGTGGTTGGGGATACCTAAGACACTGACGCTATGATGGAAGTCACATGATCACAAACGTGCCTGAAATTATACTGGTGATAAAAAGGGCGGATTCAATCGCAGAGACTGTAAAGGTACTTGCTGTTGGTGAATAATTAGGATAAAGATTTCTTTTAAAGAGGCTCTTTCATTTCAAAGGTATATTAAAGATGAAATAGTGGTATCTCATGGAAATAAAATCGAATCGGCTACAATATCTTTCTGAAATCATTTGTTTAATCCTGTACGCGAGTGTCAATGACCCCTGCACCGGGCGCCATGATATTAGTAAACATCACCATCTTGAGGCGAGTGAGGATGCCAAACACTTGATCTCAGAGCTTTTCACTTTCTACAAATCAGTGTTGCACTGCCAAGATATCACACGTATGCAAGATCATTCCTCTGGTCATTCGGTCTTGTTATTGTAAACAGACGAATAAGAAACGCCAAGGCAGTGAGCTGGGGTGGTTTCACCAGGAAACCTTTATATTCATCCAGAATGAACTGATAAAATATAAAACACATCAGACATTCACTAGTGAATGGGGAACTTTAACTGAGACTGCAAGTAATTTTAGATACTTTGACAGACGTAGATACTGACATGGAACTTGAAGATGAAACTTTTGTTAATTAGAAAGGAATGTTGCATGTTCCTGAATAGTGCAACGGAAAGGTGTCCGTCCTTTTCTCAGATGATCGCGAGTTTGAGCCAAATGAGTAATTTGTAAGGTTGTTTTAAGTTCAAGTAAATTTTGCCAAACACCTATTTCCATGTCAGTGTCTGGTAGCGTATCATATATACTTGATTGTTCACCATCACTGTCAATTTTTTTGATTGTAGCCACATTTTATTACCTACATTTATAACATAATAATTATTCATTGAAGGTGAGGTTTGTTTCTGCCTTTCTGATTTGGCAGAGTGTTTTTTAACCCCAGGGTAGTGAACCAATCAGTTTGCACCATTTCTATGAACTGTATATATACACTAATCATGATAATCTAATTAAATTCATTATTAGCAATTAGTCTGAAAGCAATCCACATTATAATAAAGTTTAGTGGTGCTTGAAAGTTTTGATCCCTAGTGTTGATAAGTTCTGCACATCAGCTTGGAGGAGTTTTAATCCATTCCTCTGCACAGAAGAGCTTTGAATTTGAGATGTTGATGTGTTTTCTTACACAAGCTGCTCATGCAACATTTCTATTGGATTAAGGTTGGAACTTTGACTTGGCCATTCCAAAACCTTCATCTCATTCTTCTTTAACCATTCTTTGGTAGAACGACTTGTGTTTTTGGTGGTCATCATCTTGCTGCAAGCGTCATGTTCTCTTGAGATTCAAAATTCATTGTTCCATCAGTGATTACTAACTATCCTGGTCCAGATGCAGCAAAACAGGCCCACATGATACTACCACCACCATGTTTCAGAGACGGGACAAGGCTGTTGTTGTGGAATGCAGTGTTTTCCTTTTTCTAAAACCTCTCATTTAAACCAAAAATTTTTATTTTATTCTCTCTGATATCTTTGGTATATCTGGCTTATCCGTGTATCTAACTTTTATTTATTTATTCATTTATTTTTGAGAGCAGTAGCTTTCTCCTTGCAACCCTGCTATGTATCCCAATGTTTTTCAGTCCTGATGGTGGATTAAATAACATTATCATTGGCTACTTTCAGAGAGGTCTGTGGATGATTAAAAATCACCCAGGGTTCCTTTAATACCTCCTGGACTATTACAGACCATGCTCTTGGGCTGACCTTTGTTGGTTGATTCCTGGAGAGGGTAACTATTGTGTTAAATTGGAGGACTGGTGGTGTTCAAACTCTTTAGAGATGGATTTGTGATCTTTTCCAACCTGAGTAGCTTTAACAACTCTTTTTCTGAGATCCTCACAAATCTTATTTATGGTCTACTCCACAAACGTGTGCTGTGAACAGACCACCCATTCAACACCTGATTGTCCTCTCACCGATTCAAATTAACCAGCAATTTTACATAGTCTTACCACTTACATATATGTAACATTGGATCATCTTCCCTAATAAATAAATGACCAAGTTAAATAGTTTGTCTCATTTGTTTATCTGGGTTCTTTTTATCTACTTTTAGGACTCGAGTGAAAATATGATGTGCTAACGGTTTCACAAATCTTTCAGTACAACTCTACCACAAATAACTCAAATGTGTGTCAACCTTTCAGCAGGCTGACATTTTTATCCGTAGTGGAATTTGAAACTGGGAATTTTAAGCTTTACTCAGCGTCTCAGTAATGGCCCCCTGGTAATGCTAGGGTTTAAACACCACAATCTTTATGTCACTGGTGCTAAGCTGTAAAAATAATACCGTGTTTTTAAACCTAAAAATAACATCCAATGTGCACTAAACACAAGAGTTCTTTACTGAGAAGCCCTTTATTTTGGACAGTTATATGTTAACTAATTTAGACTTTACCCTTTGGCATAAAGCGAGCAGTGAGCGGTTTCAAAACAACTGAGGTGTCAATCTCTGAAGGTACTGAGGGAAAAAAAAGCCATATAGAAACTGTTACAACATTCATTAACTTTAATGGCTATGTACTGAAACGTAAAACATCTCTGCTTTTGGTTTGATTTCATTGTTATTGAAGCCTGGCATGTATTTTAAAGTCATATAATAAAAATTGATTCACTGAAGGCGGGGTGGATGTCATTAGACAGAACATCAAGGTGTATCCTATTCAGCGACACTCACCGAGCAGATGCAGACCCTAAGAGCTGTGTAACTGCATCTCTCTAAACCAGGGTGTCAAACTCATTCACTGAGGGCCACATCCTGAGGGCTCAAACATGAAATCTGCTTAGCAATATTATTTGTCTTTTTTCCCCTTTATTTGCTTTCTTTTTCTGACAATGCCTGACAGTGACAGGTTAGCTTGCTTGAGTTAGCTTGAGTCATGAATGGCTAGCTGTTTACTTGAAATAGATTGGCTCCACCTAGTGGATGGAGGATGAATCACATTTCATGGTAACAGTTGATGCAAATGATGTACGATAACCATGTTCTTTAAAAGCTCTCACAGGCCACATAGAATGAGTTGGAGGCCCGGATTTGAACCGCGAGTTTGACACCTGTGCTCTAAACCCCTTGAAGCGTTTTAGTAGTACTGCATAGAAATATAATGAAAAGCAAACTAAAACAAGATTTTTTTAATATTTATATATTGTAACCAGGACAGACACAGGTCAGGTGAGCTCCACGCACTCTGAGGTAGCATAGTCATTCAGAGCTTAGTACATAATACACTGACATTTTAGAGAGCCAGCTCTGTAAAAGTGTGCTTACATACTAATAAAAAAAATGATAGTATATACACTACAAGGAAATACAGGAAAAAAATTTAAACGAGATTATTATAGTTTATATTTCCATTTAAAACTGTGACAATGATGACATCGCCTGCTCTAAGTGACCGTGAATAACTTTAAGTGTCTGTCATTTTGATTCAAGCATTATCCACTCAGAATAATGTTTTTAATGATAGCGGACCAATCAGATCGCATCACTCCCGCGTAGTATATACTAAAATATTTATTCATGTTTAAAACACCAAAATAATGTTATGTACTATATCAATGTCACTGCTGTAACTTTTATAAATTAAAAACTAGGTTAAAATTGACATATAGAGCAAGTTGCATTTGACTAAAATTATAAGGTTTTTCCCCTCCATTTTGCTGTTTTACTTTATAAGAATGTTCTTTCAATTATTTAATCAAATTTAACATTTTTTTAGTCACATATATAAAAGCATAAACTAACCTTAGCTAATCCATGGCCCTTATATATTTCTATTTTTGCTTAAAAGTAAACTTATGTTTCATTCAAATCAATTATTTAGTTCAAGAGTTTGACGGCTTTCTGACATTGATGGTATAATTACGTATGCATTTTTATTTATTATCTAAACCATGTCAATTGGCTCTCGAGTGGCGCATTGACAACTAACAATCTGGAGATCGCAGGTTCGAAGCCAGGTCGATGCATGCAGCCATCCCTGGCCATCCAGGGAAGCTAACACGTGGCAAACATTCACCACTATGGCCATCTGTTAGCGCATGATAGCACATTTTCTCAAAAACACATGCTTGCTTATGCCCCTCCCTCAGTGGTGGTGGTCATGTGATAGGGAGGTGATACTTTGGCTACAACTAAATTAGAAGGAGGAAAATCAGAGAGGGAAATTAACCCCAAAAATAATTGTTAAAAATTATCCTTTCAGAGAAAAACCAAGACAACACTGTAATGCTCTGCGTTTTTACATTTATCTCGAGTCCGGATTGTAGTGACTGACTGCACTATCTACCTATCGGTGTACGTCACACCAGGGTTTACAGCCCACAGGGTTAAAAAGCAGCTCAGAAGTTTCTAGAGTTGTAAGTCATGTGAGCAGGACGGACTAACAATCCTGAGCAGAAGCCACAGCCTTACCTTCCCTGACGTTATTATTCAGTACGTACATCTGTGTGTTACAGCACTGAAATGAGGTGTACTTGTAAAGCATTTGAATGCCTTGCATCGTATTTCCCTTTAGATGCTGAAGTGGGACACGCCCACGGCAGCCGTGACGAAACATGTTAACTCAAGCGGATTTGCTTCTGCTTGCCACATTAAAGTTGGTAACGGAAATGGTGAACACATCCTGCCTTAGGCAGCGTGTACAACATGCAAATACTAAATATAGATATAAGGTTCTTGTTACCCCAGAACACGCTGACTGCTAACGGAAAAAAAGAAATGTTGACAGAAGATGTAGAGTTTTTAACTGCGTTACTACGAGTTGAAAGTTCTTATGGATTTAAAAGTAATTGCATTGTTTGGATGGTGCTTTTATCTGAAGCAGTTGAGGCCTGAAGGGTGGCAGGTTGATGCTGTGTAACACACTACCCCGCAACACAGTATCCTGTTCCATATACAAGTGTAGTTTTAGACACAGGCAGACAAACACACACAGACAGAAAGACAGACAGATACATACACACACACAGAAATGGAGAGAGAGGCGCACAGACCGAGATGCACATAGACATGCAGACAGAGACACATCCAGACACAGACAGACAGCAGGCAGAAGCACACACAGACAGAGAGAAACACACAAAGACAGATACATAGACAGCAGGCAGATATGTACAGTGAGAGACACACACAGACGGAGACGCACCGAGACACAGACGCACAGAGAGTGAGAGGCACACGCTCAGACAGACAGACAGAGATGCACCGAGACACAGACTGCAAACAGACACGCAGACAGAAAGAGAAACACACAAAACAAAAGGTGCTATATTGGAATTACAAGAGAGAACTCGGTAGTAAGAGCTTCCTGACACATATACATTTGACGTCATAGACGGGATGTAGCATGCAAGATCAAACTTTGGCCTCGAAGGGAAATGAAAGGATGCCGCTATTACATCATTTTACTCTCACATCATTCTCTCTCACCGTCTCATGCAGCCATTGTTCTTCAGTCTGAAAGGTTTACTGGGAAAGGACGGAGCTTTTATATTGCATTTTACTAGAATTATACGAGGAAGTGTGAAGAAAAGAGTAAGAAAGATTTCACTGAGAAATAGCTAGGAAAGCAGCGACCTCGAGTTTTAGACAAACCCCCCCCAAAAAAAACGAAGTGAGAATAGCGTCAGAGTGAGCTAGAAATACACTCGTGTGTGAGAGTTTAGAAAGTCACCGTTGAAGGATCTTCCCCAGAAGGTCTGATTTTTGTAGAAATATGTCTTAATTGCGTAGGGGTGAAAAAGAATACATTCAGCAGATTCTACAGAAAGTGTGTCTATTTCAACATGTACTATTAATATCTAATGATGCAAATGGTATTACGATTTATCAGGATAGAAAAGCCACACACATAGGATTAACATTGAATAAAGTACCTGCATGAGCAAACAGTGTTGTTAGAGCTTTTGTTTTTTAGCTAGAATTGATTTATTCCAGTAAATAGAAAAATATCCTTCTTCTTGTACTTATTATTTTATTATTTACAAGTAGCTGTCCTCTCAATATGTGGGCTGAGAGTTTTTGTACTTTTTATCACTGCGGAACTTTTACTTTCATGGAGAGTTGGGACCGCGGCGCAGCAAGCCACCCGCTTTGTTTACCCCATTGATCAGCTGATCGCCCTGAAGCCGGCCGGATTAGCGGCCAGACCCACGGACTTACCGGCTCAAATCTGAGGAGAAGGAGGGAGGCGGTGAGACAGCGGAGGCTTACAGAGAGGAAAAGGTACAAGCCGTGTCTCCCGTCTAACGTGAGGTCACTGACGAATAAGATGGACGAGCTGACAGCGCTAGCCTGGAGTCAGAGGGAGTATCGGGAGTGTAGTTTCATTTGCTTTGTGGAGACATGGCTGCACCAGGATATTACCGATGACAACGCATCCATGGCGGGCTTTCACACTGTCCGGGCCGACAGAGACTGCACCACGAGCAGTAAGCGGAAAGGGGGGGGGCTTGCTGTTCTTGTCAATATCCGGTGGGGTAACCCCGCCCACATGACACAATTACACAATTTCCTCCAGGATCAATAAAGTATTTTGATTCTGATTCTGGTATGCATCATTCAAGGTGAGAAATATTGATTGTGGACGTGCTATGTTGATAAAAGTTTCGATGAAATGAATGCTGCATGCCATTGCAGTACCTGAGCGTGTATGTACCGTGGAAACTGTGCATTGGCGTTGAGATACACATTGCAAACGTTACAATGAAAAATTAAAATTTTTCTTTAAAGCACAATTCAGCTGTTGACAAAGCACTGACAGGCTCCAAGTGTTTTAAAATGGAATTGAATGAATTCTGTTCACATAACATTAGCAACATACCCAAACTTTCAAAACCCCTTAACGGTTATATTATGATTGGGCCAGGTCTGAAATTTTTGTAGGAATGATTTTTATGATGTTTATAATATTTTATAACATCATAACCAATGGCATTAGATTGCTTTTAGACTTTATTTAAAAAAAAAAAAAAAAAGTGGGATAATTTTCTGTAATCTGCCGTTCACAAACAAGTAGCACGAAACGCAGTCCTACGGGAGTGTACGATGGCAGATAAGTTGATTAAGTTACACGCAGGACACCGAAACGCAACTCATCCCCTCACCTCCTGCCTTCAATGTGGAACAAAGGTTCAGGGTTCAGGTTACTTCTCTTATGTAATATTTGTCGACCGGCCTCTATAAATAAAAAGCAGTGCTGGCCAAAACCTTTTGAACGGAGGATTTGATCATGACGGAGGGTGTGTTAGGGCAATTCTGTTAGTTAACCCTGGAGATCACTTAGTGGCTGATGGGAAATGTGAGAAATCAAAACACTATTTCTCCAATAAAAAAAGTGTAAATATTTTGTACGTCGTCATTTTACTTAACCATACTCAGCTCTTAATGTTTTGTGCTTGTGTCATAAAATTTTTATGTAGGGTGTCTGAGACGTCAGGTGCCAATGAGAGTAAATCTACACAGGAAAGCGATCTGATTGGTTTGTTGTCTCAGGATGATTAACGATGTATTTAATTCAGTGATGAGGTTGTGGTAAATAATTGTGTAATAAAAGTGTATACTACATGGGAAAATAAGAAAAGCAAACTAAAATTAGATTTTATTATTATTTTTAATTAAGTCAAGCATTATCCTGAGTTCACAGGGTGAATAAGCTAAAAAAATTCCGGAAGAACTTTTGAGATGTGGCTGAAACTGCTGTCGGAAAATACGTGAAAACTGGCGTGCTGAACTGTAGAACACAGAAAAATTCCTCAAAGTTTACACAGGTTTCAAAGTAGCTGGGGCAAAACAAGTGCACATATGTTTTGACTGTAACCATTATTGTGGGGTTTAAGCCAAGCTCTATACCAGGGCTATTCAATTAATTTGGAATGAGGGCCGGGTCATGAAAACAATCCCAAATGAGTAGAGACCAGATACCTCAAAAGGTGATTGGTCCACTATAGCAGGTTGTGACACAGTGAGTCGAGGTAAACGAATTAGAATTTTTTAGTTGAGAATCTTAAAACCAATTTAAAAAAAGTATTAATACAAAGAGCAAAGGTGTTGAAGATACTGGGCAGTGGGCAGAAAGAACGTATTTTTCTTGAAACAATAGAAATGGATTTATGGCGCTTTGGAAAAGACCTCTTCATATATTGTATTTTCTAAATGAATAATAACATTAGAACATTGTATTATATCAAGACATATAGGCCCAAAGCATTTCTACATTCAAATGATAAAAAATACACCACGCTGAGTAATCAATCCAGGTGAGCCGTATCACAGACATTTAGAATTTATAACTAACAGACAACATCCACTTCACAAAACTGTACCAACAAAAACAACAGGAGTGAAGTATGGTATTAAATACTACTATAACAATATATGAGTGAATAGTGATATTATTATTCAGAATAGTGAATAATAAGAATAACAATATTAAGAAGAAGAAGAAGAAGAGAATTAAGTGAATATCAAGAAAAGCAAAGCTTTGAATTATAATAATACTAAGAGAAAGAGGAAAAAGAAAAGAAGAAGTGAATAATAAGACAGAAATGTTCGGTTTTAAATATTATAATAAGGAAAAGATGAAGTGAATATCAATACACGGGCATAATACTTTAACTGCAATATTCAACCTCTTCATAAATCAATTCTAATTACTAGTTTGATGAACAGAACTATGACTTAACTGATTTAGTCACCAACATTTCACATCTAATGAGAGAAATTAGATTTTTTTTTTTTTTGATTTAGCGCGAGCAGTGAAGTCTGGTGTATACTGTAATGGTTATAGGGTAACGGTGTTGCCATTAAAAGGTTACCTGCTTTACGAGTATGGGAGGGGGGAATAGAACAAGAGCGTGTGTGGGTGTGGGTGTGAGAGAGAGAGATGATGACTATTGGCGAGAAGAGCGCCTTTTTTAAAGTGCCTGTACAAAGTGGCTGTGTGTGTGTGTGAGAGTGAGAGAGAGAGAGAGCGAGAGAGAGAGATGACGATTATCGGCAGGAAGTGCGCGCTTTTTAAAGTGCCTGCACGCTGCATGTGTGTGTGTGTGTGTGTGTGTGTGAGTGAGTGAGAGTGAGAAAATGAGACAGAGAGAGAGAGATGACGATTATTGGCGGGAAGTGCGCAATTTTTAAAGTGCCTGCACGCTGCATGTGTGTGAGGAACAGAAATTAAACTGGCAGTTACTGGTAGTTTTAAACTGCCTTTTAAACTGAAGTAATGTCTTAGGCACACATCTTACTTTTGGACTTCTGATTTGAAAACCGTATTTCCCATCGCAATGAGGTTGACAGAGAAAATTATTTGGCTGTAATGTAAAAAGTGTTTAAAGGGTCACGATTTAAAAATGACCCTCAATATGATTTTAAATTATTTTAAAAAGCTCGATTTTGTATTGAGTTCTATTGAGTGATTCACGGTACAGTTGTCAGTCAGAGGCTCACCATTTAACTTCTACAAATATATTGGGGTACAGTGAAAATTATGGGAGTAGGAGCAAGTTAAAAAAATGTTTTCCAAGAAAATCTCTTTTCTCGCACTCTAATGATTACCACACACTCTAACCCAGAACATTCCATGCAATAGACACCCATTATAAATACACAAACTGACTCAGAAATCCTTATGACAGTTGATCAAAGATTAAGAGAAAACTGTAAAAGGTAGCAAAAAGCCGTTTTGACCGTCGAAATGTCGACTCAGTATCTACGTTTTAAAAGTTCAATCAAGTTTCTATTTGAATGTATGGCTTTTTGGTGAGGCATCAAAGTGAGGTGAGTTTCATGATTGTTTGTCGACCTCTCCCCATTCGTTTCAATGGGATTTTTTGGAGTGGTTTTTGCTAATTGTGTCGCCATGGTAACGCAAAACGCCAATAAAAGTAATAGCACACTTCATGGCGCCGAGACACACGTTTTGATATATAATTGATTCAAAAAACAAAATCAAACCATACACTTGAACCGAACACCTGAATGCTCACCGCCTGACTACTGAGGGAGAGGCCTCATGTCTTAATCATGTGTAATAAAATACCTTACATTTTCATAATGAATTTAAACAACGAACAAGGTTGTTAGTACACAAATCTGTTGATTATTTCATTGGTTTAGAGTTACATATCTGCAATAAGTCTGCCTAGCATTTTAAAAGACTCGAGTCTTGTTTAATGAGCGTGCAGGCTGAGTACTCACAGGTAGGCAGATCGAACTGAATGAAATGATTGGACACACTTTTTCCAGCACACTTTTCACACACTTTTTCCAGCCCTGCGACTTCCACCAATTAGGATTTTTTTTAGTTCCTGCCATCGCCACAGGTGGGCGGAGCAGGAGCTATAGAAATGGGCTCTGTCTGTAAGATTTGTTTGAGCAAGAATTTTGAAAGGAAATGACATAGAATCACCAAATTTGATGTTTGGCTCCCCCTCAGGTGCGAATAGGGTGGGATTGTATATGGGTCACCTGGACCTTGTTTCAAGGTAACAAGGTCACTTTTTCTATATTCGGCTTGTCAAGGCTTTTTGGGGCAATAACTTTGGAAGGTAAAAACCATCACCAAATTTGCTGAATGGGCTCTCCTCATGAAGGGCTTGGTTGGGATGGTATATGGGTTTCACGGTGACTGTGTTTCATGGTCACAACAGTCAACTTAGTGAATTTTTCTATATTGAAACATTATTAAATGGTCCATTTGGCAGGAGCGTCTGGACCCCTGTGGTCTATTTTTTCTTTTTATTGTTGTAGTATGAAATTCTAAACAGTTTCTTAAACAAATTGCCTACTCTAGTTAATGTGACCACAATGTGATTTATTTCAGGACACAGGTTTTTATGAGACAAGAATTTTCTGTGATCCAGAGAACAAACACAAACACACTGCTCTCTATATTATTATAATACAGTAGCTGACTAGTGAAAAACTATCAGGTTAAAAGTCGACGTGTCCATGAAAAGGAACATTGATTTCTTTAAAAGTGCCAGAGGTCAGTGTTATTCAGACCCACCATGTGAGTGAAACAGTGAATGACTGTCAAAAAAGGAGGCAGGGGCTCCAGATTGAGCGTTTTTACCTCCACTACCTTCCCTTTCCATACCTATGATCCATTGGGTCATTTTTGTGGTTTGTATATTATTTCTTTCTTTTATTTTTTTTTTATCATGTTTTGTTTGTATTGTTTTGTTATGAATCCTTAAAGGAGGTTTGTAATATCCAGTTAGCCTAATACGTATGTCTTTTGGAATGTGGGTGGAAACCGGAGGTAACCCATGGAAACACGATGAGAATTTTCAAACGTCACACAGAAACACCCTTGCCCACTACAGGGTTTGAACACAGGACCTACTTGCTGTGAGTCAAGAGTGCTAAAGTTGCTAAAGATAGAACTTTAGTCGCTGTAGGAAAATCACCTATGGGTATTTTTTTGTGGTTATTTCTTATAAAACTTTTGGTACAGTACAGCTCACATGGGTCAGCGGTATGCTGTCATGGCACATTGCCGTAGTGGTTAGCAGGTCCGCCTCACAGCAAGAAAGCCAGGGTGTTTCTGTGTCAGTTTTAAGGGTGTTTCTGTGTCTGTGTTAGCACTCTATCAAAAACTGTTCCAAGTAATATAGCTGCAAGCAGCGGTTCCTGGGGTCCAAGCCAAGAGACTAATTAAGAGCACAAGGCAGTGATAGAACGAAAGAGGAGTGATGATGAAGAGGATTGATGTTCCATTGGTCATGTTTCCATGGGTTACTTGATGACCCAGAGAGGGGTTCGAATCTGTGAAGACAGTGGTGTGAAGAGAAGTGATGGGGAGGAAGAGGAGTGTTGATGAAAAGGAGTGTTTAACTAAGAAAGAAGAGGTGATATCAGGGAGAGATAACGTCACAAAGAAGGAGCGATGTCAAAAATGTGGCAAAAATTGGCAGAAGAAGAATATTAGTAAAATATAACAATCAGAGTAAAAACAATAGGGGGTCCAAGCAGCCCCTAAAAAAGTTTTAGGAACTGACTTACCTCCCGCAACATGACATGCAACTAAACACAGGAAAAATATATACTTGTAACGAGTCAAAAAGGTGTGTGTGTGTGTGTGTAAGAGAGAGAGAGAGAGAGAGAGAGAGAGAGAATATGAGTTCAGCTCCAGTGTGTAAGCTTCCACGCAGTCTGAAAAGATCTGGCAACCCGGTTCCACCTCCATTAGTGCGTTTTAGAAAACGGGAGGGTGGTTTTCCCCATATATACACACACACACAGTCATAGACTCATACACTGAGTAGCTGAGGCTAAACCGTTATCTTTCATTTTCGCTGAAAAGACCGGAGAAGGAAAACATGAAGGGTGTCTGGGGAGGAGGAACAGACATGCCATCGGTTAAGCTGTTGTTCTGATCTTTCTGAGGATTAAGGACGGAGTAACCAGGTAAATCAACAGCCAAAAACCAGGAGAAGAGGACAAAATACCCGTTTTAACCTTAAGGCAGCTGTGTGGTCGAGGCATGTTCATTACCTTCCGTCGGCTTGCTAGTTGTGTTAGCTTCCCGTGTCACATCCTCAGCATGTCAGTGTGAAAAACTAATACATTTACGTTTTAATCCAGATTTCCTTAGCTTCAGGCGAGAGTGAGAAATCTCATCGGTTCTTCCTTTCTGTCGTTCTTTCCTCCTCCTCTCGCTGTATCCGACCTGTTGTTACTTGTAACTTTAACTAAACTGAAGTAATCTACTCAGGATCTCATCGGGTACTGAACCTGGAGGGGTCGCGCGCTGGCTTTTTAGGCCCCACGCGCCTAGTTAACTCCCTATATTTAAACATTTAAATGATTTTTACCGTTATTACCGTTAGCGCCAATTAGCCACATTAGCTTGAAAGTTGACACATTTAGTATAATAAACTTGTTTTAACTAAAAATGTCACAAATTAATAGGCACACTAACTAAAATAATTGGTATTATATTGAAATATTAAAGTAATTTAACTTCTTCAAAATTTAGTGGAAAGCCTTCCCAGAAGAATGGATTTCACCACACTAAGGAACCATCTTCTCTAGGCCTCGCCGGTTCGTTAATGTGAGAAAGACCAAGCAGTTCCCGATTTAGTCATTTTAGTAAAGTAAAACAAATGTGATCTTGCCTCATGGGCTTCACTAAGTCTGAATCCCAACCGCCTTCTCCTAGCAACCAGTCCGAGTGAGCCCCCTCTTCTCAGCCGCGGTGGATCTTTACATGACGTCACAGGACATGTGTTTTACATGATATACAAGGAGTAACAATATCGATAGAACAACATACGCCCTGCCTCAGAAAACACGAATTTAACCTCTACACGTTTACATCATATAAAATTACATATAGATATTAAGAGGAAGAATTTTCCTGTGGTCAGCTACATTATGTCTAAAATACAGACACAGTGATACTTCCAGATTAAATAAATAAATGAATACAACTCTTATTGTTTCTAACACATCAGGAATTCAAACTAAATCTGGAATGAGGCGTTCAACAAACACGTTTAGGGGTGATGCAGGTCAGGTGTCCAAACACTTTTGGTCATTTAGTATATTGCTGGTTTAACCAAAAGCAATTTTTTTATGAAATTAACACAAACTGTGAAAATTGTAGCTAGCTGTAGATCTATTTTTATATATTTAATATAGAATTTTAAGTCGGATGATTCTGAAGTCTGTAACAGGAGTTTGGTTTTAAAGGTGTTAAATAGCCCAAATAACATCTAAAATAGGCATCATCATTTATTTCAATGGAAATTTGGTTTACAAAGGATACTAGACATGAAATTTGTACAAGAAATTTGCTAGGTATTTACAATCTTTGAAACCTATTCAGAACAACAAAAAGTCCTTGTTGTAATCCGTTTCTATTTGCTTCATGTCAAGTCCAGAAACTTTAAACTCCTTTTAATTCCCAAGTTGAAAAGCTATTTAACTAACGCAGACTAGTATCTTAGACATGCCTTGTATATTTACATGAAGTTTGTTTTGGCAAAGTTAACTTGAGTAAAAATCACAATACAGCTCCTTTAAAATGTCGCAGGTTCGTCAAAAACACTACAAAGGTAGCTGAGAATTGTTTTGCAATCACTTTGTCTGCTTATCAGAACTGCTTTTTTAAAAGCTCAACTTTTTGTTTACTTTCTATTTAATGGTTCATTTAATTCACCTGTAATTTAACCTAATGTTTTTATGAAATTTTTAACTTCACTAGCATTGATATTACAGCATTAGCAAAATAACATTTTTCTTAACTGTGAGTGTGTGGGAAAGTTTGACCCACTAATATTTTTAAAATATCACCAACTACCAAAGTTACAAAAAATACAGTGATGCTAGCGCATGTAAAGTTTCTATATGTGACCCATCATGGTAAAGTGGGTATTAAGTCAGAAATTATTAGTATTAGTAGTTATTAGTAGCATTTTGTTGCTGATATCCTAAGCTTTAAAATGATACCAAATTTTCGAACATATTTGTGTAGTTTTGGAGTAACTAACCAAAACCTGCCAGAAAAAAAAAAATTCCGACTTAATACCCACTTTGCTGTGATGGATCACATATTTTCTGTTCACAACTTAAAACACTTGTATCCTCCTTGTGTCAACAACTACATATTTAGAATGATTAAAAGTTATTTGCTGAAGGCAGGGTGAATATCAGAGACAGTGACTGAGACAAACTGTGTTTTTATCCTTCGTTATAGTTTAAGCATTATCTCAAGTTTATGAGGCGGTTAATAAGCAAATATTAAGTGAGGTGAGGTATGATGTGGAGAATAATTCAGATGGAGAGGGTTTTATTATGGATAACGTCCTTCGAGATCTGAATAATTCTCCACCTGATACAAAAGCCGAATTCTGCCATTATTTTAATATTCATCCAAAACATTTTCAAGTCCTTGAGTTATTGCTGGTGTTATAGCTATAGCAGACTATTCCCCACTAATACCCTTTCTGATTCATTCTGGACAAATTCCATGAAAGTATGGAACAAAATATTTTGCCCTTTTATATTTTGTCTTGAGAGCAGGCACCCATGTTTTCATCAGCTTTCTCTGGAGGAAAAGGATTGGAGGAGCATTGATAGATCAATAGGCTCCACCCCACTGAAAGTGCTGCTGGGTGGCAGAACTTTGGTCGTGGCTACTCACTATCAGATCCAGCTTACAACAGCACAAATGATTAGAAAATAAAATGATGTTGTGAAGACTCAGGGTCTCAGTGTTTTACTGTAATTTGTACTAATCAACTAATCAAGATTGTTGACAGCTGGAGCTGTCTGCCGCCCAGCGTAGCCGATTGATCTTTTTTATGATATAAGAAGGAATATTGGCGCGCGCCACTGGTACATTCAACTTATCCGATATGAATGATGGATAAATCGTAGAATACCAAGAAATCTCCGGTGGCTTTCCACCAATCAGAAACTAAGTATATTTTGAATGAATAATATGATCAGATTGCAGTGTTTCTGTGTAGTACTGTATGTATTAATCATTACTATCGTAAAGTCTTCTGTAAGGTTATATTTATTTAATATTTATGGAAGGAGTCTCCAGTGTCAGAGGTAAAACTGTGACTTCAGGTTTCTTGGTAACGTAATGTACGAACTAAGCAATGTTTTTTTTTTTTTTTTTTGCTGCCTAATTAACAGCAAGATGGAGCGAAAAGGAATTGTTGAAGGAATGACAGTTTATAGGGGCAGTAATCTGAGTGAAATATTGTTTAGTGGACATTCAACATTTAAATGTAACTATAAATGGATCAGTTTAATTAATAGAAATGTTAATGATTGGTGAACATTGTAGGTAGAAGAGGAATACAGTACTTCAGGGTGTGGCGTTATAAAAATAATACAGTAAATGTAGATGTAAAACCTGGAAGAGGACACTTGGTGGCTGTTGCTGCAACACGGGAAGGAAGTTTCGATGTGTTTTGGCTTTGGACGTTGTGTCTTTCTGCAACGGTTCAGGATACACTTTGTCATTTCCGTTTCACTGAACAACAAAGTTAACAATGACTTCATTTATATTTTTTATGTATTACGTCTCTAAATACTGTAATCTGCTTCACTGTTGGAAGAAATAGTAAAGGTGTATCTTGCTGGGCTTGTGAATAGTTCGTGACTGTTCGTTATTCATTCTGCAGAAATTCTGCAAATAGTTTTCAACAAGCTGCCGTGTGCGATATTTTGAGGAATCGTTGGAGAAACGGCCTGCGAATAATTGCAAAAGTCCCGCAGACGTTCTTTGTGGTTTTTTCAATTACAAAAAACTATTTTTCAATTATTCGCCTCCATCAGGAATGTGGCGACTTGTGGAAGAATCTGTGACGGATACTTGGCGAACTGTTCGCAAACTGCGTATAGTTGGTGAATGGATATCTGTGGTCACGTGATTGTCATGGTCTTTGAAGGTGACCTGGCGAGCGTTTGGCAAACAGTCAGAATAATTGCCGCAGTCGCCACGTTCGCCAAAATTTCATCGACTGTTCACAGGGATTTTTGCAATTAAACTGTTCGTCATCTACTCACCAGAGTATCACCAAAAAGTTGCTAGAGACACCAACCAATTATTATCTCACCGACTGGCGAATACTTGGTGAATAATTCAAAGTTGTCAGAAAAGTGGCAAAACGCTAGTCGCCGCTGTCACCAAACGTTCATTTCTGAGCGCCATTTTAATAGTCTGAAACTCACTGTGCAGTCAGTTTGGTAAATACATGGGTAAGGCTCATGAAAACCACGCCAGGGTATGAAAGTGTCATTTGTGTTATTGTTAGGTAACATTGTCCGATCTCATGAGACATATAATTCATCTCAAAACTTTAATATAAAGTGGATAAAATGAGATTTGCAGGCAGTTTAAAAGTCCCAGGATAAGCAACAGAAACATGTTTTTAAAGTTTTTGATAAAACACTTGTTGACTTTTAGGGCGAACGTCCGAGGTCTGGCACATGACCAAAACGAGGTTCAGGCTGCTAATATTTACACTAGTTTAACATTAGGAATGTTATCTTAGTGGAAAACAAGTTTTAACATGTTAAACTTTTCACTTATTTCCGCTTGAGGTGCTTTTAACAAGGTTAGATCGGTCAATACCGTGAATGACAGGGTCAGAAATCACCTAAGAAATCACCTCTGAGCTGCCTTTATTCAAGGACCCACCACAGAAAAAACTCCTGGTCATTGGATGACACAGTTTTGTTTTGGACATGGATCCTCAACACTCCTGCTTTCTACATAAAAGGTATTGAATTCCAGTTAGCAGAAGATTTTTCAAATTCGGACACAGTGTGGGGTTTTCATGAGCTTTACCCATAACTGCCTTCTTCGAAGAAAAGTTTGGTGAATTCTGTGCGCTAGCCAGACGTTGTGAAGCGCCGCTGTTATTATCTCAAAATAAAATAGACTCAGTTATGTAATATTATAAGAACAATGCCCAGGACCTGGAAATAAGATGCAGGCGAACTTGTGAAGCGTAATTAATTTATTTATATTAATATATGGTTTTAGTGATGTAATGTGAACCGTGCATGGTAAGACATGCTCGGTGTTTGAGACATGATAAAAGTCTTTGGCACTGCTTTCATTTCTGTGAGCCGTATTCAGAGTTGAGAAAAGAGTGTGCGTGTGTGTGTGTGTGATTGTGATTGTGTGTGTGTGTGCGCCTCTACTATTAAGTCATGGAGGCAAAATGCTTTTAGTTTTGTTCGTCTGATGGTCCACCTAAAATCACCTAAAATCAGGGATGAGAATTTCAGCACTTGGTAAATTTTGACATCGAAGCAAAAAGAAAGGCGACGATTGGTTGTTCAGAAACGAGGTCAAACGTATTGTCCAACCACGAGCAACTTTATAGGTGGATTCTCCTGTAACAAAGATAGTATTCAACGTTTTTCAGTAAAACACTCGTTCTTACCTGCAGAAGTTTTGCAAGTTTCTGTCTTCAAGTTATTGTTGAATTTCGCCACGATATTAAGGGCTATTCTTATGAGTTATATTAAGATTTGTCTAACGCAGGTATGGAGACGTTTGTGTTTTTTAAATAATATGAAAATATTAATAGTATTAAAATGATATCATTTAGTGTATTAAGGCAGCCTGTGCTTTAAAAAATGTGTATATGGACCTGCTTTGTAAATGTAATTTGCATATTAATGCATATGTTAATTTCAGCGAAGGAAAATAACTAAAATACTGGATTTTGGACTTCAAATTATTAATTTGGTCTCATGCATTTTATTTCATTAGATGTAGTTTTAGAAGTAATTTTGTGTAATTATGTGTGTTTTATTTTATTGTAAAATATATTTTTGTATTATTTGAGATACACTTAAAAAAAAAAAAGCGGCACCTTTGACCGCTGCCCATTTTACTCCTTTTATTTCTAAGCCTGTTCTCATCCGTGTAAAATGTCACTCGCTAAATAGATCTGCTTGTTTAATTGCACTGGACAACCCTGCCCAACGAGTTCACGGCTCTTACAGGGGAAAATGCCAACGAGCTATAGGTTCAGACTCCGCTAGTAATCCACAGGAAAAAATTTTTGTGCTTTTCATGGTCATTTATGTTAAAACGAATGTGTTTGTGAAACTTATCACGCCGTGTGAATTCACTCTGCTGCAGTTCATCCTTTTTTTTCTCTCCTTCACCTCAGGAACTCAAACTCTTTTTACATGGCATGTATTTTTTATTTTTTTTGGAGATATACTGTATTACCCCCGGAAGGGAAATCACACTCTGTTTTGAACCCATCCAAAGTACACACACGCACACTCTTTGAGAGCAGGTGGGGATTAGGTACCTTGCACGACCGCACTTTATTTGTGAAGGTGAAGGAAGGGGAGGGTGCTGCTCACTCCCCGGACGCATTGCATTTTTGCCTGCCAGTTCGGTTTTCAGATGCTGGTATTGAATTTGGTGACACTGGTGAAGCCCCTGGAAATTGTCACCTTGCATAATAATATTTTACTGGTGGGACCCTCCAACGTGAAACATTTCCACATTGCGGACATCATGCTAGCTGTTGCTAGCCTCTCTCGACTTCATCTCCGCTGCGATAAACAGAAGCTGAAGAGCTCAGCGCAGAAGAGGAGCTGAGTTCCAGGATTGAAATACTTCATCGGCTTCATTCGACTGAAATCCCTCTTTTATCATGCGGTATCGGGTCGGTGTGTAGACCGGGGTACTCGCCGATACCAGGCAGACATTTTTTTGCCAGTATCAGAACAACTCCATGTCTTTCACACAGTCGATCGCACACAGAACGTTTGTTCTTCCCATTTTCTAACACGGATTGTCAGATATACATTGGCAGCTGTTAATATACCTAGGAACGCCGCCCAAGGGAAGTGTTTGGAGCGCTGCCAGATATTAACCAGAGGGACTTGGTGTTGGTGGAGTTTGACTTTTATTGTTACTTTTATTGTTATTACCCTGTTTGACTTTTATTGTTATTTTTATTATTATTAGCATCGTACGCGTAAGGACATGGTATATAATTACCTTTTTTTTTTTCTTTTTTTTTAACACTTGTGTAATCTCAGTGAGGACTGTTTCCCCCCTCACTTCCTGTGCTGTGTGTTTTAATGGCGTGCCGGTGGTTTAGACAGTAATGGAAGTTTCTCTTTTTCCTTTCACAAGGAAAGCATGTTCTCCTTGAAGGGCTGAAGTGCATGATGGGAGTTTTACTCTTGTAAATGGGCCAAAACTCTGTCAAAGTTTAACTCTATTTAATCATCCAGAACAGATACAGCGGGGATCCTCTTTTAAATGGGCGGCTCGTAGCCTTTAACGATAACACGTCCCCGCTGAACTTTCACTCTTACGTTTCTTCTATATTTGATTCCACTCAGCACAGTTTCTTTTCTACCTCCACCCATCTCACAGTGATGTCACACTCCTCGCATACGGCTTTTTTTTTTTTTTTTTAAGGAAATGGTTTTACACAAACGTCACATTTCATTTCCAAACTGCACTGTAACCTTTTCATAAGAGTTTTTTTTAACTCATTTGATGCAGAAGGGAACTGACCTGCCAGTATAATACAAAGTTAAATATGTCTAGAAATGAGTGGAATAATCTTATACTGGGTTTAGTGGGATTGAAGGGGGGGGGGGGGGGGGGGGGGGGGGGGGGGGGGGGGGGGGGG
>JBCNYH010000008.1:10288865-10319557 GCA_039654325.1 Tandanus tandanus | reverse complement strand
ATCTGAACTTTGCCGTGGGAAAGGGCGTACGCAACGTTTTTGTGCGTACGCACCCTTTGTACATGAGGCCCCTGGTTTCCAAAGGTGCGAAACATCACAAATCAAATGGTAGCTCTTACCTTTGTTTCTCAAACCACATGGGTTTCTTCATGGCTCTAATGAGTTATATAAATAATTTCCTAAATTATGCTTTTTTAATATATATATTTATATATGTGTGTGTATATTTTAGGACACACCCGTATCTATAAAGGGAAAGTCATTAGTTTGGGTTTGAGTCTATAGATAGCGAGGGATTCATGTATTAAATTTTGTATTTTTTTGGAAATACGAGCGCACAGCTGTAAAAGATGTTTAGAGACGGCCAGTCTACGACGTGACCTGGCGTGTGTGTGTATTAGGGTTGTAAGAGTATCATGTTTAAAGTGGCTCCCTTAACTATTCGTCACTTGACAAATGAGGGCCATTGTGTTTGCGCGTTCATAATGACTGATGATTCGGAGTGTTGTGGCTTTTTTTTATCATGAGTTTGGAGAACGTCACACTTTCTTTCTTTCTTTCTTTCTTTTTTATTTTAATCAGTCTGTTAACATAATGGTATCTGAGTACTCCGTGAAAAACATTTATCTACTGCATATCCCTTGTGTGCAGATGAAACATTGCAATCATACCAAATCAATAACGAGCGTGAGTTTAATCGTACATAATCTCCTCAAACACTCCGTAACCTTGGAGACGGGCGAGTCCTATGTCTCAGGCATTTAAGATGCAATAACACAGGTCTGGTCTTACTTAAACCTTCTTGGAAAACATTCAGCGCTACTGAGAAAGCCGTGTCGCACGAGTGCAAATGCAGCAGTCCAGCTTGAAAAGATATCGGAAAAATAAGATGACAGGGATTAGTCGCGTCCGCCTCACAGCATTGTTTTTTTGGTTTTTTTTAACTCACCTGTATGACAAGCTGGGAAAGGAACAAGAGCACAAAGGCATGACATGACTGGTGGACAATTACCTTTAGAAAACGTGTCTTTAGATTCAGATCTAATCCTCTGATAGCAGTCGATTTTCTCTTTCTCTCTCTCCCTCTCTCTCTCTCTTTCCCACACACACACACACACACACTCGAAGTCGTTCTGTTTTGAACAGTGGCTGATGGGAGCTTTGATGTGATTAGTTTCAGCGCTGTTTTGTGTAGCACGGATCCTCGACAGGTGGAAAGAATGCGAGCCTTTTCATTGCTTGTGTGCTTAAAAGGAAAAGTACTTTTGAAGGCGTAGGAAAGCGATGCTTGCGCAACACCCAAAGACTCACCTGACTCGACAGGAAGACTATTCCCGAAACGAGGATCCGTGTTCAGGACGTGGATCGTCATATATCAGTCAAGTCAAGTGGATGTTGTCGTCTTCGCAACCGCATTCGCAAATACAGCAGAACAAAAATCCCGTGCCTCAGGGACACGGCTTAGGTTTCGCTTTGTAACCTGTCCAGACTCCAGACACTGAGGCAAGCCAGTTTAATAACCAGCTACAGACGTACCAACATTTATGGATTATTTGACACGTGTACAAAGTTTTTGAAAAACGTAAGACACCTGAAAACTCTTTCGGCAGTCTGAATTACCAAAAGTGAAAGGGTGCAGAATGTGAAAGAGGCATTGCTACGAGTAGCGGTTACTTGCGCATTGTGCAACGTTTATCCAGATGAACTTTGACACACGAATTCACGAACCTTAGCCGTAGGAGTCGGTCAAAAATGGACAAGCTGCTTAGTATCACCTAAACGTGCTCCTATAAATGATTTCGTATCATCCATACATAAAACGCTCAAACTCAATAAACAAAACCTGCAAACCTGGAGAGGAATATCGCACATAACGTAAATGTAAATCTTATAAGACGGCTCAGTGTGTGTGTGATCTACAAACCGCCATCAGGACTTCATCAATTCTCTTCATGGGGATGTTTTGCGAATGTCGTGTCTTATTTTCTTTATTGCTTTACTCAGGCACTTGGAATTCATCTAAATGCCGTGTTTTTCGACATGTGCTGCAAAGTTCCAACTGTTAAGCCTTCATTCTCATCTGAACTACTAATAGAGGACATTCAAATATACAACATACAAATAGTAGAGAAGATTTTCATATTTAAAATCTTGGACTCAAGATAACCATGACGGTGATCATCGGTCCGTTCCGTACTGCACTACTGGAACATGTCTTTGGGTTACTAACCTAAACTGTCTGTTGGTCACACAGACTTTCCTAATAAAATGTAATTAAAAAAAGAAAACTGGACTTCTGATTACACTTTTACAGATGGAAAGAGCAGGGAAGACTTTGAGGTTCTCTTCAGCAATCATGGCATTTCAAAGGCCTTTTTTTCCTCCTTCACATTTCTTCTTTTATATTCTTAATCAGTACCACCCAGAACCAGCATAGATCTGTTCTGGGTTCTCCTTACAAGCCTGAAACACTTGCTTTTCTGGCAGCCCATTGTTTTCATTAGAAATTGATTAAACTTGCTGTGATTACAGTAAACTGAAGCAAAAAAGTTCCAGGACTCCTAAGGAATGTACAGGTCCTTCAAAACAATCTTCACTCACCTTCATCATGGCCTTCGTCTCATGTATATCATTACCTTCGGCCGAAACAGAGGCTTGGCAGAGGCTTTGTAATCACCGGCGTCTGCGATTCCGTGTCTGTTTATTTGTTTGTCTGCCAGTCAACAAACTTCTGACCACATCCGTGCATGGATTTCCACCATACTTGGTGGGGACACCACCCTACCTGAGTCCCTGCAATTATTTACATTTGAAATGTCAAGATCAACAGTGAAGGTCAGAGCAAGGTCACAATATTCTGGAGATTGGTTGCTCACTTTTGCGATGAGTGCTGATAGACATGCCGTTAGTATAGAAGCTCTAATAGGAAACCGTATATGGACTTTTGTTCATTTGCATATCCACTTAATCCTACTAGGGTTACGGGGAGGCTGGAGCCTATCTCTGGGTACACCCTAAACGTTTTGCCAATCCATTGCAGGATCAGACACAATTCACACTTGGGGGCAATTTGGAACAGCCAGTTAGCCTAATGTGCATGTTTTTGGACTGTTGGAGGAAACTGGAGTACCTGGAGTAAACCCACGCAAGCATGGGGAGAACATGCACATTTCGGACAGAAACACTCTCGCCGAGACAGGAACTCGAACCCAGTACCACCTTGCTGTGAGGTGGACGTGCTAACCACTACACCACTTTCAAATGAGACAATTACATTCGCCCTTAAGTGACCTTGGAATGTAGAAATGAAGGTCACAGGATTAAATCACTCATAACTTTAAAATGAGTGCTGAAAGACGTGCTGTTACTATGGAACATTAATAAGAAATGATGTATGGATTTCAAAAGTGAGTTATCTTTGAACTTGAGTGACCTTCAAAGGTCAAACTCCAGCCGTCTTATAAATCCTTCAAATAAGAGATTCATTTATTGATTGATTTGTTTCTACTTTGGTCACGTCCACGTACTATACAGCATATTATTTATTATGGGTATCTTTCATTTCAGGTATAGATCCATAGGCTAGTTGTTGAAAGATTGTATACGATAATACAATATAAGTAATATCGATGCATAGGATTATAATTATAGATGAATTCGAACTGTGTAACATCCTTTTTGTTTTTGTTTTTTTGTTGTTGTTTATGCAAGACATCCTTTCTATCGTTGTTAAAAGAAAGCTTGATCTTGTTTACACGAACCAGAAAAGTGACTCTCACTCAACCCTGTGCGTCTCTACAATGCAGCACAGGCTGGAATTCTGTTGACCATTATAACCTATAGCAGACTGGTCCTGCTACCAACACACCTGATTCAACTAACAGATTAATTAACAGCATTTCCTGAGTTGGTGTGGGTGTATTAGAGCAGGAAAAGCACTAAAATGTGCAGAACAGGGTGTCCTCCAGGACCAGGGTTGAAAACTTGTGTCTGATTAGTTATGTTTTTCTTCAATGACAGCTCTAAGGTCACCTCCGTCCTTCTAGATTTCAGTGTCTTGGATGTTCTTTAGTTCTTAAAGCCCTTTGTACTGAGATCTTCATGCCGTTCAAATCAGAAGTATTTTCTGACATCTCTGATCCTTTCCCTTAAAATGGAAACTTTCATAAAATCACAAAGATGAATCGGGAGACGACAGTGTATCCCTGACATTCTCACAACACAGTTCAGCTCAAATACCTGCGATACCTCATGCCTCAGAGATTCATTCTACAAGCTAAACGTTCTTAAGAGCCTCCACTGTACCACGTTCTTCTGAATCAGTGCACAGGTACAAGTTTCTCTAGCCAGGATGACGCCAACGTGTTGGGAAATCAGACAGCTACAGTGTCATGAAAAGGAAGATGTCAACGTCATGACAAAACGTGAAAACACCACAGATTCTTCTATTCAAAAGGAAAGCTGTCAAAGTATTTAACAGCATTTTAACCTTTGTACTTGGTAACGAGCAGCGGGACCTCCGTTTCATGATCGTAGCCAGTCTTGGATGAATGCTCCACCACACGCACTCACCCATGTCAAATACATCCCGAGTATTTATTCAAAGGACCGCTTAACCAGACCCAACCTTTCATATGCATGAAACAAGATGCCAGCATGATACATGTATGTGTTCTATTATGCTGTGCATAGGTTTAAATTAAAGTTGGTTGCCAAAACTATCTACAAATGCTTTAATGCTTTGAGCAATCAGAGCATGGCAGCTCCGGCAGCAGGACCACATCTGTCCCACAGCACGCCTGAGCCTCTTACGGGCAGATTTACGAAGCAGTTCAGTCAACTTGAGTGTCTACCATAAAAGCTGTTCATGTCGCTTTAACAGAGTACCTCCCAGGTTTATTGACCCTCTAACTGTAACTCCAAAGATAAACAGGAAGCCAACAAAAAACCATGCTGTGGTTGTGCTCTGTGTCCATCTACTAGAGAGGGGTTTTTCCACTGGACATTGAAGCCCATAGCTGTCTCTTTACTGTCTTCCGAGGATCTCAGTGCTTTACCAAGCTCCTTTTGCTTACATTCTTGTATATATCAAGTAATAAGCAATCGTACTTTTTGAAGGTTTCATTAGAATACATGGGGCCTCCTTTTTTTATTTGATTCCCTGTTCCCAGAATGTCCTAAAATTCACAAACATCCCAGAATGTCCTAAAATTCACAAACATCCCAGGGATGTCCTGTACCCAAAGCAAATGTCTCCTCAAATACCCCATTGGGTTACTTCCTAAGTGATGTTTTGGACAGTGATGTTCTAAACCAGGTTTAATCACCCCTGTTCCTGGAGGATATACCTCCCTGAAGAATTTGGCTCCAATCCTAACTAAGTCCACCTGACCACCTAATCATTGCCCTAAGAAGTTCTTGATCAGTGAAAAGAGGCGTGTTGGTTTGATTTAGAGGAAGCCTGTAGGAAGGTAGATCTTGAGTGACAGGGTTGGTAACTACTGTTCTAGACAAATTCAACCATCAAAGCCTCACAAATGAGCAGTTCTGTTGGGAGGAACACTGAAGAACCCAGAAAAATGCATACAGACATGGAAGAAAGTGTGAAACTTGTGTGTGGATAGAAATTCGAGCTCAGGGTTGAACCAGGAACCTTGCAGCTGTGATGTGATAACACAACCTGCTGTACCACCAATCCCCCGACCCCCGGTTCCCCAAACACATGTCCCACAAATAACATAAATGATTTAGAAGATGAGGGTCCATTATTTTGCAATGTGTTTCATCCCAGGATTCTACAGGTATCTCCCTAAGCTTTGTGTTCTTGAGGCAGATTTTGGAGTTTATAGTAAACTGGATCGTGGTGTGTTTTTGGTCATGTCTATCTCAGAAAGGCCCTCAATAGACCCTCTATATTTTGTCCATATTTTAAATCAACACTTCTTCTGCATGAACCAAAACACAGACATGCATTTGGTCAAGAAACTAAGCAGACATTTGTTCAGTTCCCTTTTTCCAAGGACCTTTGGTTCCTGGCTTATTTATAAAACAAAAAAGGTCATGATACCCTTGTTTTTAACCTGCTAGTCATTTTTAATCCGGCACAAATGTAAAAAAACCCAGAAATTGTATTACTTTTTGATTTCTTCCAGACTGTTGAACATGTTTCCAAAATGGGGCCTGTTTAGCTTTCAGTTGCTAGCTCGCTTATCTCGAAAACCTTTCTAGCCATTACTAAACAGTGACTTGGTTTTTCCATCCAGATTGATCTCCTTGCTGTCTTTTCAACATCTACTTCGAGTGTTCAATAATAAAGTTCAAGTGTTCAGTTGAAGCGTTTTATAGTAGAGTAAATTCTCTGTTTAGGATCTCAAGTTAATGCTCACACTTTAGCTTGATACTCTGGTTACGTGATGTGTCTATAAACTTCGTACATTGGAGACATACGAAAGGAATGGGTTTTTTTCCCCCTTTTCCAGAATAGACATGCTAGCAAACACCTACTGTATTGTAAATGGCCTGAAATGTTGTATACCTTGGGGCTTGCACCTGGGTTTATGTATATAATGTGCATTAGCCTTAGAATTATTATAAATGGTGTGATTGGTTGTTCCCCGTTCAGAATTATTAGGATTTCGGGATTAAGCATGAACAAGCCCTCTGCCAACTTTGGGTTTGCTTTTCTTACGCTGTGATAACACCCGAGAGACATGCTGGATATACTGTACATCTCATCCCTATGTCATTCCAGAGGTGATCCATCCAAGCTGTCCAACCCTTTATAATATCCCTATGTGCGTCGGTGTTTGTTGTGCTTTTAGAATAAAGCTGGAACGTCTTGTTTGCACCTCAGGCACTCAACTTCGTCTTGTTTTACAATATTATATGTTTAAAAAAGACAAAACACAAAAAAAAACAAGAAAAGCAATTGCAGATGACAGCTGACAGCTGAATTTGCTTGGGGAGTGGATTTGAAGATTTAGCTAAGTGAGTGGGACTTCCCAACGCCTACAGCAGAACTATAGTTTGCTTTTCTGAATTGAATTTTAAGGTGAACTGAAGCTGCTTTCAACTAAATCTTATAGGCCTGAATTTCCAGTCTGAAAGTCAGAATGTTGGAATGGTCTCCTCAACTTCAAGTTCATCACAGCTGCTCACAATACTAACAGTAAACTGTTTTGCTCTTTTCTAAGTAAGGGGAGTCCGTATTAGTATTCATTTAAGTTCAAACAACATCAATACGTCGTTTGGTGAAATAACCCTATGTTTTTGAGAAAGTAAGTACATTTCATTCATTCATTCATTTAATTATTTCCTGAACCGCTAAACCCTATAACGCTATAGGGTTGCGGGGAAGCTGGAGCCTATCTCAACGAACTCTCAGCGAAGGCAGGGTACAGCTTGATAGTCCATTGCAGGGCAACTATTTACATCTGCACTCACACAATTTGAAACAGCCAATTAGCCTAATGAGCATGTCTTTGGACTGTGGGAGCAAACCAGAGTACCTGGAGGAAACCCACACAAGCATGGGGAGAACATGCAAACTCCACAAAGAAACTCCGTCATCAAGCACCGGACTCAAACTCCGGAACCTTCTTGCTGTGAGGCAGACATGCTAACCACTATGCCACCATGCTGCCCTGAGAATAAGAGCATCATATTCATGTCTAGTGTTTGCTGGCTGGCTTGTTGCCATCAAAACAGAACTCTCATAGTCATCCATGTTTTCCCTACTTTGTAGCAATGCAACAAGCTTGAATGCTACATAATTCCTAGTTCAGACGATTCACTTCTGGGTTATGTCGAAGGTAGTTAAAGCTTTTTCAACCTCCTGTTACAGATTATATTTCTTGAACATTTTTCCTGCTGTTTTTTAGGCTCTTTTAAATGCATATTAAAACAAGAGTTTCCTTTCCAAGCAAACCTTTTCCGGCTTGTCTGTGTCTTGTGTGGGCTTGAAGCGGAGCGCTCTTGTTCTCGTTGTAAATGTGCACTTGCATCGAATGTTTCCCTTATGGCTTGTTCTCAACAAGGGGAAGGTCGGCGATGAGGCCTGTGATGTTTATGAGGTGATTTAACACTTGGCGGCCATGCTGGAAGCTTAAGAGCGTGCGGGAGTTATGCACCGAGTCAGTAAGCCCTCTCTCACCTGCTGCTTTATTGGACGGATCAGTTACAGCGGCACCCTCGTTCTTATGAGAGAATTGGTCATTAGCAGACCCTGCACTGAAAAAGAATTGTGGTTTAGAGAGGATAGGCGATCAGTCAAAGGCTCACACTCTCCTCCTTTCTCCAGTCCGTTGGTTGGCTGTGGTTCCCCAAAGGAATGCTGGTAAGAGGTGGGTTTGGACTAGAGCCAGTCAAGACTAGAAGAGGACTTCAACAAGAGCACTGTGTTTAAAATGGCCTTGTTTAACTTTGCTGTGGACATAACATGAACCAGACTCTGACCAAAATCTAAATGAAAATAGCTGTCATAGAGGAAGTCAGAAGTATTTCAACATGACAAACGGAGTGTTGCTGAGAGAGTGGACAGATCCAGCTACTTGGACTCCATATCACTAGATTACATTACTTCTTTCTACACTGATCGTTTTATTTCGGATCTGTGTATAGTCAACAGGATAAAATTCTAGTTGTCTTGTGGCTTCTGTGGAATTGTTAAAGTCTGTGCCGTTCCCTTGTTGGAGAAAAAGTGGTTGGTTTGGGACTTGAACAGTGGAACCCACAGCATTTACCCACCTATCTGAAAAGCTTAAGGAGGCTGGAAATATCTAATATATATATGTGTGTATAAAGAAAATCTTGCATGAAAAAATTGTTTGGAAGGAAAACTCTGAGTGTTCCTTCCGTACAATATGTACAGAAGGAACACTCAGATTTGGTAGGAAATTCAGTTGGTCCACCAGTGCGCTCTAGGTAAACTCTTATACATACTGGTATTAAGAGATGATGAAGAAGAAGCATCTTCTCTCCGGCAGACTTGCTATCTGTTCCTGCTTGGCCGTTCCTTCAGAAGGAATGTATACGGAGCTCCCAGAGGAGTGCTGTCATGCCTGAGTGATTGTCAAGGAATCAGTCTGTGACATCCTGTGTTATCCATCTTCTCATTTTATACCAAACACCTCTAGAGTCAGATTTCAGATGCCAGTTGCAAGGCCTACATATTCACCATCACCCAGAAAACTACTTCTGAGTCACAGTTCTTTGAGAATATAGAGGTCTGTCGATTCTTTTGTATACTTGCCTTTATGGCGGTGTATTTCTGGCCGGTTCATGTTAAACATAGTCTGTCCTTGCCATTTATTATGCAAGGTGTTTTTCTTTCCTGCACGTGCTCATACACCTGTTTGACGTTGTAGCAGACTTTGTGTTGTGCTACTTCTTAAACCAAAACCCCGCTGTTGACAGGAGAGATGATGTGCTCTTGCTGTGGCTTGCAGTGGGGCAGAGTTTTTTTTTTGGTTTTGTTTTGTTTTGTTTTTTTGTTGTTCAAAGCCATTCGCTGAGCTCAATGGCTGCTCCCATTATTTGACAATATCAAAGGCAGTGTCTCCTTATTTGAACAGGTGACTTCCATTAAATCGGATGACCCAGCTGGCACTCAGCCAGCAGCCCTGTTGCAGATCTGCCAAGTCCAGCGTTAGCAGCACTAATGTTTGATGAGCTCAATGTGAGGCTGCCGATTGAATAATTGCTCAGCTGCGCCACTTGGCTAGTCTCCTGAGTAATTGGTATCAACCTGGGGGCTGCTGCAGATCTTCGAACACCCGTGGAGGTCAGGATCTCATTCGTCTATTTCCTGTGGGCCTGTCCAACGTGGATGTGCTGCTTCAATTTTAATGCAATCCGTCCCTGTGTCCGGCCTCCGGTCACGTCCTTGTGCGCTAACAGTATGCAGCGATGGCATGTTTGACACGTTTCCTCATGTTTATGGATTAATATTTCATGTATTGAACCTTTTATGAAAGAATTTTAATGATGACCATTTTGAAAAGAGGTGATGAAAAAGGTGTTGATTTGGCTTATTTAGTATTCAGGGATCGCGTCAGTTTTAATAGAAACCTTTCTAAATACGCCATCTTTCTGTCTTTGGCTTTTCAGAAAGGTAAAGGGAGCTTTTGGAAGCCTGTGGTCAAGACATTGCCCAAGAAACCGTATGAGATGAGAATTCTTAACCCTTACTTCATCCAGGAAGCTGCTTTCAATTTCATTGGCCTGCCACTGAACAACGGAAAGATGGGTAAAGGGGTAAGTGCAAAAAAAAGCTGTAAAATTGTTGAAAATGTATTATGAAGATTATTGGGTACCTCTTTTCAAATCTGATTCCCTGATAAGCAGACTGTCCTTAATGAATACCCAATAATAAACCCCAAGAAAGTCATAAAAGTAAACTTGGCTGTTAAAACTTTATTCAAAGATTAAGTTAATATTTTTGTATATTAAGCACTATATCTCAGCTATAATATAATCTTGCTGGTAAAGGAGTTAGAAGTAATCAACCATGGTCATCATGTACAACTACAAAATAAATTATATTGATTCCATACTACAAAAGATACTGACCCAAAATTTTGAAGGACAACTCGGCCATCTTGGCGCTGTTGAGGGTCCAGTTGGGTGGGTTCGTACTTTCTGAACTAAAACGGCAGTGTGCCCCTTAAAGCCAATTTTATGGAAATGGGGGTCACAGGAAGCCCTGGGCACATGTTTCCTCAAATGGATTGTAATTAACTCAAAGGTGACCATGGGTCAAACACAGCATGGCTAATCCCCCAGATAGGAATAACTAAAGCCCCCAAAAAGCGTCTCCAAGGCAGGCCAGGTCATGCTGCCAAATTTAAGCTTTGTACTTCAAGATGTTTGTACTTGACTGTAAAATAAAAGGTAATTATTTTGAAAGGCTCATCTAGGTACTGGCCAATAAGAAGTCTTTAGCTTTTTCGGGCATTCTGCAAGTCAAACACACCACATCGTGGGTATTTAGGAAATGCTTATGATGCCTGCTATTGCTTGTCGTCTGGTTATGATCTCTGCCACTGCTCATCTTTTGGCTGCCTTCCGAAGACTTCACAATAAGTAAACACATGCATTGTTCAGATATAGTACATAGTCTTCAGGGCGGTCCAGGAGTGGCAGCTTAACCAGGCTCTCATAAAAGAGGAGCTTTACATGCCTCCTGTCTCGAAGGCGAGGGTTCTAAAAAATGATTGCCCAGCTAAGAACTCAAAGGATCGAGACACACCACTTCGGGAAATGAGTCTTCCCTGAGCTTCCGTTTACTGTATGAAAGCTCACCTGGTTTGTTTCTTGAAACAACCCAAGCCCAAGATCAGCTTTATAAAGCTGTCAGCCGTCAGGTGTTTCTGGAACGTGCAAAGACAGGATTGGAACGTATTGAAGCTGACCACCTTATGAAGATCAGCGCCCTCTTTGAACTGCAGAAACATGTGCAGAGCATGTGGTGCTGCCCTACCAGGCCCCTCAGGGAGTATGGGGTAGGAGGAAAGCTGTCCCATACGGTACTCATCAAGGCAGGACACTTGGATACATCCTCCTTCCCCCTCTCCCAGTCTTCCTAACACTCACCTGCTGGGGATGGGCAAACTGCCCAAATCTTACCCCTCCTTATTGTGTGTGGATGTGTGGGCTTGTGCAAATCATACCCCAGGCTGTTACCAGCTAATGATTTTGAATGGACACCCACCCCGGGAGACGAGGAAGTGGAGGTCTGTCTTCTTAAAATTGGCTTATCATAGGCAGGGGGGGCAGCTCAAGATGAGTTAACAATTGCAAGCATGAACAAAGCCAGGTTTCCTCACATGCACTCAACCAGCCAGCTTGTGTCAGGAGAAAGGAGATGGGTAGAGACCGACCATGGGCATGACAGCGCTGATCAGCTCAAATCAGAATGCTGCAAACTATTACACAATGCGTCTCTATCCCGAGGGCTTTGCTATGCACTCTCACACTTTACAGACCTGACAATTTTTACGCATTTTGTGTAGGAGTACATTTTACCACTCAAACATGGGGGACTGAAAACTTGTCGTCTTCTTCAACCAATCAAATCAGCACGAGTCAGTGAATATGTGAATGAGGAATGATTGACATTCACGCAGTTGGTTTAAAACACCCCCCACTCTCGGATGGTAGACATACAGTAACAAAGTGTTATGAACTCATCAATGGTAATTTGTACCCATGGAAGCCCCATCCATTCTTCCTACCTCTTATTTACCTCCTGTCTGCCCTGTTTTGAGTTTAGCAGTCATCTGAGAACATGAAATAAAACACTTGTCTAACATTAAAGTGTGTAGTTAACAACAGTTAATCATATTTATGAAGGAAGCCACTAATAAAGTTACCTTTTCAACCAAAAAGGTGGATTAAATGGGTTACAACAACAATGTGGAACATATTATAACACTTTAAAATACTTTACATCTATTATAACCATTAAAATTAGTTTCAAAGACACTGTTTGCACCAGTTAGCATATCCATGTTCAAACATTGTGGTGCGCATCTATATAGTGTTTTATGGTAATGTCAGCGTATGGTCAGCTAAATGAATTTGGTGTTTACCGTTAACCCCTCTATCTATCTATCTATTTGTCTGTCTGTCTGTCTCTGTGTGTTTGTGTGTGTGTGTGTGTGTGTGTGTGTGTGTGCACTACAGTTTCAACCTTGATATTTGTAAGAATGCATGCACAGGTGCAGTTTGAATCAAACCCGGTGAGTTGTTAGCCAGACATTTAGGGGTTTTTTTAAAGAGTGTGGTCCTTTTTTTTGCCACACAACTCTGCAACTAAGTGCTTTTAAATGCTTCTTTTAATTTAATCTTTTGAATGGAGTTGGAATCTAAAACCATCCTGGTTTCCGCAGAACACTCCCACAATTGGTACCATTGCTGTAACCATGGCCCTGCATAACTGCGATGAAGTTGCCGTTGCTGGATTCGGCTATGACTTGAGCAAGCCTAACGCACCCTTGCACTACTTTGAGAATATCAAAATGGCCGCCATGAAAGAGGTATGGCTTTTGTTTTGTTTTTGGTTTTTTGGGGGGTCCCACCCCAGCTTTTAGCCGTGTGAATAGTGAGATGCTGTATGTCAGGTTCATTTCGATGTAATATTTGAACAGGTGGGTCACAGTTGTTTTTGAAGTGCAGACCCTTCTCTGACCTTCTCTTGTTTAACTGTGCAATAAACAGAAGACTGCAGCAACAGTGGAATTGGCTGACTTAAAACAGGCTTTGCTACAGTGGGATTTTTTCCCCACTTTATTTTCTTATTACACCGACAACCTGCATTTTGTACGTGTCGGAAAATTTGTTTCTGCCATTTTTAAAGTTCCCGTTCACTAGTGTGTATCAGTGTTTTATCTTCCAGTTTATTTTGGATGAATATAAAGGTTTCCTGGTGAAACCACCCCAGCTCACAGGGATGGTGTCTCTTGGTCACCTGCTCTACATCCTGTTTTGGTTCTGTATCTGTTTACAATAACAAGACCGCGTGACTGGAGGAACGATCTTGCTCACACACGATAACCTGGCAGCATAACACTGTACAATTTCAAGAGAAATAGAACAGATGGTGATGTTACTAATATCATGGCGCCCGGTGCAGGGGTCATTAACACTCGCGTACAGGAGTAAATAAGTGGTTTCAGAAAGTCATTGTGGACGATTCAATTTCATTTCCAAGAGATACCACTGTATTACATCTTTATTTAATATACCTGGAACTGAATGTAAACTTTATTGACTCTGTAGGACTCCATAAAATGTCACGTTTGGTGGTTAACGCACTGACAGTGTCAAGCTAATTCGTCAACACACTGATGCAGACCAGAACATCTGAGGCATCTTTTACTCATTCATAAAAAACATTGTTTTCCTGTCGGAACCTGCCTGTTAAATTCAATGCACAGATTTGTCAGTGGTTATAGTATTGTGCAAGCTGTGAGTCAGATTCGATCCACAATTGACTTTGTACCATGTTTAACCAAACACCGGGTGAGTAACCTGACAATAACAGAAACCTTCTTTGCATTTTTCCTGATATTTGTTAGGATCCTGTGCTCTTTAAGTACATCTTGTTTATCAAGTGACTCATTGCAAGTTCCGCTTCCCCCCGGACAGTCCGCAGCCCTCCCTCCCTCCCTCCCAGAATAAGAGAAGACACTTCTTTCTCTATCTCTAGACATCTGAGACAGTCAGATCATTCCAGTGCACTTGGCGTTTTCTCCTCCGACCCTCCTGAGGAGGTCCTGAGGAGACTTGGACGTCTTCATTCATTCCATTTGAAGATTAAAACTTTGCTCTTGGATTTGTTCGCTTTGCTGAAGATACAGTCCGCTGGATGAGCTCAAGATCCCAGACCAGAGGTTTGACCGATCAGCATGATCGCTCATGAAAACCTTCCCACATGGCTTTCGGGCCCTTGAGAGGAATCCGAGACTCTGGTTTCACTCGAGATTGTCGAGGCCACAGGCTGCACCTCTGTGTGGAGGGGGGTTGGATCCTGCCAAGGTTCTCATTTTTTAACAAGAATCATGAAGTCTTCTCCCAGAAGTTGAATCTTGGCTGAAATATTTGCGAGATGAAAATTGTTTGAGGCAGTCCAGTTGGGATTGGTGTGAAAAGGCCTTGACTTGAGAAGAGCTGGATCTCCCAACTGCAACGTGGCTAAAATATAGTTTTTAAAAATTTTCAATAACTACCCGATGATGTCCATTACCAATGGGGTTGTCATGGCGACCTGGTATTTTTCAATAATACAGTTCAAAGCCATGCACATTAGACTAATTGGCTGTTCCAAATTGCCCCTAGGTGTAAGTATGAATGGCTTTATGTTGTACTGCAATGGTGTACCAAGCCTTCACCCAGAGTTGGCTGAGATAGGCTCTGGCCTCCCTAAGACCCTAGTAGAATTAAGCAATTCGGCAAACTAATGAATGAAACAAGGAATATAATCCTTTCTTACTACATTCCTTTATATCAAAGATCTTTGAAAATACCAAGATAGAGCAGCGTACGTGGAACAGCGCCAGTCACAAGTGGGTGTGTCACTTTAATTCACAAAATAACTTTCGTTGAGGATTTTGAGAAGCCATGCTGCTGTATATCCAGTGATCACCACTACCTGGGAACCTCCTCCAGAATCTCCATTCACCCTCCTGAGAGAAATAAAGGCCAGTGGTTGGGTGGAATCCATGTAGCTGCTGACTGACTTGAACAGAGCGGTCGGTCGCCCCGCCTCTTTCCTCAAGCGGAACACAGAAGTAGTCACATGTTTGCGGTTCTTCTTTCACCTCTCTCCCTTCTGGTAATATCTTCATGTCTACGTCATGTCTTGTTTTTGTCATGTGTGATCTTTTTATTTATTCTTTCCATTTTTCCTTCGCCAGTTTATTTATAATGGACTGTTATTAGATTCAGAATCTCAGGAGTGTTTGAAGAGAATCTGTTGCTTGTTCTGTATCTGTTATCTGTTGCATCGCCTTGACCCCGTGATGGTGTTCACCGTTGACCAGCACTAAACGCAATATAAATAGATTTTCAGAATGCTCAAAAAGTAATGGTGGCTCTCGAAACCGTGTAGCACCGTCTAGCTGCCGTGCTGTCGCCTTTCGCAACCTTTCTGGACCGCGTTCGATATGACCTCATTATAACCTCATTCACCCCGTGTTTTCACTGCACCGCTGAACTTTTAAACCTTGCTGAACTGCCATCAGAACGGCCCCTGTGTAAGCCTGGCTTTACACTGCTGTACTGTTTACAAAATAAGAAATATCACTGAAGGTCAAGGATTAGTTGAATAAATGATTTACACGCTCTTGTCTCTCTGTCCTGCAGTCTTGGACTCATGACATCTCCAAGGAGAAGCTGTTTCTCAAGAAGCTGGTGAAGGCTAAAATCATCACAGATTTGACCAACGGGATCTGATCAGCGGATCATCGTGATTCCTTTCAGCACCGGGCCAGAGTTCGAGGATGCTGGGAAAACGTGGAGGTGCACGGGTTACCGCTGCAGGAACGAGTTGAAGTGACACTACAGCAGATAGACAAACAAAAAAATTGCCTAAAAAATGTGCCTTGTGACCAAGAGGCTTCCTCGACTTTGGATTCCGTCCTGAATATCCAGAGAGATCAGGTTTCCCTCGGTTCCACGTTCATCCTCGAGTACAATTCGAGCGAAGTGCCTCGAATCAGAGCTGGGGCGGCGAACAGAAACCGCGCTTGACGCAAGAACCAGACTGATTGTGCCAAACATACCTCTCTAAGGAGAAGGTGGTTCTCCTTTACAAACTGAATGTATTCACTGTGTAAATTCCTATGGTTCTTAAGTGTACTCTTGACATCATGCCTTTGTTTGGGGTTTTTTCCCCTGTCCGCTCTCTGTGTGCGCCATCATCATCATTATCATGGTCAGAGGTCAGCCTTCGTATACTGACAGGAAGTTTATTATAAATGAAAGAATGGATATTTTTCCTTTTGTTTTTTAAATTATTTATTACGAGACTTAATCCCTCGTTAATCAGAGAGGATTTTAAAACATTTTTATTTTGTTTAACAGGAGATTTTTACGTTATTTGGGTTTTTTCCTCTTTATTGGATTGTATACCATCTCTCTCTCTCACACTCTGTCACTCTCCCTCTCTCTCTCTCTCACTCTGTCACTCTCCCTATCTCTCTCTCGCTCTCTCTCTGTCACTATCTATCTTGTCCCTCTTTCACTCTCTTTCTCTTTCTCACTTTCTGTCACTCTTTCCCTCTGTCACTCTCCCCTTTTCTAGTTCTCTTTCATGCTCTCTCTCTCACTCTCTCTCCCTCTCTCTCTGAATCCTCTAAAACCGCAGCTGAACAATCTATCTAATCCATTGTCCATGCTGTTTTTTTCTGTACCGTCTTGTCTCGAACATCATCGTGCTGAAGGTACCGAAGATCCGGAATTTTAAATGCCTGGAAAAACAAATGTTTACTGAAATGGGTTTTTTTTTTTTTGCTTGTTTTTTTGTTTTTGTTTTTTGATAAGATGATCAGCTGTGCCGGGTTGACAGTTATTTTCCAAAGTAGTTTTGCCTTTGTACGTTTTCAAAGAGTTTTCTCTATTTCTTACAAAAAAACACAAGAAAAAGTTTCTATGGGGATCCGTGTGATGGCAGGCGTTCGTATTTTCATAAGCTGCAGATTTTGTTAGAATAGATGTGTAAATGTTCTGAATTACAGTCAGGGGGAAAAGGAACTTCGCCATTTTTTTGCAGTAAATCATTATTATAATTTTTTTGGGGGGGGTTGTTTAGTTTTGCACAGTACATATTCTCACTTCCAGCTTTACAGAGATTCAGATCTGAACCTGCAGCCAACGGTGTGAGGATCTCCAGGATAGAGTAGAAAAAGGAGAGTGTTTTACAGTGCTAACGTCAGAAACGCGCATGCTAATACAGTACAGCAGCGAAGAAATCAATGAGAGAAAAGTCGGGTTAGAGTCTGGAGTTTTACTATTTAAACTCACGAACAGATTCAAACACGGGATTAGAAAAAAAAAAGGCTAAACTATGCTAGCTAGACTTAACGTGTCACCATGTTTTTGAAACTCTACCCCCCACACCGCTGCACTACACTCATCACACAAAGGCAAAAAAATGATTACTCAGTAGGTTCATTAGTGCTCATAGAAATTAGTCTATTAGACTAATTTACGTTCAACACAACGCTAACTCTCATGCTGATGCAACACCTCACATCACAAAAAAGGAAATACACTAGCCAAACCAATAGCTTTTTTTTTTTCCTTTTTTCGTCAGTGAGTTGAATTTTGTTGTGATTGTGTTACATGATCACATGTTCGTTTGTCTGTGTTAAAGCACTTAGCTAGCTAACTCGATAACTTGATTGCCGTATGCTGTCACATACGTTAAGTTAGTTACAACTTTATAACCTCATCAGTAACGTTTTCGGACCAAAACTCGGACGCTGGAGTTTTTCCTTGCCTGGTTGAGCTAGTAACAAGTTTTATTTGATGGAACAGTTTGCTTAGCTGGTAACGTATAAGAATCCCAACGAATTTATCACCAATCGAAAGTTTTGTGTATACATTACAGTTCACAGGCTCGCAAACTTTAGTGTAATCAGGAATCAGTTTCACGAGAACGAAATAAAGGTGAAGAAATAAGAATGGCGGATGGTGTATCAGTGCAGTTTGTCGTGATACAAACAGCAGCGTGTTAAAAAAAATAACAGTAAAAAGTTATTTTCTTCTTTCATAATAAATGTATCGGATATTTTAAGGCTTGGAAAGTGGATTTAGCTTAGCCGAGTTTGACCTTTCTTGTGTCTGTCAATCAAATTTTAGACTTATTGCCAAATAAACATACACACACAATCCTGTACTTCTATCTTTTTTTTCGGGGACTCTCCTTGACATAATGCTTTTCCTTAGCACTTACCCTAACCGTTTAACCGTTACCACTAGACGCCAAACCTCAACTTTTACCTGAACCCAAACCTAAACTTAATTCTAACTTGAACCCTAAAACCAAGTCTTAACCCTCAGAGAGCACTTTGAACAAATGGGGACCAATAAAATGTACTTATTCAGTTGTTTAAAAACTTATTCTGGTCCTCAATATGTAGCAAGTACACACACATACACAAAAGCAAGCAGTTTTGTCCAAATCCAGCTGAATGGTCAAACCCGGCTAAGTGTGTGATATTTATTATGTTTGGAGATGTGTGTATTACTGGATACAGAGTATCTAAATCTCATGCCAAAGACATGTATGCAGTAATGTAGTATTTTTAAAGTGCTTCCTAATGTATGTTCTGATCTCTGTGTGCAATTCAAGAACAGAACGTTCTTTTAAATTATGGACTTTTTCATCGTTACTGGGTTACCTGTAAGGACTTTTCTGCTGCAGTGTGTGTTTGTTGATTTTTGGGGGACAAATCATTGCCTTATGGCAGCAGGATGAAGAGTGATGGTCAGTTGTTTTGTGTGTGTGGGGCAAACTTTCTCAATGACTACCTGTCCAAAACAACTGCCAAATCATCGAGTCCACCAGAATATGCATGATGACGTCCAACCTGACGACGAACTTCACCTCTCAGATATGTGAGACTGTCTGCTGTCAGCTCATGTAAGAAGAAATAAATAAATAAAGACCAATGGAAGAGGTGTATTTCTTCTTATTGCACATACTGCATACAGACGTAAAACAAACAGCTATTTTATGGTAATGATCCACATGCAGGTGATACGTTCAACAACAACAAAAAAAAAATTTGCATAAGAAAGTGGGCAGAACCCCTCAGCTTACGGCGGCCATATTGGATATCAGACCACGACGAAAATCAATAGCCTTATGCAGTTAGTCTCAAGTTATTGGAGGTCCCATGTATTGAATGGACCATGTCCCTAGAACTCAATCTCCCTCTGTCATGATATCTTTCCAGTGTGTCACATGACTTACCACCCTAGCACAGCCCACATTCCATGCTTTACACACTGCTTGTAGTTGCTCATCCATGGTGGGTTTTGGAGCGACAAACTCACCACCAACATCCCGACTCTGACCTGAATATGCTTAACCGTACTCTCTCGCCGTCTCTGGATTTGACTTTCTCCTCATTCCTTGGCCCAACTGTAGCCCAGTTTCCACCGATACCCTGCTGGCCAACAGTACCAGTTTGGGACCTTGGCTTGGGACAGCACTAGGAGCAAACTGGCTTGTGTGAGACCCCAATGACTGGGATTTCAAAGCCTAAACAAGCACCTGTAATAAATACATAACACCTCGCACGACATGTTCAGATTTTCAAGTCATGAGAAGCGCCATGAAACCTTCCCAGTCAGTTTATTAAAAAAAATTAAAAATGAGCCTCATTACACTCTAATCCTTCACATGACATGAACTCCAGACCTCGTGTTAACTAAAGCTGTGCTGGACATCATTCCAAATACGAATATTATACAGTTATTTAGGTTTTGGTGGTGGTTTTTAATAATTCTCCCATTCTGTCAATCCACACCATGTGGGAAATTTGTTTGGCAGTGATCATGGTATAACATTTAATCCTCGAGTTTCCAGTCCGGTTCAGAGTGAAGTTCTAAACGGGAACCTTGTGGGAGCTGAAAGTCTGTTCCTATCGCTCTACCTGCAGGAAATCTGTGTGAAAGTGGAATTTTCCATTTATTAGTGCTCTTTATCCATTTAGGTTTTGTGAGGATCTAGTTTCATTGGAGTGGCCCCAGAAGACCCTTAACCCTACCTTGCGCTCAGCTCGGATAGACGCCTGAGCAGATGTGCTAGAACATCTACCTCCAAATCCCTTTACAGGGCGAGCGTGGTTGTCCATCCTGTTATTAAAAATGCCAGTGATATAGTATTTCCCATTCCGGCATCAGGACTCTGTCTCGGGTTATTTTGGCAGATTTGCAGTGCTGACCCAAACCTCCTGAGACTCTCATTCATCCATTCTCTCATGTCTTATGGAAGGATGTCATGCTCCACTATTGCAACCCTGAGCGCGTCGGTGTAATTACTCCCGTCTTGTGGTGATGTTTTTATATGCGCTGAGAGACATCCACACCACCCTCTCCCCTGCTTGTTATGAAGAGCTCCTCATCGCCTAAAAGTTTGAAACCTCGCCTCACTATAAACATAAATGTATATATTCTTCTTTCAAAATCATTTCAAAGTTGGAGTGAGGCACAGTGACATTTACAGTGTACTTTACGTCAAACATTTAGAGCGTGTTTAAGTGACATGTTGCGACTCGTCGGGGTTCTGCGACTGTTTGTTCTTCTCTCGGAACTGACACAAGGCTTCCAGGCGCTGAAATTGACCAGATTCTTTTCTTGGTTGATTTGGATCCAAAAACCACCAGTTGAAAAAGATGTGCAAAGCTGAATATGTCCACCACTTAGCAAGCACCTAAACAAGCTCCACCACAAATTTTTCTAATCATCTTACTGTAGTCTAAACCACATTTCCCAATCCGGCCATCAGCAAACTGCCAGATGTTCCACATTTTTGCCAGCACCAAGCAAAGCAGG
Organism: Tandanus tandanus; assembly: GCA_039654325.1. NCBI lineage: Eukaryota > Metazoa > Chordata > Actinopteri > Siluriformes > Plotosidae > Tandanus > Tandanus tandanus. Next base: position 10,298,491 of record JBCNYH010000008.1, on the reverse strand, counting down.
CTAAATATTTAGCTCAGGTGTGTTACAGTTTTCCCTCGGTTGTAGACGTACAACAATGGAACTATTCACACGATTCTGAAAATGTGAAGCTCATGTATCGACAACACGACTCTGAACTGCCAAACTCTAAACACTGCTCCGTAGCCGTTCACCTCTGAACTCTGGCCTTTGAAATGCCACACCCTGATTATCAATTAGGTGGAATGGTGGCGAAGTGGTTAGAACGTCTGCGTCACAGCAAGAAGGTCCTGGGTTCAAGGCCTGGGCTCAGCGAGGGTGTTTCTGTGTGGGGTTTTGCATGTTCTCCCTGTGCTTGCATGGGTTTCCTCCAGGTAATCAAGTTTCCTCCCACAGTCCAAAGACATGCACATTAGGCTAACTGGCTGTTCCAAATTGCCCCTAAGTGCGAGAGTATGAAATCTGGTTGCGTGTTGGCAGTGTGATGGACTGGCAAGCTGTTCAGGGTGTACCCTGCCTTCACCCAGAGTTGGCTGAGATAGGCTCCACCCTCCTTGCCACCTTAATAAAGGATTAAGCAGTTTGACAAATAAATGAATAATTTTGAGCCTCAGGCTAGAAGAAAACAGGGAAGTAACCACCTGAAAAGTTTTACGGTGTTCTCTGCAGAAAACCCTCTTTTCTCAGAACGGAAAGATGGCCAGCAGCTGTAAATACTATTCCTGGACAAAATAAGTCCTCATTTCCGCACACACTTTGTACGCATTTGAATATGTAGCATGACCTCATGAATCTATCACGTCAGTGTTTATTTGTTGTTCTATAAGACATTAGTGTATAATAGCCGTGTATATTGTTTTGGTGGAAGAAATCGGTTTTAAGAGAACACAACATGGTGTTGAGAGCCGCGTTTTATTTTGCAAGAGATCTGTGGAGTTTTGAAAAGCTGTAGAATCTGGAGAAGACTAGAAATGTGGCCTAACTGTGGTTTCTCCAAGGATTACGTTGGGAAACACTTGGTCTTAGGCGGCATGGTGGTGCGGAATTACTTCCTCAGATCCAGAGTATCTGGTTAGATCCCGAGCTACTATCAGTTACTCTCGGTGTGTATTTGAATGGTGTCCATATGTCTGTGGTTTCCTCTGGGTTCCTTTCGCCTCCCAGTAAACGCGCTGTTATGTTGGCTGTGAGAAATTACTCAGAGATGGGTGAATGTGTGGCCGTGATGCCCTACGATCCTGAATCAATCTCCGGATCTACCATGACCTTAACCAGGTTAAACCGCTTAGTGAAGGTGGATCAATGATCCAGACATCAAGTGTTATCAAGGAGTTATGGAATTGAATAATTTCCCATCTCTCCATTCGTACTTCCCGACTCCTACCCACAAGTCTTTAGTGTGGCTTCTCACTATCTTAAGCAAAGCAAAAGTTGTCGAGTTCTTACCACTTTTGAGGACCAAGCCTGTTCCAAAACTGAAGCTTCTATGATCCAGTCCCTCACTAATGGAGCCTGCTGAATCAGCTCCAAGGATTTGATCCAAAAGCTCATCCCTATGATTATTCATTCATTTGCCCAAATGCTTAATCTTTGAACCCAGGACCTTTTAGCTGTGAGGTGGCCGTGCTAACCACTACACCACTAAACACTTTGCTACTACTAATAAAACAGACTTCTTTCTTAATATCGAAACTCCAGAGCAGTAAATCCAGGCGCAGCGCCAAGAGTCATCGTGAGTCATCCAGGTTTTTCCAGTAAAATGTTGGTCATCGAAGAAATATGAATTGAGAAATCAGTGAAAGGGTATTATTCTTTTATTTAAGACATTGTTTACCCAAATTACCAGAAGTACCAGATGAAAGGTGTTACAAAGGGGACGTGTACAAAGGGGTGGCTCCAGCAGGTTTAGAGTTAAGAAGAAGATCAAAGAATGCAATTACACACCTTGCATCATCTTGAATTTATGAAATTACCTTCCAAAGAAGAAAAAAAATCCATCATACCCTCTGACCTCTTCTTATTTCACTCAGCATTATTTATGGAGAAACATTCATCCATCCATCATCTATACTGTTCAGACTTGAAGGTGAACTGGAGTTCCCAGCTGAGTTTGGGCAGCGGGCATGGTGCACCCTGGGCAGGTTGTTAGTCAACCACAGGAAGGGTATTGTATCAGGAATGGTAATTACGTAATGCTGTGTTGTCATTGTGATGATGACAGCTGCTTGAATGAAGGTTTTCTCTAAACTGTAGTGGGATAGAAAAAAGACAGAGCTTTTCATTTTTCCGCTTCTTGACCATAGCAGATATTTTTCGTAGCTCTATGAAAGCGTGCGACGCACTTCCTGCAGAGAGAGAGAGAGCACTGGTGATGACTGGAGTAGGTAGACTAACAAGAAAGGTTGTTGCTGTAAGTGTAAACCTTCAACATGTAGGACTTTGTGTGCATGTGTTCCTGGTGGTTGAGGTTGTTTTTAATTCTCAAATAAAACAAACTCATGTTTATCTATCAATCTGACATCCAGGTTTTTAGGTCATGTGACTTGTTATTAGGTCAAGCATTTGCGGCAGGATTTGGTACTTTTGATAGTTTTCTGATAACAAGAAGTCACATTTCACTTTCTGCTATACCTAATCTTATGAGTTGCTTTGTGCTAGTCATGACATGTTTAAATGATTGCGAGGAAACATCCCCTTTTGCTTTGCACTGTCTGTGTATCTTTTAGCATTGGTGGAGGAAACTTTTGATGGTGCTTCTGAAGACATATTTGGAAATCTTGACATGCCAGCTCTTCTTCAGGCAAACTTGACGAGCAAACTTGCTATCGTAGTCAAATAATTAAAGCTAGAAATTTGCTAATGGTTGTGATTTCTTCGTCATGACTTCAGGACCCGTCACAAGGCTGTGATTCACATTCACATGCATGCATTGTTGGCCAGGTCTATTAATAGTGCTCTGGGGAACCTCCCTGCATTTGTCATGACGTTTTTTCTTTTTGAGAGGAACGCAAGCGAAGGCTTGTTTACTTACGGCTTTGTGCGCTGAACCTGGTGTTTGCAGTGGAACGAGCGTACAGAGCAAATACCTGTTTGTGGGTGGAGGGAACTCGGATGGATGGAGGGAGGTGTGGGGTGGAGAGACTAGAGGGAAGATGTTGGAGATCCCAAGAATCATGACCAGAAAATACCTCACTGGGTGTTTGTTCTGTTAGCAAATCTTCAAATCATGAACATGAGATCTATAATTAATTCTGTAGAAGTAAATGCTTCACTACTCATATACACACGTGTTACACTGTGTTCTCGGGGATATTTAAACCAGACGTGTTTACATCTTGCCATGTATACATTTTACACTTTCAAAAACATTTGTGACTCTATTAAAGGTGTTATGACTGGAAACCAAACCATCCATCTGTACGACAGGACGTCAACCTCGCGACCAGATTAAGGTTTGAATCCCACCTTTAAAAATTGGGATCCGTGTCCTAGATAAAAATCCTACTTTGTTGTGTAATTGATTTAATATATTTTAAGAGAAAAAGCAGAGCGATGAACTCGGCGGGAAAATAATGTGCTGCTCAAATATTTCTTCATTACTGTGCTAAAAGTTTGTTACTATAATTATAATTTAACTATGATGTCTCTTTTTTCTAAAGAATAATTGTAAAAAGTTTGACACCCCTGCTCTATGAGAGTCCTTTAATTCGATTTAATTTGATTTTATTATTTTGTCATTATTCTCTGTATTTCCTTTCTGGAGTACCTCAGTGGTCCATTAAAGTTTTTATCCATAACAATCGGAGCTTTTTTTTTACACACATAAAGCATGTAAAAATTATAAATGCAAACAATTCTCATCGTTCAGTTTTATCAAACACATTTCTGAATACTTTTCTGTTTAGAATTCCACCCTGATTTGTGTTTGTGGACTCGCTGAAACATTAAATGACTAATTAGTGATGTTCCGTTTTATACAACAAAGAACTAGATGATAGAATAATTGTTGACATTTCTTTCTTCCTACATCTCAATAGACAGTTTTTTAATAGCGTAGACAGTGAATGCCCTGAAAGCGTATGTTGCAATGTGCTAATTTGAAGATCTGTCATCATGGCGGCACTCGCGTACAGATGATTACAGTATAGAGTATTTGACAGAATTTACCTTGACATGCAAGTGTGGGAGAGTACAATCCAAGTGGAAAGGATTATATAAGTTGCTCCAAGGCTTGTCTGAGACTCTCAGGAACCTTTCAGCCAATCTCATGGAGCCCTAACCTCTGAGTTAGCACAAATCAACATATTTCAACATAACATCAGCGAAATCCATCAGGTTTGTAAATTTGTATTTAGTCCCAGTCAGGCCCTGGAGCAGCTGCTGCTGTTTTTCACTGTCTAATGTAGCAGAGTTAACTCCTGGAGTGAGGGCTGTACACCGTCTACTAGGGGACATTCTCCGTTTTTCATTCTCGGGTTTTCGCTAACCCATTTTAGAGATTTATCTAAGAATCACAATCGTTTACTCAGACATAAATGACCGCATGGATCAAGTAGCTCATTTAAACGGTCAGATAGCATATAGTGATAAACAGGAGGTTTCGCAATAATGAATGCACGACCATGAATTTGTGAGTTGTTGTGGTCTTTTATAAAAGTTTTGGGTTTCAGCAGGTTTTATTACCATCGCAGATCATTGTGGCATTTTGAGTTTTAGTCAAAGTGACGGCTGTTTGTGGAGTGTGAGTATATAATTCACGAAACACTTCGAAGTATAATCGCGGCATTATTGTGCTTCATCAATCAGCCCTTACAATATATTAAAAAATATGCATTTGAAATTGTTTTGATTTGGACTTTTTCCACTCTCAGAGCTGCAGCTGAGTTTGCATAGCGACTCATTCAGAGGCACAAACCTTCGTTCAAGGCTGTTGAGCTGTTTAAAAGACAACAAACAAGAAAAGGTTAACACCTGAAGACTTGTGTTATTGCAAAAGGTTTGATGCCATGTTGAACTATGCTAACGGAGTGAGTCTTGAATTTGGACTTCAATAGGACAGAGGATAAAGGCTGGGGGTGTGTGACAGGCGAAGTGTCTGTACACGTCGTCATAAACGCCTCCGTCCTGAACCTCTTCTGACTGACTGCAGCGTGTAACGTTCTGCTTCAATTAAGAGACATAATGGAGAAGATTGCAGGAGGGATAGGGTTGGGCTTTAGCATTCGGTAAACACATTATTTATATTCTTTAGTAGTTACAACATTGATTTTCAACCACATGACTAATATTATGTAGCTCCTCCTTGTTCTGACAAAACAGTTCTTAGTCGTCCAGGTATGGACTCAACAAGACCCTTGATGGTGTGTGTGTGGTATCTGTCACCATGACGTAAGCTGCAAGGTGGGACCTCCATGGATCGGATTTGTTTGTCAAGCACATCCCACGGATACTCAATCGAATTGAGATCTTGAGAATTTAGAGGCGGAGTCAACACCTTAACTCTTTATCATGTTCCTCAAACCATTCCTGTGGAACGCTTGCAGTGTGTCAGTGCGCAGTACCCTTTGAATACCAGGCCTTGCAGTTTCCCAGCTGAACATTGCTCAGAGCATCACACTGCCTCCAGTGGCTTACCTTCTTCCCATAGTTCGGGCAGTGGTGGCTTAGTGGTTAAGGCGATGGGTTATTGATCCAAAGGTCAGCAGTTCAATCCCCACTATCACCACTGTTGGGCCCTTGAGCAAGGCCCTTAACCCTCAATTGCTCTGTTGTATAAAAACGATAATTGTAAGTCGCTCTGGATAAGAGCATCTGCCAAATGCTGAAAAAAATGTAAAATGTAGTTCCTCCTGGTTCCATGTCTTTCCCAGGTAATAGGTGCATCCACGGCATGCTGCAATGCGATGTGTTTTGACACCTTTCTATCACAGCCAGCATTCACTTCGTTAGCAGTTTGGGCTACAGTGGCTCTTCTGTGGAATCAGACCAAACAGACTAGCCTTCACTCCTCAAGCCCATCAGTAAGGCTTGGGGCACCTGGTTTTCTGGTTCATCGGTTATCCTTCCTTGGACCCCTTGAACACCCCACAATCTCGCTGTTTTGGAATTGTTCCAATTCGATCACTATAGCCCCTTTCACGGTCACTGAGATCCTTACGTTTGCCCATTTTTCCTGCTTCCAACACATCAACTTCGAGAACTGACTGTTCACTTTTTGCCTAAAACACCACACTCCTTGGAAGGTGCCACTGTAACGAGATAATCAATGTTACTCACGTCCCCCTGTCAGTGGCTTTGATGTTATGGCTTATAGATGTGTATGGGTATATAACTTTATTCTTATTAATTTCATTCATCCACTTGCTGAACTACTTAATCTTACTGGGGTCGTGGGAAGGGTGGAGTCTATCTCAGCTGAACGTGGGCGAAGGAGGGATACATACCGAGCAGCTCGCCAGTCCATCACAGGGCCAATACAAACACTTACACCTAGGGGCAATTTGAAACAGCCAATTAGCCTAATGTGAATGTCTTTGGACTGTGGGAGGAAACCAGAGTACCTGGAAAGCATGGGGAGAACATGCAAATTCCACAAGAAAAGAATTATTATATTTAATAATAATAATAATAATTTATTATTATTATTATTATTATTATTATTATTATTATTATTATTATTATTATTATTATTATTGCAATGATGGCAATGATCAGTGTGTGTGTGTGTGTGTGTGTGTGTGTGTGTGTGTGTGTGTAAAAGAGGCACGGCCACAGAGGGAGGCGCCTCTCTGCACATTGAAGCCTTTGAAGAGTTTATTTTTTTTTGCTCTACAAAAAAAGAAGCGCATATAAGAGAAGAATATACACACTAAAACACTCTCTCTCACACACACACACACACGCACACACACACGCACTCTCTCTCACGCGCGCGCAAACACACACCGGAGAGAGTTCAGCGCGTGAGGATGATGAAGTCGGTGTGAATGAGCTGGAGGACTGCGTGTGTGTGTGTGTGTGTGTGTGTGTGTGTTTAACCTTTGGGACATGAGGAGCGGAGGAAATCGGCGCCTGACCGGTAACTCGCTTTTACTTCTTTACTCCAGTTTATGAACTTTATTTTCTTTAGTTCGGGTTTCTGCTAATTCCTGTAGCTGTGTTCGGGTTGATGTGTGTGAATGCACAGCGCTTAGAAGAGTTATAAACCTGTTATTACCTGCCATTAGAATAAAGTGAGTAGTGACGCAGGCGGCGCGGATTCAAGTGCGCGTTTTCAAAGCGTGAGCGCGTGCAGGGGTACAGAGACACCCGAAAGCCCAGGTTCAAATCCGACAGTGTGGAATTAACACTCACAGTACAGATGTGAGACAGCTGGCTGTGTGGAGCAATAATGATGATAATAATAATAATAATATTAATGATAATAATAATAATAACAATAATAATAAAATTAAGTGCGGAATGATGATGCACTGAATTTATATTTAGAAATAGTTTAGAAATAAAAGTTCCAAACATTATTAGTTGTTGTTGCTTATGTGCCTCCATAACAAACCTCCTTTTGCTGTTCAGTTCCAGAAAACTTATTTATTTGTGTTTGTATTTTCTCTCCTGTTGGATTGTTGCCTCTTCTTCTTCTTCTTCTTCTTCTTCTTCTTCTTCTTCTTTTTTTTTTTTCATCATTTTGATTGGATTTGTTTTAAATTCTGCTATGTCAGTACATGTGACCTGAATAGACTGTGATGGGTAGTAAAAAAAAAAAAAGATTCTAAGCTGATGGGCATCATTGTGTTCTCCTCCAGTGGTGAATGAGCGCTTCATGGCATGGAATTAGTGCTTATTAGCATCTCATTAAACATGGACTGATGGGGGTGGGTGGGGGTTTTGGCTGTAAATGTTGGCTTCTCTGTAAAAGTGACAGAACAAAAAAAAGGACATAAGACGGCTGGTTAAAATAACTCTTTAAATACGATATTTTGGAATCTGTGTTGAATCTGAACATTCTGTGGCTCTTTCATTAAGGCACCTTTAATCCTTTGTAAGCATCTGCTTCATGATAAACTGGAAAGCACTGTAGGGCACCGAATCAGCATGTGTTTAAGTGTCTCTGTTGAATGTTAATTGAACACTTGACATGCTTGTGTGAATTGTAGACTCTGGTTTGACTCCAGAAGTGTTGAATTAAAGCCTTTAGACTCTGATTTAATTAAAGAAAAGATATCATGACATCAGCTTTTTTAAAAATGTGAATTAAATGAAAATAAATTAGCTGCTAACATTCCTGTCTATTCCTGTCTAATTAAAATTAAAAATAATGTACAAGTTGTGATAACTGTGGACATTTAATGAACTTGAATCGAGTTTAAAGTAATAAAAGTAATAAATTGATATATATTGAGTGTTGATTTAGCTCCTGTTGGGTTCCTTGGTGTTTCGTTTTAGGTGTTTAATTAAGTGTTAATGATGAGTTCATTCAACACCGGGTACATTTGGTGTCTGTCTTTACTCCAGGCTCATGATAATGTCCTCTGTCAAATGATAAGGTTGTTTAGATCAGTTATGCATGAATGCTGGATCAAAAGTTAAACATTAACGTTTACCAGCAATCTCAAAATCTTTTGTGATATTAACTCCACAGTCCAGATCTTTCCAATGCTTGTGTTTGTGCTCATTTGAATGAACTAGATTGATAACGCAGCAATCTGGTCCGAACGCCATTTTTGTAATTAGGTTTGATGTAAATGGTAGAACGTTTCAGGCGGGACTTCAAAGCAAACGATCACAATCTGCAGATGTGGGCTGTAAACCCCGGTCGAGGGTACAAGCCTCACGAGAGCCCGAGTGCTAAGAGGATGTCACGTCCGTTACATTTCTGTATGTCCATCTCGAGGCTTCTATTCTTTTTTCCCTCAACATCTTCACAACTTCTTATAATCTCTTCTTCACTGCATCTTATTCCATTGACAGTGTTTTTACTTCAAATTCCTACAAGCTAACAAAGCCCTCATGTTTCTGACTGGCCGACTCACTGACAGATTTATTTGATGAATGTCACATCAGGAAACCGTTACGTATTTTCCGCATTCCAAGACACCATATTGGCAAATTATGCCACAAACAACCCTGATATAATTCTTTGTTAGCCTGTTTGTCTTTTTAAGACTTCAGATGTTGTGGTAAGGTAGTTGGTACATTAATTAGCTTGGTGCTAACATGAATTAGCATGATCATAGGGTTAGTGTGTAAACTAAAGTTCCTTATAAGGTAAACTAGTTCACTTAAGTACTTAAGCTTTCGAATGATTTTTGGCAAAAAATTAACCTTGTGATTTTTCAAGATCAATACAGCATCAAACTAAGACACTAATGAGGCAAACACTAAACTACAGTTTAGCTATAAAGCTAAAGTGCTGTTTTGGTGAAAAAATAAAAATGCTCAATAGATTTATTCAGATTTGTAGTCAAAATTCTATATAACTGTAACTTTTGAAATGTTACAGATCTTTTTGACGTCATTTTTGCAATGTGGCTAAATTCATTTTGGCTTAGCCGCTGATGCTACATGCATGCTACGTTAGCTCTCCGGTCTTTTATTAATAATTACCCAACAGTTCTTTGGACAAAGTTTATATTCCAGGTGCTTTAGTCTTGTTTTCATAGCTATAGTAT
>JBCNYH010000008.1:10264688-10276612 GCA_039654325.1 Tandanus tandanus | reverse complement strand
GTGTGTGTGTGTGTGTGTGTGTGTGTGTGTGTGTGTGTGTGTGTGTGTGTGTGTGGGTGTGTGTGTGTGTGTGTGTGCGCGTGTGTGTGTGTGTGTGTGTGTGTGTGTGTGTGTGTGTGTGTGTGTGTGTTGGCCCTGCAAAATGCTGGCGTGCTGTTCAGGGAGTCAGCTGAGACCATAGTAGGATTAAGCGGTTCAGAAAATAAATGAGTAAATGAACGATGAGCATTGGAGTGTAACCTCTTTAAATATTGACTATTTAAATATTTTTTCCCCCATCAGTTTTTTTTAACTGACCCAGTGCCCACCCACTAGACAGTACCAACCAGGGTGAATCAGGGTTTGTCTTAGGCATGTGAAACCTTCCAACCAAATGCATGCTGGTACATTGTCAGAGGTGGTGTAACACACTCAGAGGAAAGTGCTATCTTCCTACCTCCACATGCATGACCTCACAGCCACCCATGATTGGTTAGTGTCACTTTAATTGACAGGTGGGCGTTCCCACCTGGCCCCGTCTTCTTTCCTGAGAGCATGGCCAATTTTGTTCTCTTTAGCACCTGGGGATGGATGGACGAATTGAGTATTGAGTATATGAATTTGTGACCTTTTGATGATTTGAGTTTAAGCAATTTAATTTGTGAGTATTTGAGTATCTGAACATTTGATTATCTGAATGTAAGCATTTTGAGTGCTCCAATATTTGATCATTTTGTATCCAGTAATTTGGCTTTTAACCTCCTGAACTCCAAAAAAACCATAAGTGGTTCCATACTTTTACTTTACTGGATGAGATCTCAGGTTTGAAAAGAAACAGAAGCCATGTGACTCAAATCTATGAATCATCTCATCCCGTGAGCTTTTATATATAATTTTCCAGCTCTATCATGAGTGGAGTGGCAACAGTGGCCAACACTTTCACCCTGATTTGCATCCTGAGCTCTGATATCAGGCTTCGTTCCCATATTTGTCACGATCATGCGGCAGTCGTGCTTTCCTGTTTTTTCTACCAGGTTAAAGCCTGAGGGCAGAGGGAGTGAGGGAGTGGAACTGGCCGAGCGAGGCTTTAATCAGCGCAGAGGCCATCACAGACACTCTCTGGAGCTCTTCATGATCAGGGCCGCCTGGTTCAACCCCACGGGCACCGACAACACTCGCATGAGAAAAGCTCTGATACACGAGGAGCACTGAGGTGCTTGTAAAACACTACCAGGTGCACCAGCAGCACTCGGAATAAAAGAATGAAACACTGTTCCTGAGCTTTAAGGCTAGAGTGAACTGGAATGTTTGATCTGGAATTCTGGTGGAAACTTCTCGAGTCCCGCACTGCTGATTTTTTGATGCTTTGCACACTTCATGGAGTTGACTGTCAACATATTTTGCGAATGATGGAGAGCCAAGAACCCTGGGGCGGCATGTAACTTGCATTGTTGGAAGGATAATGATCTAAATCCAGTATTACAACACTGGCTAAGCTTATAAAAGTATGATAACTGTCTTTATCCTGACTTGGATAAATACTAATTCCTCCCTCGTCTTAACCATGTATAATTAAATAAATTAATAAAAATTGTCATATCAGCAACATATCATATAAAAAATCTAAGGCTGCTGGACAATAATCAACATTTTTACTAGTATTGATTTTCTTTAGTGTTATTAATGTTATTTGTTATTAAAAAATATGTTTGGGCGGACTGATCTGGGGAGAATAGTCCCAGTTTACCTAAAGACCAACCAAGCTGCAATCGCATCCTTCCAGATCCTGATTCTATCCCAGGAACGCTGGGTGTAAGGCAGGAACATACCCTGGATGAGACACCAGTCTATTGTAGGGCTCAACTGTTTTTATTTTCCTAAATTATCTAATCAAACTTCTTACACACTGAAGAAAGCATGTTTCTATTGACTGAAAGCAGTAATGAGTGTAGATGTAGATATCTATAACTCGTACCAGAGAACACTGAGTCAGTATCAAGTGTTAGTGATTAAAGTGAAGGGATAAGATTCAATGAGTCAGATCATTTGACTCGGTTCACCAATTGTTTGTTTGTTAGCAACGTTATACAAACTTTATGAATGGATTTTGATGATTTTTTTTGGATGGGTGGAGTACGGCCCAAGGAAGACTTTGGGATCATACAAATCAAATCAATAAATTTTTTTGGAAGTGATATATTACATATTTCTGTTATTTATAAAAAGTCATGCTCAGATTTTCATGGAATTTCTCCCAGAGGCGGAGCTTTCCTACATTAAATATTGGAGAGAATCTGGATCAAATTCTGTATCCATAAATTTTATAAAGGATTCTTTAATAAACTGGATGATTTTTTTTAAGCTTTCCAGTCAGAGCACACACTGCTCTGTACCTTCTGTTAAAAAATAATCCTGCGTGGTGAAGGTTTGCACTCTCTGAGTATTATGTTTTGCATCAGAAAAAATAGTAAAATATTATAATTGTTGGAAATTTAAGTGTATTAATACACTTTGGGATATGCTGTTACAGGAAAACAGTACACTTCAGGGTGGTAAGTTATTGCAGTGACTCTGCTTCACCACCCCAATCGCTGATTATTTTATCACAGTGTACTACAGTAATTAGTAAATATAATACAGTAAAATAAACTCTTTTACCACAATTATTTAGGACTTACAGTTGTTGTATAACCAACCGGACTACATGTTGGACTGTAATGAAGTTTCTCTTATATGGTTTGTATTTTTATGGTTTCACCCAAATGAGGATGGGTTTCCCTCTTGAGGGTTTCCCTTTCCTCTCAAGGTCTCTAGTGTCTTATTCTTTATGCACACATGGTGCTGAGGACACTTGACAATTATTAGATTCTCAAAAAAAAAAAAAAACTCACACAAACAACAACAACAACAAAAAAAACTTGGAGAGTGCAAACCTCCACCAAGTCCAGCAGTCGGAGCCAAAATGAACAAAATTGTTCTATCTTACCAAAAAATAAATAAATAAAAAATTCTGGGATACAGAATTTGATCTGAATCATCGCAAAAATCTAAGTCTTTCTTGTACAAAACTCTGCCTTCATGAAAATCCAAACATAGCTTTTTGTGTAACCTTTCCTGCTAACAACACACAAACAAAAAACATAACCTCAAAAAAAAAAAAATGTTTGGCTGAAAAGAAAATCGATTTTATGAAAGTATTTATATCCAAATGGTACTAAGTTACACGATAGCTCTTTGGCGTGTGTGTGTGTGTGTGTGTGTGAGAGAGAGAGAGAGAGAGAGAGAGAGAGAGAGTAATTCAAACATGCGGTTTGCATGATGCTAAAATGGTAGCAATAAGCATTCCTGATTTGTTAGCAAAATTAGCCTTGCAGCTCCAGCGCAAAATCAAAACAACCTAAACACGTTATGACGTCTGATGGAGAAGAATTGTGGAAAATGTCACATTATATCCAAAGATTTTGTTTATATAATGCATTCTTGAATAAAATGGAATTACGTAAGGACTGTTTTATTTCCAGTAACGAAATGATGACTCAAGCTTTGGGATACGGCTGTGCTCGTGTGGACGGGTATCTCAGGGTTGAGTTGAGATTATAGGTTTTTTTTTATAGTGTTGACTGAAGCATTTATAGCTGTTTGTGGGTGTTTATGTAAGGTGTTTTATATATACTGTAGTATATCGGGATTCTCAGAGGATTTCAGGGAACTCTGAGCGCAGATTCATGTTTGTGTACAATCCTTACAGACAGAAGTGCATCAGAGCCAGTGTTTATAAAACAGCTGAAGATATTTCCTCCTGGAGTGTGTGTTGTTCTGACATGATCTCTGGTGTTTATATAGTATTAATATGCTCTGTTTAATAAGTTCAGTAATAACAGCTCATTCACATATTGCAGACGTTAATAAACAGGTTAAAAAATATCAATGTAAGGAAGTCTGGGCGGCACAGTGGTGTAGTGGTTAGCACGTCCGTCTCACAGCAAGAAGGTCCTGGGTTCAAATCCTGTTCTTGGCGAGGGCAATTCTGGGTGATGTTTCCATGTTTTCTCCAGGTACTATAGTTTCCTTCCAAAGACATGCACATTAGGTTAACTGGCTGTTCCAAATTGCCCCTAGTTGTGAGTGTTAGTGTGAATGGATGTTTGGATGTTGTTTGGCTCTGTGATGGAGTAGTGAGCAGTTCAGGGTGTACCCCACCTTTGCCCAGAGTCAGCTAAGATGGGCTCCAGCCTCACCATGTCCCTAGGATTGAATTTATGAATGAATGATGATTTTTGAAAGGATTTTTGGATTAACATTTATGGAAGGAATCTCCAGTGTCAGTTTTTTTCTCTGCTCCAATTATACTGTATGTAATGATTGATTATAAGGATAAAAGTATGAATTATTAATGAATAAATTCATACAAATTGTAATTGTTGCCAAAGAGAATTACCATCATCACAACTTCTAACAGCTTGCCAGTCCTTCATAGGGCCAATACACACACACACACACACACACACACACACACACACACACACACCTAGTGGCAACTTGAAACAGCCAGTTAGCCTTAATGTGCATGTCTTTAGACTGTAGGAGGAAACCAGAGTACCCGGAGAAACCCACGCAAGCACAGGAAGAACATTCAAGCTGCACACAGAAACACCCTCGCCGAGCCCGGGACTCAAACCCATGACCTTCTTGCTGTGAGGCAGTGATGCTAACCGCTACGCCACTAGCTGCCCCATAAATATCTTCTCTAAGAACCAATTCTATTGTATTGCTTATGAATGTTAATGTTATTTAAAAGTATTTTTTCTAACATTGCTGTGATTCCATGAGCTTCAGATGCACCATATAAATCTCAGATAAATCATGCTCAAGTTACACGCTGCCACCTGCTGTATGACCTGTGTAACTACAAAAGAACAACAACACAAAACAAAATGCTTGTGTGGGTTTCCTCCAGGTGCTCTGGTTTCCTCCTGCGGTCCAAAGACATACCATTAGGCAGGCATATCAGTCATCTCCTTCTTAAAATGCAAAGTGTTTACATCACAAATCGTCCCGTCATTCTAGGACAACTGTCTCGCTATAAAATCAGCCATGAAGGTAAGCGTGACACGCTCTGCAAATTTACCCATTACTCATCTTCAGTGTGTAAATAATGGTCCGGTCCTTGCTGGCTTGATATAAATCAGAGGCCTCCGGTGCGAGCTCAGTGACTCACAGTCATATCAAGTCAGTAAAAACTGCATTGTTGGGACACCTTATCAACCACACTGCATCTATACAGTTGTAGGAACCCCAGAATCCCCCAGCGTGCCTCCTTTTTACACAGTGCTAATCTCATCTCATCAAACCTCGAGAGCTTCTCAGGGCTTCCCTTAGAGCTGTTTATTTATAGGACACTCTAGCTTTATTGCACCCGCATGTCAATACAGGGTTATGTGATTATAAGCACACTTTCCAAAGGCATTGTGGGAAAGGCAAAGTTAAGGGAAGCCTTTGTTTATAAATGTTGATGCATGGATGTGTGGAGGTGTATGCATTGCCTGCATGTTGCTCTTTAAGTTTAGATTTAAATGCACTTTGAGAGAGAGAAAGGGGTGACATAACGCTCTTGTTTTCTGTGTGCAGGTGGAAGAAGGTGGAGGTGGAGGAGATGTCGCGCAAAGCGAGGACTGTTCGCAATGTTATCTGCAGCCACTGATGCCACGTTTCAAAGAAGAAACTGGAAGGTAGATAGAAGGACGAGATAATACTGTTACTGAACTACTGAATGCATGAACTTCTGAACTTCTTTTCGTGCAGATGGTGGTATGGGTGCTTGTATCTCTGCTGCCCCTGGTAGTCGGAGACAGACCTGGGTTCAGCGAAGACCCCGTTGACGCGGTGGGATTAGTTACCACCATGTTGGATGAGCAGCCGTTTGACGCTCTACCCGAGGAAGACGAAGAGATGGGAGATGGAGACGGCCATTCTCCGTGGCATAACATTTATGGTACATTTATGTTTTTTGGCTGATAATGAAATTGTCCAAATTTTATGAAAATATCTTAAAAGTTTGTTAGATTTTTGCGATTAGATTTCAAGGGTAACAAAACACTTCTGTCTTTCAGAACCTTCGGTTCTATTAGAGGAGGAGCGTCCAGCTCGGTGGGAGCGTTCCCCACGTTCCTCAGATGCCCCTGATGCTCAGTCCAAGGGTTCGCGCAAGAAAAAGAAGAAGAAGAAGAAAGAAAAGGAGAAGGGTGAGGACGACGGGCGGGGCCAGAGCAGCCGTGACTGCCACCTGGAGAGGCGCAAGATGCGAGTGAGGGACCTGGGGATGGGTTATGACTCAGAGGAGATTGTGCTTTTTAAGTTCTGCGTGGGTCTGTGCCAGAGTTCACGAGGGAACTATGACGCTGCACTACGGGCTCTGTTGACCAACGGCAGCCTGCCGAAACGAACAGCACGCAAGGTCAGCACCGGACCTTGCTGTCGACCGACGGCATACAAGTCTGTCTCCTTCATGGACACTTCCACAAAATGGAGGACCATTGAGAATGTCTCGGCCTTGGACTGCAAATGCGTGGGCTAAGTCAGTGTCAGAGTTGGAGGAAAGAAATCAAACCCCCTCGAAAAAAAGAGAGGCAACGTGAAGCCAGAGGGATTCCTGAAATCAGGATTACAGGAATAGGAGGCATTCTGGGATGAAAGCCGTTCTAGTGGAAGGAGACAGCGAGGCTGTGCGTGATGTGCACCATGTATGCATTCAGCCTTTTAGCTTCCCAAAACCAGCGTGATAAAACCCAGAGTGATGTTGGACTTGCCCAAAGTTGGAGTACGGCATGGACAGGGTAGACAGTGGACTAGTCACAAGAAACTTGGAAAGAAACTATGCAGACTGTAATAACATGGAATGTTCCATGTATCCATTTGTCACTGAAGGATGTCAGAGCTTTGAGTGTGTATTTGTGCCAATAATGGATGGAACCATTTTTATATTGTTTGAGAAGAAGCGAATTGTCATTTTTGACATTCAGGTTCACATATCACACACTGCCTAAATTACAAAAACGTATAATTATTATTATTGTTATACATGATCTTATAAACTTACGATCCTGAATTAAATCCTTCCTACACAAAGCTCTGGATGGGTAATAGGCGGCTGAAAATGTTTATAAACGCTTAGAGGATTAAACACTATTCCTAAACGTTCATCCATTCAAGACGGGCTTCGAGTCCAGAAGATTTTATAGTCCACTCAGGCTATGAGGCTAATGTTTAGTAGCTAGCAAGTAATGAAACTCTGTATCACCCAAAAATCTTTAAATCACATTAACCTGTTGCACAAACTAATTTATAAAGATGTAAGTTATAATTTTTAAAGACTTAAGTCTGTAAAAGGAACTACATCACCATATTCTCTATATAAACATATAAGATGACAGAGTTTGGGAGGAATAAGAGGAGTCTGGGATGTGGACTGATACAAAGGTTACTAGGAAAAACAGTGATTCTGTTTATCCAAGATGGCTGCATCTGTAGCGGTGAGATTTTATTGATGTTCATTTAGACAGAGCAATCTGTTATCAGTCTGAAGATATGCTAACACAAACATAGACAGTTTTTAGAATTTTTCCTGCCAGTTAGCTAATATTATTGATCTTGTTTGAAAGAATGCTTTAGCGCATCAACAGTGAACACGACACTTTACATTATTAGCTAGCTATTTTATTTAGGTAATTCACTAAGGTGAACTAGCTAGTTAATCAAGCAGATAAATTTACAAAACTGAAATAGCTAGCAAGCTAATTTAACAAGAAAATTAACAAAACTGAAAACGCTAGCTAGCTAATCAAAAAAGTAAATTACTAATCTGAACTAGCTAGTTGGCTAATTTAACAAGAAAATTAATTAAAAAAAACTGCACTAGCCTGCTAATCAAACAAGCAAATTTACAAAACTGAACTAGCTAGTTGTCTAATTTAATAAGCAAGTTTACAAAATTGGAATACCTAGCAAGCAATTTAGTAAATGTAATTAATTTTAAGACATTTTACTAAATAAATGGAAAATAACTCCTAGCATGTAAGACTTTTTGAAACAACATCAAACAGAACAGGAAAAGAGTAAAATATGTGCTGTTTTTCTCTTAAAAATTTCCCTTCAGTAAAAGTATTGAATTTAAATACTACATGAGGAAAGTACAGATCTTCCCAGAAAGTACTTAAGTACAATAACGACGTACATTTTCTCAAGTATTTTCCAGCTCTATAGTTGCTAATTTAGCTAGCGGTTAGCCACATTAGCCTCATAGTTGCAGTGCAACGGTCAGACAGGAACCATGGCTGATTGACGACATTTAGGAAACGTGGGAAATTGCTGTAACATGACGACTGACGGCTGAATTGATAGCGATCCGGTCAGCGGGAATAACACCAGCAGTAGCATAACAGCAGGATTAGCGTTTATATCTGTTCTAGCCTGTCCTTCATGTTGCTACCGTCTGCAACGCGTTTTGTCGTTGTGCTACAACATGGATGCTGTGCATCTCTTAGCATTTACTGTATGCTTCATAGGTCAAATATTTATATTTTTGTTAATAAGTTATTTATTTATTCATTCTTGTGTATGAGGATTGTGTTTTTGACCCTTTATACATATCTATCTATCTATCTATCTATCTATCTATCTATCTATCTATCTATCTATCTATCTATCTATCTATATATATATATATATATATATATATATATATATATATATATAATTAATGATAATGCTTATTTGTTTATTTACTTCATTCACATTCATTATTTGACAAAACATCAAACCTTTTAAAAAGAAGCTTTTCTTTTCTTTTTTTTTTTTTTTTTTTAAAAGATGTGTAGAGTGTCTGTGAGGAGTTACAAAACGTTCTAAGTCAGAATTAAGTAAACTAGCATGTGTATCAGCTACACTGACCAGTCGCCCTGTTTCTATTTACTCTTTCTTTAAAGAAACGCTGCTCTCGAGGAAATACTACAATGTACAACAGTAGTTATAGTAAACATTTATTAGTTTTTACACAGTATTTGGATATTATTATTATTATTATTATTATTACTATTATTAATATTATTATTATTATTCCTTTATTTTTGTACAATACTGTATAGAAATAAAGCTGGTTTTATGTAAGGTGCATCATGTTTATGTTTTATTTAATTTTCTTTCTTTATTTTATTTTCCCGTTTTCTCACCCTAATCTTTAAGTCGTATGCAGTTCCCACCCATCAAGCATTGCCTTCCTCTTACACTCAACCAGGGAAGGGTGTAAGCAAGCACATGTCTCCTCTGTTATACATGATGCTAAGACCCGAGTCTTTACAAACTTCTGCGCATGTGCATTCGGGGTGGGGAGGGGTGTGGACGACACATGCACATTAGACTAATTGGCTGTTCCAAATTGTCCCTAGGTGTGAGTGTGAGTGTGAATGGTTGTGTGTGTGTGATTGGTGTCACACATACACACAAGGGTGTACCCCGCCTTCGCCAAGAGTTGACAGAAATAGGCTCCCAGTTAGCCTAAAGTGCATCTCTTTGGACTGTGGGAGAAAACTATAGTACTCAGTGGAAACCCATACAAGCACAGAGAGAATATGTAAACTCCACATAGAAAGACCCTTCGGTGAGATTCGAACCCTGAACCTTTTCCCTGTGAGGTGGGAGTGCTAAATATTGCACCAATGAATCACGGATGCTCTTGAAGCCCATGTTATTTTTGTTTTCTAGCACTTCATATGCAAATTGTTAGGGGTAGAGTTTCACTTTAATGCACCAATGCAGCAGGTTTTTCCAATAACGTTTCTAGCATGGAGCTGTCCATCTGTCTGTATAATAGTTATCATTCCTGGGCTAAAAGGCGTAACTTTGGCGTAAACCAAAATGCAAAGAACGTTTCCATGTGCCAGGGAGCTCCTAATGAGCCCACCTTCACCATGGCTCAGGGCTCTTTACCTCTCGTTACCTCTCTCTGTGGTTAAGGTTAATTAAAGGAACATGGGGCCCCTTTGGTAGTTGTGTGGATGTATGCTATTGGAAACAGATGCAGGTGAAAAAGGAGGTTGTCTTTTTGTGCTCCTGTGATGGACCACACCACATCATAGATTCAGGCCACGAAAAAAAACAAAAAAACAAAAAACAGATTTTTTAATTTTCCAAAACACAGACCTAAGACAGGTCTCCTCTAATCAACAATAAGGAGGAAACTGTGTGGAGAATAATGATGGCTTTAATGTTGTGATATTAGCATGCTAGCTGTCTGTCTAGTTCATTTGAGGCGTAATATGTTTTTAAAAAGCTGGTTTAATGCAAAGATCAGATCATTTCCTTTAAGAGGAATATGAAACAGATAGATCTTTTGGACAGATTAAAGAAAATATTTCTTGTTCTTTAATATGATTGTGGTTTAAAGTCAGTATAAACTCGTACCAAGATTTATAGAAATAAACTAATGTAGGTCCGAATGAAAACCATTTCCATAGACAAAAGTAACCAAAGCTCTTCCAATAAATAAATATAGAGTTTATAAAATAGATACGAGTTTAGAGTAACCTTCATAAACCCTGTTATAAAGTTTAAAAGACAGTTTAAAAACAAAAATTAAAAAAACCAGTACAATGCTGCCATCTGGTGGCGAAAAAAATAGCAGGACAGGTTTCAGGAATAGCCCACAGTACAGTACATTAGAGGATTTTATATCCAACAATTTCCTTTTTTTAAATTAATTTATGTATTTTTTATTACATTTACAGGCAATTTAAATAAGGTTAATTAAATGAATGTTATGATCACAATCTTGGTAGTCAGTATTCAAAAATAGCGATATGGTAAACAGCTGGACAGCAAAATACATTGACGTGCTAAGGTTTTTTTTTAGTGTTTTACTTACTTAAAGCATTGATATTCAAGATGATGATGATGATGAATTCTTTGAATATCTTCAAGTACGCATGCCAGCAGAGTTTTAAAAAATTGAGCTTTATGTTCATGGTTGCTGTTGTATTCCTGTGCAGTTTCCACCCCCTGCTGGCCGCAATCATAATCCATTTATTCATTCATTCATTTGCCGAAGCGCTTAATAATATTAGGGTCACGGGGAGGCTGGAGCCCATCTCAGCCAACTCTGTGCGAAGGCGGGGTACACCCTGAACAACTCACCAGACCATCACAGGATTAACATACACACAACCATTCACACTAACACTCACACCTTTGGGTACCTAATGGGCGTGTCTTTGGACTGTGGGAAGAAACCAGAGTACCCAGAAGAAGCCCATGCAAGTACAGGGAGAACATGCACACTCCACACAGAAACGCCTTCGCCGAACGGGGGACTCAAACCCAGGACCTTCTTGCTGTGATGCGGATGTGCTAACCGCTACGCCAATGAACTCATCATTTTACACCTGCTAGAGTAAAATGATGAGTTCATATAAACTTATACTTCGATATTGTATAAAAATAAAGAAATTCCAATTCGGGGGATTTTAAAAGAATCTTTATATTAAATTTTTTTATTTATTTTCAATAATACAATATTCACAGTTTTACAAGTCATTAAAGTCATGCAAATCCAATGTTTATATTTACAAAGTAACATCACGCCCATAAATAAACCGTTAAACATTCATATTAAAAAAAAGGACAGACCTTGAAATATGTCCACCAGCATCAATAGGATTTTTTTCGATCTCTATTAATGGATCATTTCACATATCATAGATTTGTTAATTCACAGAATTCACATGTGTAAGAATTTGTGCACAATAAGAACCTGATCCTGTTTCACTCAAAACAGTAACAATCAATAAAACAGGAAATAAGAACATCCAGATATTTAACACAGTGAGTGTGTGTGTGTGTGTGTGTGTGTGTGTGTGTGTGTGTGTGTGTGTGTGTGTGTGTGTGTGTGTGTGTGT
>JBCNYH010000008.1:10252914-10264588 GCA_039654325.1 Tandanus tandanus | reverse complement strand
TGTGTGTGTGTGTGTGTGTGTGTGTGTGTGTGTGTGTGTGTGTGTGTGTGTGTGTGTGTGTGTGTGAGTGTATGTGTCAGGTTTCATCTCCAAGTGCAGCAGCAAATACAGACACAGTGTTCTGATCGAGGATGGAAAAAAATTCAAGGTTACATTTTTTAGGACATTTTAAACAAGATGTCTAGCAAAAAACCCCTAATAATAAAAAAGGGACAGCACAGTGGTGAGGAGCTTAACATTGTTACGCACAGTGTTAATAGCAAACCAGTTCTGGGTTCAAACCTGGAGCTTGCAAACAGATTCCTATGTCGAATTTGCATGTTCTCCCCGTACTTGTATGTGTTTCCTCTGGATTCTTCAGTTTTCGGCTGATTATTTTATTTTGCAGTTGATTATTATTAGTGTTTATTTATTTAATTTTAAGGCGGCATGGTGGCGCAGTGGTTAGCATATCTGCCACACAGCAAAAAGGTCCTGGGTTCGATTCCCAGTCTCAGGCATTTCTGTGTGGAGTTTGCATGTTCTCGCCGTGCTTGTGAGGGTTTCCTCCAGGTACTCCGGTTTCCTTCCACAGTACAAAAACATGCACTGTAGGCAAATTGGCTGTTCCAAATCGCCGTGAGTGTGAGTGTGAATGGTTGTGTGTGTTGACCCTGTGATGGTCTGGCGAGCTATTCATGGTGTACCCCGCCTTCGCCAGGAGTCAGCTGAGATGGGCCCCAGCCTCCCCGCGACCCTAGAGATCAAGCAGCTTGATAATGAATGTATGAATATTTAATTTTATGCAAATGAGTCAGGTCAATGTGAGGTGGAGGACTGGTTTTGTATCTCAATGAGGATATTTACCTTAACCAAGAACCTTTTGTTTTTGTCTGCTTTGGTTTATCTGTGTGTGTTTGTTAGGTGCTTTAAATAAAGTTTTACACGGATCTTGCTGAATTTGTTTGGAGAAGTGGAGTACGACCCAAGTAACAATTTTGAGACGATTTGGATCAAATTCTGGATCCAGGAATTTTTTAAAGGATTCTTTAATGCAGGATGATTTTTTGGAAGTGTGGTATTACAGAAGGCCCAGCAGGGGGTGCTGTGTGCATTCTGGGTTATTTTATTTTATTTTTTTTGGCTTGGCGGAGGTTTGTACTCTTTGATCACTCTTTTAGCTTCTAATAAACTCAGCTGGTTCTGACATTTATCCTTTGCATTCACATTTGTTGAATGTGGGCGTGGCTTATTTTTCAAGTTAAAACATAGTCATGATTTTTGGTTAAGTTAACTTTTTTTAAAGAGATGTAAGTAAATACTGTATTAAATCCAAGACTTGTTGAATGAGAACTGATAATTAAAGGTTGTTGATAAAGCAGCTGATAAAGTAGAAATCGAACAAGTTTAGAGTTTGAAACATTGCATTTGTTGCTTTACCAGGTCATAAATCACTTACTCGAATCAAAGAACATTTGTTCTTTGTTGCCTTTGTGGCTGCAGGAAATGAATGTTCCTTGGCCGCATGATTTGTTTTGCGCAAACAAAAAAGGGAGGAAACTTTAACAGCATGTTGTTTCCTGGAATCGTTTCCACGCACCACCTTGTCTTACTATCCAACGTGTTTGTTCAAACTCCTGAAGCTTTGGCTGCACATGAAAAAGATTCTGTTCTGCTAGCGATGCAAATAACAATGCAATCGCTAGCCATGGACATGATATTAAAGTGTCCGTAGTTGAAAATATGTCTTAATGCTGATAGTGTGAAGATGTGCAACCGAACAACTCGCCAGATAAACATTTCCAGTGTATGTCTGGTTTCATCCATTGAAGATAATATGCAGTTCCTGCCATGATGCATGAGGAGACACGGGTGATTATGAGCAGCAGCCCATCAACATTTCTCTGCATTCTTCTCTGTAGACGTTCCTCAGCACTCCTCTGACAGACAGGAACTCGGTGTGCTGAAGGTGCATGTGACAATCACGGCTTTATCTTCACACACTTTTGAGCAGGTCCTGGGCATCGCCTGAACGCAACCGGATGTCTTTACAGTCATCATTTCGCATCCGGATGCGGTTTCGCTGTCCGAGCCCGGGCTCTGGTGCACACTGAAAGGATGAAAGTCTTCCAGCGCCGTGTCCATGTCCCAGGCCTGCCGCACACTCAAGTCCACGTAAGATTTTGCATTAATGGTGCTCAGTTTTCTTCCCGCGGTTCTACATGAAGTCGCGTGCAGTGAGACGTAACTGGTGGTGTTGCTGTGCACGAGTGACGGAGGCGAGTTTTGCCCGAGAACCCAGCCAGATTTATGTGCAGGACTCTCTCTGTTGAGGTCCATGGTGCGCTTGATCCACTCGCAGCATTTACTAAACAGGTTCTTCCTGCACAGGATGTACACCCACGGATCCAGGATCGGGTTGAAGGATGCAAACCGGATGGCGAGAAGATCGCTGCGGTAATCCGGCTGCACGCCTGCTGCGATGTATGCAGGGCCGTAGAGCTGATTGACAAAGATGCGAACCTATTGGGGACACAATATATGGTCAAAAAATATCTAATAATAAACCTGATTATTAAAAAACTTCAGATTTATTTATTGTGTTTTCCAGAATCAGCATTAGCTAAATCAGTTTCAAATGTAGATTATTAGCAACATTCTACTTTAGCGCCGCACTGCTTCATCACAGTTCCTGACTCAAAACTCATGATTTGCTGGTTTGCAGCAAATAAAATTTACTGGGTCCTAGCTTGCCAGCTAGCATAATTAAGCATTTAGGAACAACAGTTGTTAGTTTGACATGTTTAGCATTCGATAACTACTCCCTCCCATCTCACTCATTTGCCAAACCTCTTCATCCTATTAGGGTTACGGGGAGGCTGGAGCCTATCTCAGCCGACTCTGGGCGGAAGAAGGGTACACCCTGAACTGCTCGCCAGCCCATCGCAGGGCAACACACAGACACAAACATTCACACTCACACCTGGGGCAATTTGGAACAGCCAGTTAGCCTAATGTGCACGTCTTTTGTCTGTGTGAGGAAACCAGAGTACATGGTGGAAGCCCACGCAAGCACAGGGAGAACAAGCAGACTCCACGCAGAACCACCTTTGCCCACCCTGGGACTGGAACCCAGAAATTTCTTTCTGTGAGGCAGAAGAGCTAACTGCTACACCACCATACTGCCATTCACTAACTAATAAAAGAAAATTCTTTCCATTTCATTTTCGCATTAATAGCATTTTAGAATTAGCCATCCTATAAAGGGTCCAGGTTTTTTTTTTTTTGTGGCTAGAGCTAGAGGTAGTTAGCAAACTAACTAGACAAACTAGCTAGCTAGACTGACTTGACCCTAAGAGACAGATGATTAAATGGCTTTCACTGGAAATTTTTAAAATGTAATGAAAAATAATTCTATGCAGCGTTATTAAAAAATGGGGCAACACGGTGGTGTAGTAATTAGCATGTTCGCCTCACAGCTACAAAGTCCTGGGCTTGAGTCCAGGGCTCAGCGAGGGCATTTCTTTGTGGAGTTTGCATGTTCTCCCTGTGCTTGCATGGGTTTCCTCTATTTACTCCGGTTTCCTCCCACAGTCCAAAGACATCCACATTAGGCTAACTGGCTGTTGCAAATTGCCCCTAGGTGTGAGAGTGAATGGTTGTGTGGGTGTTGGCCCTGTGATGGATTGGCGTGCTGTTCAGGGTGTACCCTGCCTTCACCCAGAGTCGGCTGAGCCAAAAGAACCAGAGAGTCGTCACGAATTGTTGAGCCGCATCAAGTCATCCGACTCACTGGAAAGAGTTGGAATACCCATCTTTCACCTGGGAAGGTGCATGATGGAACGTGAATTGGTGATGCTATAAAGCTTCATGAGTGGTCCAGGTAATATAGCTACTTTGAATGACTGTTTAAACTGGACCTCTACAGTACAATCATCCTTCCACGTGAGAGATTTTGCCTATACAGACGGTTCCATAACAGCAACAAGGAGAGTACTGTTCGGTACCTTCATTTCTGAGAGTACACTCTACTGTGAGAACAGAATTGGCTATGTGGTGCTTTTCTTTTTGGATGCTCACCACCAGAGGGATGGAGCAGACCAGGAACACGATGGTCATGAAAATCAGAAGCCAGAACATCTGGATCTCCGCCGCCGAGGCCACCGCGGGCAGTTTGCGGAAGGCGCGTCTGGATCCCGGGTGTCCAGTGTGCGCCTCTGCTCTGGCTGCTGCGGCGACGACGCGCGTCTTCTTGCTCATGCCGACCAGGGAGCGGCACACGGCGCAGTTGCACAGCACCGTAACAGCGATCAGCAGCAGCACGAACCCGCCGTACAGGAACGAATACGCGGCTCCCCGTGCGTCCAGTGCGCGCCAATCCAGGAAGCACCACGTCCCCGGGAAGTGCTTGGCATGACGCCCGAAGCCGAGACTGGGCATCGCGCACAACACACCGTTCACCAAGTAGACCACGAGCAGGGTGAGACGCGCCACCGTCCGATCCACGTGCTGTGAGTAGAAGAACGCGTGGCTGATGGCGAGGTAGCGCTCCACGGCCATGGCGCACAAGATGGACATCCCGGCCGAGCCGAAGAACAGCATGGAGAAGGAGAAGAAGTGGCAGAGCGGCGCGCCTCCGGGCCACCGACCCGCCACGTAGGTCGCGATCACCACGGGGCTGGTGAAACACGTCCCCAGGAGGTCCGTCACTGCCATCCCACACACCAGCGTGTAAAACGTCGTCTCCTTCTGCTCCCTCTTGGACACGCACAGCACCGCCACGGCCACCAGGTTCCCGAGCACCCCGACAGCGAACATGGTAGCCGAGATGACCAGGGAGCGAGAATCCAGGCGCAAAACGCGTGGCGTCGTCGTATGCGTCGGGGACGCCGTCGGAGGGGTCAGGAACACCGCCGACGTGTTCGCGTGCGCGCTCAGCACCGAGTCGGTCATGTTTAAGCTGAGACTGCTGTCAAAACAGCTGCACGGGAGAGCATGACCGTGTCCGGGTACATCTTCCTATCCAACTCACTGAGCTGCAGGTGGATATAAACTCCACCACGTCTCCACCTCACAACATTTCTGATGTCATCACACCGTTATACGTCATCGAGTGCAGGTGGGCTTCTCTCTTCGAAATGATATACAAATCTAAAGTATACCCAGTTGATCTTTTTTTATTTTGAGTTTATTTCTTTATATATTTATTTGGGCACCACTTTTATAACCCAAAATAAATTATATATTAAAGAGGTGGGTGGGAAGTAAAACTGTGGAGCTCAATCTCTGCTTTAACACAGTTTTAAGTAGAAAAACAAAGTTCAGGATTCAGTTTAATTTTTAACATTCAATTGAAAATACTTCTGTTGGTATGGTGGCGTAGTGGTTAGCACGTCCGCCTCACAGCAAGAAGGTCCTGGGTTCGAGTCCTGGGCTCTGCCGTTTCTGTGTGGGGTT
The DNA here is from genome assembly GCA_039654325.1 of Tandanus tandanus. Classification (NCBI taxonomy): domain Eukaryota; kingdom Metazoa; phylum Chordata; class Actinopteri; order Siluriformes; family Plotosidae; genus Tandanus; species Tandanus tandanus. The sequence continues at coordinate 10,259,152 of JBCNYH010000008.1, read as the reverse complement.
CGCATGTTCTCTGTGCTTGCATGGGTTTCCTCCGGGTACTCCGGTTTCCTCCAACAGTCCAAAGAGATGCACATTAGGTTGATTGGATGTTCCAGATTGCCCAGAGGTGTGGATGTGAGTGTGAATGCCTTGTGTGTGTATTGGCCCTGCGATGGTCTGTCAAGCAGTTCAGGGTGTACCTCGCCTTCACCCAGTGTTGGCTGAGATAGGCTCCAGCCTCCATCGACCCTAGTAGGATTAAGCAGCTTGGCAAATGAGTGAGTGGAAATACTTCCTAATTCTTTAAAATAATTTATTTAAAATGTTTTATTCTAAACATATATACAGTATATAGCCGATACATAAGCAGGTGTATGCTTGTGTGTATTCCATTCCTTTTTAAAAAAAAATCCTGCTTATTCCTATTTATATATGTTTAAAGTATATAGCATTCATTCATTCATTCATTTTCTGAACCGCTTATTCCTAATTAGGGTCGCGGGGAGGCTGGTGCCCATCTCAGCCGACTCTGGGCGAGGTCAGAGTACACCCTAGACAGCTCGCCAGGCCATCGCAGGGCAGAAACATGCTGACGGCTATGCAGCCTACTCTTGATGAAAATCAGCAAGTTCTTTTACATGCCTCTCACCACAGACAGTGAGAGACATGGCCGGCATTTGATAACCCAGTTAACTGCACTGGGGGAGTATATAGCATTTATTTATTTATTTATTTATTTATCATTTCTAATATTTATAATAATCATTAAATTAAAATCTGTTAACAAAGTTTGTACATAAAAAAAAAAAATATTGTGGCTAAAGACTTCTCCACAGTAGGGTACAACTCTACCTTCACATTTTAGGCCACGCCTCCTAACTGATGCTAATGTGATGTATAGGTAAGGAGTTTTTAAAATTTTTTATTATCCTTTTGTAGATAAGAGTCTTATACAGAATTGGAAACCCCATCAGTATGTCTGTGACTGTTTGAAATTGATGTATTTATTATTATTTAAAGCAAAAGGCTGTACTTGCTTGTATACCATGCTTTATTGTATTGCTTTGAGTTCTGGGAATTTTTCTAAAGTAGCATTTCTCTTCCTAGGAGAACTAAAGTATTTTATGGCACTAACTGAAAGTTAGTATGACCGTATCAGAATATTTAAAAATGATTAAGAACCCATTAGCAGATGAAATGACCCCGGTATCCCCCAGCTCTGTATGAAGGTAATGAAGAACTCACACAGCACTAAATCACGAACTCATTAATCCGAGTAATTTATCAACTTCTCATCAGCTTTATTTGTAACATTTCATTAAACAGAACATTTCTGGGGACCCCGGAGCTGAAGGAAAAGCGGTCGAGATACAGACTCATGCCTTATCATGAGGTTAAGATATTTTGCATATGTAAGGGTACTCATTGTTCGGTACTGTACAGCAACAAACACTGGCTTTTTATCTGAATGCTGATAAAGAAGCTTTAACTTAAATGTGTTTTTAATGTCCGACCCACTGTTGCACAGCACACTGACCTTTAAAGAACGTCAATAGATTCGATTGATTCTTTTAAATGAGCTGAAACTGATTACACACAGGTTTAATCCCAAATCCTAGAGGTTAAAGTGTAGTGGAGATTTTATTTAATCCTTATATTACTCATATAGTCCGATAGTTCAATAAATGATCTTAAATGTTTGTTCAGGCAGTAAACCAGTCAGATTTTTGCCCCATTCTGATTCGAGATACTTTTTATTTTGTTTAAAGTCTCATCAGAGTAATAGAATATTTATAAATAATTACAACAAAAAAGATAATACAATAAAGATAGGGCGGCACAGTGGCACAGTGGTAAGCATGTCTGCTTCGCATCAAGAAGGCCTGGGTTCGATTCCCGGGCTCGGGACTTTTCAGTGTGGAGATTGCATGTCCTCCTTGTTTTTGCATGGGTTTCCTCCGGGTACTCCGGTTTCCTCCCACAGTCCAAAAACATACACTGTAGGCTTATTGGCTGTTCCAGATAGCCCCTAGGTGTGTGTGTGTGTGTGTGTGTGTGTGTGTGTGTGTGTGAGTGTGAATGCTTGCGTTCCCTTGCATGCTCTTCGATGGCCCACCCTCGCCCAGAGTCGGCTGAGATAGGCTCCGGCCTCCGCGCGACCCTAATTAGGATTAATCGGCTTAGAAAACGAATTAAAAGATAATACAGTAAAGATAAAACAATCATTCATCCCAAGACCTCATCAGCGGTATCCACCTTGCCCTCTGTGAGTAATTGTTCTGTTATATTCTGTATCCGGCGAATATCCTGTGCCTGTGACCTACCTGAAGGGGAGAGTTAAAAACACCATCACCTTTGACCTTACATTATAAATAGCCAGATATTTCAAAAACTTGCATACCCATCTGGATCATGAACAGCAACCACTGGACATGAAATACTTTGAGTCGTGTGTTTTGAAATAAAGATTCTGTATCTGTACATCTTTATATCCTTCTCTACTGCACTAGTAGTAATAATAATAATAATAATCATTATCTGTGTCAATCATCTGCCAGACAGTTACGATCCCATGTTTTTAAACAGCTCTTTCTGTATGCGAGTGGGTGATCTCGGAGAAATCTGACCGGGAAGTAGGATCTGAGCTGGATGTTCTACGATCTTGAAAGACTGTGTAGGCACTGAGGAGGTTAAACTTTTGTGCTCGGTATATAAAAAGTGAAATTCACTCGTAGTGTCTCATTTCTGCTCCCTAATGCATGTGTAATTATCTAAACCGCTGTCATTACTGCTGATGTGCGCTGTTCCAGATGGATTACAACGGTACACGCGTATCAGCTTCGGTTTCGGCTTGTGGGAGTGCATGGGTTTCGCGCAAACTTCTTTCACATCTTAGCTGGGAGTATCTTATTTACTCACCACAGATTATTTCAGACAAATAACCTTAAAAGATGAAATGCTTTCAGATTCTTTCTACGGTAATATCTTACTCAGAAAAAAACAGATCCTGAAGATCCTGAAGTTTCAGGACAGAGAATTGTGCAGTAAGATTTGATATGAGGTATTAATATAATTAAGGCTTTTTTGTCCTTCAGAAAAACTGCTGGTTAAAATGTTGGTTTGTCCAACGTACACTCCATAACCATGGCAAAGCTAGTAGGTAGTATCAGCTAACTAAGGGGGTGATCAGCTAACTAAGGAGGTGCAATAGATAAGCGACTGATGTAATTTGATTTTTTTGCAGTTTTTTCTTTTTTTTGCAAATTTTGAAATTTGCATCAAGATGTTTTGCGGCTCTACATGCAAGCGAATATTTTGTGGCTTAAATACGTATATAGCACAAAAGTCGCGAGAAGATCACGAGACAATTTTGGTGACTGATTTGCGAGTAATTTGCTATTGGTTTGCGGATGTTTGGCGAATAAAAAGTAAATCAGTCGCGTTTTTGTTCTCAAACCATTCACTGTTCGAAAAGACGTGGGTGGCAGCATTGCACGTCATGGAGGGGGCATGGACATGCTTATGTCCCTCCCTGGTGGTGGTCGTGTGAAAGGGAAGGCAATAATACTTGACAGGTGGGAATTGGATAAGACTAAAATTAGTAGAGAAAATGGGTAAAAAAAAACCCCCCAAAAACCCATTAGCTTTTTCATTTGCGCGTTATTAGCGCGAACAAAATGTGAATAAAATACAAATTATGACAAAATAGACAAAATATGGTGGATCCCAGGAAGTTTCGAACACCTAACTAAGTAACCTACTAACTAACTATGCCGCTAGAGTTAAACTGGGATGTCACATCACATACAAGTGAACATCTCCTTAAAAAATAGGAATTAAAATTTTACACAAAATTGCAAAATAGGACGGAGCCTATTCTGGGGCGAATGCGGGTTACATCCTTAGCAGCACACACACACCCATTCACACTCACGCTCACTCACAGGGGAAATTTGAAACAGCCAGTTAGCCTAATGTGCATGTCTTTGGAAACTGGGGGACCCAGAGGAAGCCCTCGCACGCAGAAAAAGCAAACTCCCACACAAAAAATGTCCTCGCCGAGCCCAGGACACAAACCCAGGACCTTCTTGCTGTGACCCTCTTATTTGTTGCTAATTACTACACCTGCTAACTCCTGCAGGGTTCAGTGGGGTTATCGAAGTACGCCCAGCTACCACCTACATAACACTTTAATACTGCTGATAAACTTTTCAAGCGATGGTTTTCAGCAGCAAGTGATCCATACTGATCTCTGCACCTTTCGGTCAATAAAGCATATCCTGTATCTGCAAACAATCCCGTCTGGGTTAGAGAGAAGGTGTTGATCTGGAGCCGATCGATTGGAAGAATCTGGTGTTTTACTTCATATTACTTTTGAATGGTTTTTTATAAAAGTCGGTTTCAGGAGCAGTTTAAGACATAACCTCACGCTTTAAGACACGGGGAAGACAACGAGCGAGACTCTGTTCTGGAACCCAGGTGGTGGGATGAATGAATTTCCCCTCGGAGGTACAAGCAGCTGAGACCTTTTAAACACAAGGACATATAAACGAAAGTAAGAAAACAAAACAGAACAAAACACGGATGCGTCGTTACACACACTGCGACACCACTAAGACAATACAGATCTGTAAAATAATCAGCAACCAAGGTTCTGGGCTCGTTTGAATCTCGGCTAAAGTTCTTTCTGTGTACAGTTTACATGCTTTCCCCATGGGTTTCCTCTGGATACTCCGGTTTTCTCCCACAGTCCAAAGACATGCACGTTTGGTCAGCTGTTGACTTGAATTGTCCACGGGAGTGAATGTGAGTGCGAATGGTTGTTTGTGTCTGTGATAAACTGCCGACCTGTCCAGGGTGCAACCCCTCCCCCTCACCTCAAGTCAGCTGGCATTCGCTCCAGTTTCTCTCCTGACCCTGATGGAAAATCGGTACAGATGATGCATGGATGCATTTAGATCTAACGCTTATTTCTGTTGAAGTGTAAAGTGTTCCTGAACTTCGGGTTCTTCTTCTGCAGAATCGAAAAGCTTTAAATTAAATTGTCGGTTACTTTAATCATATCGTGATCTCTCAGAAGAGGTGAGACACCCTTATAATATTCACTCCTTTTATTGCTTTGCATTATTTGTTGTTCGTGCTGTAATGGTGGCAAGAATCTTCCCCACGAGACGATAAGCTTTATTATTTACTTCTCATAGATTATTACATGATTATACTTTTGTGACCCGTAATCACAAGATCAATAAAAAATAAATACAGTACAAAGAGAATGGAGTTCTGTGTAGCATTATACAGCAGGCTGAGAAATGAGAACCATGTGAAGGCCACGAAGCACAGAGTAGTCCTATTGGTCCTCTACCGGAGATAAATAACACACGCTCACATGTATCCTGCAGTCCATGTGGGAGCATTCGAGCCTGGAGAATGATGATAATTCTTAAAACGCAAGAGGTTGTGACACACGGTGCCACAGGGACGCTACGTTTCATTAAAGAGCGGTTGGTCCGCAGGTCGCCACACGACAGCAGTCATGAAGTCTCGACTGCAGATCGAATTTAAAATAATGAAAGAATTCATCACACAATATCTCACAAGACAGCCTGAAATCCTCACAGGCACTGTCTGTGTACGTTGATTCCATGCCATACACACACACACACACACACCAGACACGGATATACACACAGTAGTGCTGATTGGCTCCCCAAGGCGTTTCACACTTGCGCACTTGTTTATGTATCGACTTCACACTATAACCTTTCGCAGACGTCATCTCGTATTCGCCCATGCACGTGATTGCATCACCGACCCACTCTGTCCTGTAGACCTGGTCTGCTGTGTGTGTGTGTGTGTGTGTGTGTGTGTGTGTGTGTGTGTGTGTTCATGAGTGTTTTAAAATATATTCTGAGACCTAAAGCCCTTAATAGTTCTCATATTATCATATTCTCGTATAAATATTAACCAGAGGTCAAATCCGTGAAATCTAGAGGGACACTCGAGCTGGAGTGTAAGGTTCCTCCACTACGCAGCATGGATAATGTAGTAAACAGGTCCTAGATGGGTATTGGTTTTAATCCCCTGTGTGCTCGTTTTACAGTGTGTTCCATTTACATGGTCACTGCCCAACTGCTTCATGGAGCTGACCTCAGCCGACTCCATGGGTACACCATGAACAGCTTCCCATTCCAAACACGATCATCACAAATCCACCAAATTCCCTCAAGATCATCACGATTCCACCATGTTCCCTCAAGAT
>JBCNYH010000008.1:10224958-10237529 GCA_039654325.1 Tandanus tandanus | reverse complement strand
GTGGTTCAGGGAGCATGAGGAATCATTTTCACATATGTATTGGCACCCCAGAGTCCTGACCTTAACCCTATTAAAAGATTTTGGGATGTGCTGGAGAAGACTTTATAGGGTGGTTCAGTTTTTCCCTCATCAATTCAAGACGTCGGTGAGAAATGAACCCAACACTGTAGCCAGAACTTAATAAAGACAGAACCAGAGCCAGAACTCAACCAAGCTCTATCTGTACGTGGAAAAGACGAATGATGGTGAATAAAACAGCAGCAAGCAGATTTTACATTAATTACTGAATAAGGATGAAGTGTTAGGGTAACCTTTCTTCCATAAAGGTCATCGCATTCTAGAGAAACGATGCTTCATTTAACCTTTTCACTGACAAAGCCTTTCTTCTCAACTTATTACTTTCTAAAAGTCTCTGTGTAGTTCAAGTATCTGAAAAAAAAATTAAAAACCATCCAAAACTGATCATCATCTTAAAGGAACAGTACCCGGTGGTGTAGTGGTTTGCACAGCAAGAAGGTCCTGGGTTCGGTCAGGGCATTTCTGTGTGGAGTTTCCATGCTTTCCCTGTGCTTGCATGGGTTTCCTCCTGGTACTCTGGTTTCCTCCTAAAGTCCAAAGACTTGCACATTAGGCTAATTGGCTGTTCCAAATTGCCCCTAGTTGTGTGTGTGAAAGCTGGTGTGTGTCTCTGTGTGTGTGTTGGCTCTTTGATGGACTGATCGAGCTGTTCAGGGTGTATCCCGCCTTTACCCAGAGTCGGCTGAGGTGAGCTCCAGCCTCCCTATGACCGTAGTGGGGTTAAGTGGTTCATCAAATATGAATGAATGTTTGATTCTAAAATAAACAATAGTTCAGTTTTTTTCATAATGCATTATTATTATTATTATTATTAGTAGTAGTAGTAGTGGTAGTATTAAGAATAGACAACTTTTTTCCTACCCTACCCACTTCTGGTTATGGGTCTGAGTCCTCCGCTATGCTGCAATGAATCATGGGATGTTCATTTTGCCAATTAATGAACCCATACATCAGTAGTTTTTGGGGAGAATCACAAACACTTCCTGGTCTTCCTGAGGACTGGGACCTGAAGACACAGGAATATGTTTTGCTATACCCCTACATTTTAGAATCACTAAACACCAGCGTCAGTGACTCTGGTAGGGGGCATGGCCTAAAATGTACAGACAAAAGTATTTGGATGATAATATAGTTTTTATTCATCATCTCCTTCATGAAAGTGTTTATGTCTGAAAGGTGTGATGATTAAAACAGCTTCTCTGTGTAAAAAGGACCTTTTATTCATTTTTGTCTGATTATTAGGTTAGTATGTTCCATCCATTTCCGTTTAGTTTTTGTTTGTTTTTTTAAAAAGCGCCCAAAAGCTTACAAAGGCTATTTGTTTGGACATCCATAAAAATCGAACACGATGGCCGGATCTTATTTGTTATTCCGAGACACATTTAGAAAGCAGTGATGTTAATAATGTGTTCCCGGTGCGGTGGCTCATTATTCAACGTGACAAATGAAGTAAACATCAACAGAGGACTTCATTAACGCTGTGCTTCCACAGCGTCCGGCCCATTTACCACTGCGTTCCCGTCAAATACATCAACACAGCAGAGTGTTCTTTAATCATTAGGCCAAAGTGATTTCCACTGTTACACAACTCTCTGGTCCAGCACTACTCCTCGCTCTGTGATAAATCAACATGAGTGTTCTTTTTTTTTTTTATAGATGTACAGATGATTATTTCAGAAAATAAGCAAGTGTTGTAAGCTTATTTAACAAAAGCAGGAAAGAAATACAAGAACATTTCCACCATTATGAACTCTCCCTCCCTCACTCCCTCCCTTCCTCCCTCACTCACTCACTACCTCCCTCCCACACTCACTCACTCCCTCCCTCACTCCCTCCCTCCCTCACTCCCTCACTCACTCACTCACTCACTCACTCCCTCCCTCACTCACTCATTCCCTGCCTCACTCACTCCCTCCCTCCCTCACTCACTCCCTTCCTCCCTCACTTCCTCACTCACTCCCTCCCTCACTCCCTCCCTCACTCAATCACTCTCTCCCTCACTTACTCACTCCCTCACTCACTCCCTCCCTCCCTCACTCACTCAATCCCTCCGTCACTCACTCACTCACTCCCTCCCTCACTCCCTCCCTCCTTCCCTCACTCCCTCACTTACTCACTCATTCATTCACGCATGCACTCACTCCCTCCCTCAATAAACATGACTAGGCTCTTATTTTAAATATTATTGTCTATAAAAATCTCTGAGCAGATCCAATGGAATTGCATCACATGTCCAGTCAGCTAACTTTTTTTTTTCCATGCAGAACAAAACTAAATCAAATAACCTTTAAATAAAGTTTCCATTGAGGATGACAACTCGATTAAAATATATTTACTCACAGTAAAGGAAAGACAAATAGAGAAGTGAAGGAAATAGATGGAGGTGTTGTGTTGTAGTTCTAAAGGCCTCGCCCATGTCTCTTTCCCGCTTCATGGCCGTGACTGATGTCCACACAGTCCACACTGTTGTAGCTTAATGATGTGACACTGAAGCATTCCTGGAAATTCTCTCATCTGTTTATGCAGAATGAGGCATGATTACGACATGCGCAGTGCGCCAACAACTGCAGGACTGTCTCTAAATAAAAAAATAGAATATCTGTCCTGCTTGGACTGTAGAGCTGCTGAAACTTTAATTATGATGTGGACATAAAACTATAATGAACTTATGATGAGGAACAGAAGTATGCTATATCAGGTTCAGTATGCGCTGCTGTATATCATCAGGGCAGTAAACATGTTGGTGATTCAGTGTCTACATCATTCTCTAAATGATCAGAGAAGTTGCCTCACGAGCTAATGACATTTCATATTAAATCCAATATTCTGCCTAGATATCTGTCTGTCTGCCCACCGGTCTGTCTAACTGGTCTGGCTGTTTCTATCCCTATTGGCATCTGTCTGCCCCCCTCTGTCTGTTGGCCTGCGTACAGTGTTGCTTGAAATTTCGTGAACGCTTTAGAAGTATGAACTAAAACATCATCAGACAAGACAAACAAGACAAAAATATTACACTTGATCTTTATTTACTGAGAAAAAATCATTTATTCATTTGCTGAACCCCTTAATCCTACTTGGGTCGTGAAGAGGCTGGAGCCTATCTCAGCCGATTCTGGGCGAAGGTGGGGAATTCCCTGTACAGCTCGTGAGTTCACTGGCGGGCCAACACACACACACACACACATACACACACACACAAGCATTCACCTACACACTCACACAGAGGGACAATTTGGAATATCCAAATAGCATGTACCCTCGCTAAGCCTGGGACTCACACCCAGAACCCTCTTGCTGTGAGGTGGATATGTGCTCTTATTGAGGAAAATCATCCATTCCATTATACTTTATTATATATGAATAATAAAAGACTATATCATATTATTTCTTTTTGCAGTCCTATTACATGTGACTCTAAGCACACACAACAAAATAGACTATAACCTTGTTATTGTTATTGAAAATGTTAAATTGTATATAAACAAATTATGCATCCCTAAAGCCGGAAACAAACAAACTAACAAATAATACGATAAAGTTTAGTTGTGAAACAAAAAAATGTGGACCTATCAAAACAGTGATTATGAGCTTCCGTGACTGGGGATGACGTAACTGTTCTTCTTTGCGGAAGTTGACGTTGATTGGGTGTGTATTTAAATGGCCCGTTCTGATTGGCTGTTCCCGGTTGTAGTTTAGTTTGAAATGTGCGGCGTGTGTGTTTGCTGTGATGAGGTGAAGTGAGTCGAGCCGGGTGAGTTAAGCACTTTATGGTCACAATTACAGTTTGACGGCTAAATCTTTCTGTTGAAACTTTTTAGGATGAGAATTATAAAGCCTTAAATTTTAAATTGTGTCGGTTTTAATCCTCATGATGATGATTTTATTAGATTCAATCCCTTTCATGGGTAAACAGTTTAACCAAACATACTTTAGTCCTCATGAGAAATGTAAAAGATGTATATTAGTTATTAAGTTATTTGAACATGATTAGTTTTTAATTTGCTTTTATACACTGATTTTCAGACATTAATAAAAATAAAATATGATCAATTAATAAATTAAAAATTTTTTTATTAAGTAGTACAATTATCATGTACAGCTGTTTAATATTAACAGCTTTTCAACTGCTAAGAAGATGCAGGTACATGTCTAAAGGCCCTAATATTCAATACTAGTGTGCTAGTAAACATAAAGTTTAATACATTTAATGAGACTGTCATGAATGATCTTGGTGTGTTTGAGTGGTTCAGGAGACAAAAACCCCCACGAAGTGTGAAATGCTTGCTTCAAAAAAATGTTTGCATGTCAAATACAGGAGGATACTAGTACTGAAGGTTAAATATAACGGTTCTGGACTTGGCTGTTCTTTGTTATTGGTCCAGGATGTTGCATGCGGAGGATGGTGCAAGGTTGGAGTGCGGTGTTGCCGTGGAGCGTGTGAGTGGAGCATCAGCAGGCCATGCATTACAGCGCCGGGTTCTCCGCCGTGCTACGGTCACTCTGGGCCGCGATGAGTTCCGGGAGCTGGTGCTGCGTGTTCAGGATGTCCGTGGCGGACTCCATGAGAGCTTTTCTTTACGTAGTGACTTCCGGCTTTTCACACGATTTGTTAAGGACGGCAAGTGCACTGTGAACTTCCCACAGAACAACGTGCAGCTCTTGATCTTTGACTGTCCGCCTGATCGTCTGAAAACCTTCCTGAAGACCCTGAGTATAAAGCATGAAGCGTCACGGGGCAGTAACGCTGTCAGTGAAAGGGCCCGGATGCGAGCTGGTATCCCGAGAAGCTTTGAGATCATCAGTCCTGTGCAGCATAAAGACATCCAGAAAGCCAACGAGTTGAGGAGCAAAGTGAATGCCCCGATGCAGGTGAAGGCTCTGGCGGAGAGATCTGTTAACAGGACAGAGGGCCAACAGCAGGTCAAACGACCCCGAACAGATGGAGACAGCAGCCCGGTATGGTCATATCTGCTTTAAGAGAATGTGTTCAATACACGTCAGATATTAATCCCCCACTTATTGGCATAATTAAGGGAAGGAACACATCAGCACTTTTTTTTAAATTTATTTTTAAACAAAAATGAACAGATATAAATTATTTCATTTGCTTCCAAAAAAACCTCACATTACATTCACATGATTAATTTTAGAAGGTATTAAAATCCTCATAAAACTAATCCCGTTTGAATAGGGAGACTACCTTATTTAAATCCGACTCCGCCTTAAGACCACGCAGCTATTTGAATATGGTGCAGGTGTGAACGGACACTGGAATAAACCGGAAGGTTCTCTGAATCCTATGCTTGGTCTGAAGATCAAACCTGTTTTTGGTTCTGTGTTCCAGGTTAAAGCTCTCCACCCTCACAAAAAACCGGTCCTCACGTTGCCAGTTGCTCAGAAACTTAGCAAAGAGCAGATGGCGGTCCTGAATGCGGTACTAAGTGGGAAGAATGTGTTTTTTACTGGAAGTGCAGGTATTTACACACTTCAAGCTGATCTCAAATCCTGAACCTGTCTCAGAACATAACACACACTGTGTGTCTTCTCCTAACACACTTAACATTCTGATATGACATGTGTTGAGGTACGGGGAAGTCCTTCCTGTTGAAAAGGATTGTGGGATCACTACCTCCTAAAAGCACGTACGCTACGGCCAGCACCGGTGTGGCTGCCTGTCATATAGGAGGGACGACGTTACACAGTTTCGCAGGTCAGAGTTCACTGTGTTTGTTTGCTAGTGGACGGACGGGTGGGTGGAGAATTATTTTATAACTAGAGGAAGTTTTCGTTGGAGTGGATGGATAATGAGTGTGGGATTGGTGGATGTATTAAGGATGGAGATTTGAGGCTGGGAATTTGGGTTGGGGTTGATGAGACACATGTATGAATTGGATGGATTATTAATTTGGGATTGGACTGCATTATGGAATGAGACAATGGGTAGACTGGATGGATGGAATAATAAGTTGAATGAAATTTATAATTCTAATCCCAGTTCCAGTTGATTTTAAAGATAATCTTGCGCATACGTGTGTCTCGCTCTGTGATTGGTCAGGTATTGGCTCGGGTTCGGCTCCTCTGGAACAGTGTCTGGAGCTCGCCCAGCGACCTGGAGTCCTGCAGCACTGGACCAGCTGCAAACACCTCATCATCGACGAGATTTCTATGGTGGAGGCGAAGTTCTTCGACAAGCTGGAATCCATTGCCAGGCACGTAGAGGGTTTGACTGGAGACTAAAGATGTAACAGTCGGCTAGGTTTATTTATTGTGTGTGTTTCTCCTGATGACTAAATGAGCTCTGTGCTTTTGGTTTTTGTAGGTCAGTTAGAAGATCCACGGAGCCTTTTGGGGGAATCCAGCTGATTGTGTGCGGAGATTTTCTCCAGCTTCCCCCCGTCACTAAAGGAAAAGAGAAACCCAGCTTCTGCTTCCAGGTAAGAAGCTCGGCACACACACACACGCGGCGTGATGTTTGCACACACGGCGTGATCATGGTTTCACCTGATCTACAGCAGACGTGAATGTATCTTCTGAGCTGAAAACTATATCTGACAGGACTTTGATGAAACACATGACTGATGGTGTTAATGTCGACATAATTACAATGAAATTGGTACTTTATGGTTCAAAATGGGTTAAGACGCCACCTACTGGTTAAAGTTATCCTGAATCTCACCGAGCTGAGGTAAAGTCGACCGTTTGGAATGTCTCTACATCATAATTTTTATTGAAAAACAAACAAAAAAAAAACATTAACACCCTTTAAATGGATAATTGTTTAGTCCGGCTCACAGCAAGAAGGTCCCAGGTTGGATTCCCGGGCTCCGGGCGTTTCTGTGTGGAGTTTGCATGTTCTCCTCGTGCTTGCGTGGACTTCCTCTGGGTACTCCAGTTTCCTCCCACAGTCCAAAAACAGGCACAGTAGGCTAACTGGCTGTTTCAAATCACCCCTAGGTGAGAGTGCGAGTGTGAATGGTTGTATGTTGCCCTGTGATGGCCTGGCAAGCTGTTCAGTGTGTATCCCGCCCTCGGCCAAAGTCAGCTGAGACGGGCGCCATCCTTCCAACGACCCTAATTAGGATTAAGAAGCTTAGAAAACGAATTAATGAATGTTCTAAGTTGCCATATATGTGCATACATGTATTTTATTTATTGTTGAATTTTGGGAGCGACGTTACGGAGAGATGAGACGATTAAATGCCCCTCTGGGTGGTGATGTAATTATTTTCACAAATGAAAGAAAACCAAGAAAAGTTTAATGGAGACTCGTTTCATTACTGAAGTGTTGCCTCTCTCTGGTTTGAGTGAAAACACATCAGATTTCTGTCTGAACATTTAAAAAAATTTCTATAATTAGGGAGGAAATGATCAACGCACTCCCACTTGACTCGGATTGAGAACCTGATGAAAGAATGGTGTGAAGGACAAGTGTGTTTCAGACTCTCTATAATTGTGTATTGTGCTTGTTATCTTGTTGCTTGGCAACGTGACTTATTCGCACTTTGTTTTGACGTGCCTTTCTTCACGTTAATGAGCGATGGATTCGGGTCAGATGTTAAACTGTGCACTCGCTTTTCCGTAGGCAAGGAGCTGGAGGAAGTGTATTCACGTGAACATGGAGCTGACGGAGGTGCGCAGGCAGACTGACCGCACCTTCATCTCGCTCCTGCAGGCCATCCGAGTGGGCAGGTACTGAATCCACTACATGTCCAGACCTTCATTCTGTTGTCTTTCCTGTGCTGTCCCATTTCAGTGATCCAGTACTTCCTGTTTGTTCCCCCCTGCTCCTCCAGAGTCACAGAGGAAGTCACTGCTCGGCTCCTGATGAGCGCCAGGAACCCCATCGAGCGGGACGGTATCGTAGCGACCAGGCTGTGCACACACAAGGATGATGTGGAGCTCACTAACGAGAACAAGCTCAAGCAGCTGTCAGGTTTGTAGGAACCGTCTTGCGCTGTGCACACTGTGACGCGTCTCCTGTCCGCTGTTGACGTCCCAGGGTGAATTCAGTACCACGAATCAGTCATGTGACTCCGATAATATCCTCCTTCTCTTTCAACCTCAGCAGTAAATTTCACTTACGACTTATTTTTTTTTCCTTAAAGGACCATTACACGTGTTCGAGGCTCTGGACAGCGACCCGATGCTGGTTAAAACTATTGACGCGCAAAGTCCAGTGGGTCACGTGTTGCAGCTAAAAGTGGGTGCTCAGGTGAGAGCTAGCATGCTATCGTAGCTAATATTTAAATTAGAGTTGCTGTTTGAAGTTTAAACAAATGAATAACTGATTGTTGTTTATTGATGTTTAGGTGATGTTGACTAAGAACCTGGATGTCCAGAGGGGGCTGGTGAATGGCGCGAGAGGTGTCGTGGTTGACTTCCTACCAGGAAATCAAGGTATAAACTGTATTAGTGTATATACTACAGGCGGCACGGTGGCGCAATGGTTAGCACGTACGCTTTACGGCAAGAAGGTCCTGGGTTCGATTCCCAGGCTCAGGGCGTTTCTGTGTGGAATTTGCATGTTCTCCACATGCTTGTGTGGGTTTCCTCCGGGTACTCCAGTTTCCTCCATAGTCCAAAAACGCACAGTAGGCTAATTGGCTGTTCCAAATCGCCCCTAGTGTGAGTAGTTGCATATGTGTTGGCCCTGCAATGGTCCGGCGAGCTGTAAAGGGTGTACCCCGCCCTCGAGTGGCGTTGGCTTAGATGGGCACCAGCCTCCCTGCGACCGTATTTAGGGTTATAGTGTGATTATATTAGTAATTAGAAGCGGCTTATAGTGTGTGTATATACTACATAGGAACGGCGTGATCTCATTGGTCCACGGTCTCATGATTTTTAAAAACATTATCCTGAGTGGATAAGGCTTTAATCTAAACGATGAACAGACAATTTGTCACGGCCAACCGGAGTAGGCAGAGTCATCGATATTACACTTTAAAATAAACCATTAAAAATCTCATTTTCGTTTCTTTCTCGTGTGTGTGTGTGTGTGTGTGTGTGTGTGTGTGTGTGTGTGTGTATGTACTAAAACACTTTTACAGAGCGCGGTTTAGTTCGGGTCTCTGTGTGGTATGTACTAAACTCTGTTAGCTACATGGCGCTAAGATCATCACACCTGACCTGCCTCTGTCATGGTAAAAGTTAAATACAAGAAACTCGTTTTAGTTTGCCTTTTTGTGTGTTTGTTTGTAGTATATACTAAAACTTTGAACGAGATTAAAGAAATACTGTAACTCCACCGGCTTGCAGTGTTCGCCTGTGTCTGCCATGATGTAAACATGTAAAAAAGAAATCCTCATTTTAGTATGTGTTTTGTTGATGTTGCTGTGTAGTATACACTAACACAATTATTCGCCTCAGGCTTGGTGGATGTCACCTGATTGAACCTCTATTGTTCATTGTTAAATAATTGTTAATTATTCCGAGGTAGCGAGCCTCTCAGATCACGCAGTTCTCATGTAGCGTATACGTATTTTTACTGCACTGAGAATTTAATGCATTAAATTATATTAATTATATCATGACAAAATTCACAAGCTCATAGATGATTTGGATTAGATGGATAGACTATAGATCAAGGGATGAATGGAAGGATGGCTGGAGGAATGGTAAATGGATGGATAGATGGTTTAATAGAGTTTCTTGCTGATTCTACTCTTCTCTCTGCTTCAGCTGTCCTTGGTTTAATCGTATCATGTGAAAATCGAATCAACCGCGTGTCCTGTATCCGGCTTTCTCTCCACCAGGCCTCCCGAGAGTGCGCTTCCTGTGCGGCGCTGTAGAAGTGATGAAACGCGAGCGCTGGACGTTTAAGGCGGCGGGAGGCGTGTACCTGAGCCGCCAGCAGCTCCCGTTAAAGCTAGCCTGGGCCATCTCGATCCACAAGAGTCAAGTGAGTGGAGTTCTGACTCATCAATAAAACCAGCCTACAGCCTTTCAGCCACTGATTCACACCTGATTCACCGCTGCAGCATCGCTCCCCCTCTCTTTATCCGTCGGTCCTATTTTTCCCAGACGCAGTGACTCGTTCATTTTCAGCGAGGTTATAGAATTAGTGTAAATTGCACTGGATTCATGTTCCTTTCTTTCTTTCTTCCTTCCTTCCAGCAGCAGTGCGTCAGTCGTTTTACCCAGCACCCCCCTCTCCTCACTTCACCTCCCGGCCATGTGCCACCAGCACTAATGGCTTTCAATTAGCCCTAGCTGGCTGTAGATGGAGTTTGGGGTAATTAAGGTTATTAGTCACAGATGGCAGTGTATTGTGCCTCTGCTTTCGATGGTTTGAGTCCTGGTTGAAAGAGCTACAGCGAGGTCCTGTCGTCATTTACTGTAGCGCATGAACAGCCAAAAGTATTACGATACCACAAGACAACGGCACAAAGATTTTCTCCGGGTTCCGGTGAAGGGGAAACTTTAATGCTATGGAGTGTAAAGACCTTCTATTCCAGTTATATAAGGCTGTGATGGTCAGGGGTGCACATACTTTTGGTTCACATAAAATTAAACTTATTGCATGCTGATGTTTTACATTTAATCTGGAAAAAAAGAAAAAAACAACAACTTTGGCTGCTGTATGACAGGTCATGTGATCAATCCGTTGTTGCTGGTGGTGTTTTAGGGCATGACTCTGGACTGCGTGGAGATCTCTCTGGCGCGCGTGTTCGAGAGCGGGCAGGCTTATGTGGCGCTGTCTCGGGCGCGCAGTCTGGAGGGGCTTCGCGTCATGGACTTCGACCCGCGAGTGGTCCAGGCCAACTCGGACGTTCTGATGTTCTACAAGAAGCTGAAGAGGGACCGGCTCCTCCTGCAGGTCAGTGTCGCCTCTCTTGGTCGTTCTGTCACTCCGTCACCATGACAACAGCACCTCGTTTGTTGCAGGTGAAGGCTCGCCTCAATAATACAAAAAAATGTCTACAGCAAAGAAGAAAATTGAAAGCTAACAGGGTGAGATGGTTGATCATTTGTGGCAGGCCTCTTGATTCTTTATTGAGAATGAAGCGTTATAACAGTGAGGGGAATGTGATTTGCCAGCACTTCGTCTTCCCTGAAGAGCAAAACGTTTTTCTTTCTGGATAAAAAGATTTCACTGTACATTTTTAAATCCTTCAGAGAAAATACTTTCGAGAACATGACCTATACACAGTGACAGGTGGTTGTAGAGGGTGGGCTTTCAGGGCCACTGGGGTGGGCACAGAGGGTGGGTCTTCAGGACCATAGGGGTGGGCCCAGTCTGTTGTGGTGCTAAATAGACTGGATGGGGAATGAGTGGGTGGGGCTACATGAAGCTAAGTGTATTTGCTGTACAGAAGGGGTGGGGACAGAAGGAGTGGCACATTTTTATTTTTTTTTTTATCTGTAAAAATGTTTTTTTTTTTTTTGGTGACTTTAAGGAGCTATTTAATATGTTTAGAGGTCAATTTATTTTAACATTGTTGTTATTGTAGGGAAAACTTCTCTGTGTACAAACATGTTAGTCAGGACAGTGTGTGATCATGGTTTATAATACAGCGTCAGTTTCCAGGCGGGGCACGCTAACAGGTAACAATGTTTGAGTCTCGCATGCTTCTCATCAGGAAGTGTTGTTCATGTTCCAGGGTGTGAGAATCTTTAACATTAACCACTGTGGTTGTTTTTCAGTCATCCATGAATGACTTTGTTGAGAAAAGCAACAAGGAGAATGAAGTTTGGTGACCATCTCCACATCGCGACTCTGTACGGCCCTGTGGTCACTTATTAATTTATCACATGTTACTGTAATGTTTTCCTCTACATGCATTTATAAAGTGTTGGAGTGTGTGCATGTGCACTGTAGTTTTTAACTATTTGTATTTGGATTTTAATAAATTTATTTTTTTTAAAGAAAATCTTTAATTTTACATTTGAGAGTTTTGGACGCTACTTTTTTAAGTGGAAGAATATATCTGACTGTTTTTTGAAGTGAAAGAGCATTAGAGTCAGAAGATAAAATGGAGTTGACGCATTCAGTGAAATACATTTATAAAAAAAAAAAAAAAAGGATGTAAATGAAATCAGTGGTGAACGCTGCTCATTTGGTGTGGACTCTGCTACCACCTTGTGGCGTATCAATAGAATTGCAAGTTTGTTTACTGTGAAATCAGAAAGCCACAGAGGTAGATCAAATTTTTTTTTTTAATGTAACTAATTCTATAACAATCACACAAGTCACTGGTAATGTATTATGCTTTTTATTTCTTTAGAACATTTCATATTTATTCGGATCCATTTCCAGCGAAACAATAATCCACACTGTAAACTGTTAAACGCTAGAGAGAATTGGTATAAAAGGCACTTTACCATAAACTGAGCAAATGGTCCAAACTGTAAATATAGTATGAACTTGATTGCACAAAGTCTGCCTTTTTTTTTTTTTTTTTTTTTTTTTTTTTTTTTCAAAACAACCCCCCCCGCCTTTCACCTTCCTCCCCAAAAAAACACCTCCCCCAGAAGCTTCCACAAACCCACAACG
>JBCNYH010000008.1:10200644-10213144 GCA_039654325.1 Tandanus tandanus | reverse complement strand
CGTCTGGACCTCACTGCTTAGGCTGCTGCCCCCGCGACCCGACCCCGGATCAAGCGGAAGAAGATGAATGAATGAATAGACAGAGTAACACTATTCCTTCATTAAATAATCCTTTTGCTGTGAGAGGCTTTAGGTTTTTTAAATAACCATTACATCAGGATATCAAGGATTCAGTCTTGAAAAGTAAAATAATTTCCGCTATTTTTAATAAACAAACTAAAAATAATCATGCATCATGATTCAGTCTGAAACAGTCATATTAGTTCATTCTTTTTTTTAAATCTCTAAATTATGGGTAATTCTCCCTCTGGCCGATAGATGGCGATATCAGACAGTTTACAGTTTCATCCTTTTAAAAAGTGCTGTGTATATTTATATGTATATAAACTCTCAGGTTTATAATAACAGTAAAGAGTTTCACTTCTCCTTTTATTGCTTGTTTTTTGGTGAGGTCTTTTTTCCGACCTCACCAAAAAAACAAAACAAAAACAAAAAAACATAGAAAATGAAATGCACGTACATTATGTTTATTAATTAGATGTTTTGTTTGTGCATTTATACACAGACTGTGAGGATTTTTTACAGGTAGATTTTTGCAAGTTTACATATTACAATAATATTTTAGAAATAATAATAATTATATAATGTATTTAAAATGATTAAATCATTATCACAATATTGCAATGAAAAAAGAAAAAAACATGTTACTTATATACGTGTAAATAAGGATAGTTAAGAAAAATAGAAAAATATTAGCATTTTATTTACGTGCATTTACATATTTAAAAACCACTATATAACATGGATATTAAATGATGATATCCATTAAAATCAACAGTTATTACAATAAACATTAGGATTTTGTTCTTAGAGGATTATTTTTATAGAATATTATATAATTGAAGTTGGTGAGCTGTGTGTGCTACAGGGGTCTGAAGATGTTTCTGCAGTAAAACAGGAAGAGGAGGCTCTGAGGGTTAAACATGGCACTGGATCAGATGATTGCTGGTTCCAGATCCTCAGATTCAGCAGGATGGAAGAGTGAAAGAATGAAACTGCAGGCTGAGGAGGAATTTCTAAGTACAGCATAAAGATCCTGACAGACTCCCGATGTCTTCATGCGGAAAATAAAAAACGGTAATAAAGTCTGAATGGGGTCCAGAGAGGATGCTAGAAGTCACGTGATGTTTATACGTTCAGACACTACGTTTCAACCTACACCCTGCCGATTAACTTTTACCGATTAATTACATTTTTTTACTTAAAAAAAACTATTCAAATGGAATTATTTTCTCCTTTGTTTTTTTATGACTTTTTTCTCTAATTATTTTTACATGTTTAATTTGGTCCACGCTTCATTCATTCATTTATTCCTTGACATGAATAAAGATAGAATTTTCCACTTGTGATCATGGGTTGTTTGCATGACGTCACGTCTGTTTACTCGAGCCCCACGTGCACTTTCACAGCGACACCGCGCAGAAGTCTTATAGGCAGAAAAAATACTGTACAGCAAATATGGCTTGAGAAAGAAATCATTTCCTGTGTTTAAAAAATACAATAAAGAGCAGGTAATTATAAATATGAATAAAAGGAATATTTGTTGTGATGGACCTGTAGTTTAAAAATGTTCTCAGGTGGAGTTTGGTTTGGGTTTTAGAAGGAAATGAGCTGGAAGTGTTACTGAAGACTTCACAGAACCACAGAACCAACACCTGACCTTTGCTTCTTATTTATGCAACAAAACCCATCAGCCTTCATTAAGGGTATTCATTTTGTGTGAGAAATCGTCTCTTGTGTAATCGGATGCATTAATGCTGGAAACCTAATATTTGGAAAGCGAATGCGGTTCAGACCCGATAATATCTTCACCATAAGATAAAAATCTACATCAAAGTTTGTGCTAAAATGAAATTGAATGTGCCTGACACCTAGGTCTCACACAGCCGGAATTAGTTGATGGTACATGGTTTTTTTTTTTGTTTTTTTTTGCCTTCCGGGGTCAACCGGTATTATCTCTTAAGTGTCCTGGGCCCTTTCGAACAGGAGGGCATGGCTTCCATTCCCAAAAAGTTTGGTCATATTGAAAAGTGCCGTTGGCCGAACAGCGGATCAATTTTACAGCATTGTTTTTTTGCAACCAGCTACTACAACCAATCATCTCAATAATCTGCCGAAATGGCCACGGTAATCCTCGCCACGTTTCTCATTCATCAACCGGCTATGTGTAACCCTAGCGTAAAACATTTTCGGTTTGCCTGATGTGTCTATAAAGGTGTAAATAGTGTTAACTTTGCTGCTTGTTGCTAGTTTGTTGTTGAATCCCATGTTCGGCGCACCGACATAGCTCCATGAGGTTGTTCCCGTAGCTCAGAGAGGTTTGTTTTGCTTTCTACGAGCGTACAAGCTTCAATTTCCCTCCTCACTCTGTCCGTTCACCCACCCCACCTTCCCCTCCTCCTTTCTGAACCTGCCTCCCATTTGGCCCAATGTAGCATGAAAAGGTGTGCGCACTTTAAGGACGGCGCCGGTGAAGGCCATCGACTCCCCGCTGTCATTAAGCTGCTCGAAAACAGTGTTCCATCGGTGCGGCGATCGAGATTGGCCGCGCTGTCGTTTAGGTGCCGGGCTTCTGGCTGAACATTAAGGACGCAAGAGGATCCCAAAATGGGATGTTTCGCCTTCGTTTTCCCATTCGCCTTTGATTCCACAGATGAGTGCAGATAATTTTCTGTGCGATTGTGAGTGATTACTGTATTACCGCCGTAATATAGGGTTATTTGGGAATGCAAAGAGAATTAATGATACATAAAAAACTATTTTGTGCGTCGGCTGTGTCTCGTGGCCCCGCTATAGTTCTCCATGCCTGCATCTTGTGATTACCTAAACGTATTGTAAATATGTCTTTCCATATGGGCTTTTACATAAATTTACATTTTTTAACACTCAGGAAACAGGGATCATTAGGGACGAGTTATTTTCGCCTGTGATGCCCGAGTCGCATCGTACACTGCAAATGTATGTGTGTAAATCTTTTATAACGACGAATTGTGATTATTTGATCGCACCTGGAGCCTCCATGACCTGCGAGTTAAGGTCAGATCATGTTTGGCGCACTGCAGGGATGCAGCGATACGATACTGAATATAATAATACGATACAAACGATATGATGTAATGCTGAATATAACGATACGATTATAATGATGTGATATTGAATATCGATATTTCACCGACGCTGGCTTGAAATCAGACATTTAATGGAATTTATTTTTCTTTACTTTTCTTTCATTTTCTAAGATGCTTATTCCTACTAGGGTCGCGGAGAGGCTGGAGGCTATCTCAGCCGTCACTGAGTGAAGGTGCGGTACGCCCTGAACAGCTTGCCAGACCAGTGCAGGGCCAACACACACAACCATTCACACTTAGCCTAACTAGCCCAATGTGCATGTCTTTGGACTGTGGGAGGAAACCATAGTACCCAGAGGAAAAGCACGGTGAGAACATGCAAACTCCACACAGAAACACCTTCGCCGAGCCCGGGACTCAAACCCAGGACCTCCTTGCTGTGAGGCATACGTGCTAACCGCTACATCACCATGCCGCCCTTCTTCACACTTAACACTTCTTATTGATTGACACTTTTTCTTCTTTTATGCCGAGTCAGGAAGCTCAGTTAGGATCATTATTTTCATGTTAAGCACATCATTAGCTAGAAGATAATAAGGACAAATGAAGCATCACACACACGCACACACACACAAACACACACAAAGTGCTATTAAGAGCTTATAGCTGTACAGAGGTCGTTCGACTCTGAGCCAATTTACTCAAATAAAAACTCTATATATAAAAAAAGCCACATGATCTGAATTTATGTATCTATGTAGTTTATTTCTATTTTTTAAAATACACTATCACTTTAAATTGTTAGTAGATGAATTTGTGCTAGTTATGGTGTTATAAGAATGTAAAGGGGTAATGACACTTCATGTGGTCACACATCACATGTCAGCGCTCCTGTTCTATAGAATGCCAAAGTTTTCTAATTAAATCAGTATATGCTGACTACTTCTGTATTTGGAGGCGGGGCTACATATGAGCTGGGGGTGTGATGTCACAAAATAGGCTGCAAACCTTTATAACAGCTTCGATATGCAAATTAAGCTTCAGAATATGTATGGCTAGTTACCGTGATAGTTAACGTCGCTCATGTTGTGGGATGCGGTTAAATAAATAATAAAAATAAAGGATGTAATGTTATAAATCCTAAAATATAAATACTTAATATTCTTAAAATACTTTTAATGTGCAGGTTTTAGTATGTATAAGTTTGTAGTTGAGCATGAAGTGGATCTACAGATATCACGTGCTAGAGTTTGTGTCGCCGTAGCACTATAATGTACTCGGACACACTTCGGCACGTTCGGACCTCTGCGCAAATGGCCGTCAAACAGATTTAAGGCAGTTGAAGTCAGTGAAGCCGAGCGAGGAGGAATAAATCAAGTGGAACCGTCTCAGACCGGAGAGGAACTTCTGCAGCCAGCGTTATATGAAGTAAATGACCAATTCAACACCGTAATAACAAACTGAAAGTAACTCTGTCATTGCGCCGTATAGGTGACAATCTTTAACCCGCCCTGCTCATTCCAGATCTCAGCGAGTTCGCTTAACTACATCGAGCGAAGGCTTTAAGCTGTGAGAGTACATGCTGCATTCATCGAGAGGCCTGGCCTCCTTCCACTTACCCACAATGCCCTGTGCCCTTTTAAAAGCGCTGTGTAGCCCGGCATTGATGCGTAATTATGTGTGACTGAAACAGCACCTCGGTGACAGGCGCTGGAGTGCTGCCGCCGCACCCCCCCGCCCAAAAAAAAGAGCTTCTCCTCGGCTTTAAGAGGATTAAGTGGGTTTGCGATAACAGAGGGATAAAAAGGGAAAAGAACTGAATTAGAAAAGGGCCGCTGGGAGTAAAGAGGGCGACCTCTCGCAGCCGAGTTCAATCACCTGTTGTCACAACCCACAACCACCCCCCCCTGCACCCCCGCACCGCTCACTTTCTGTCGGGTTCATTTGTTCATTCTGCTGTGTGGCTATTTATCAGGAATGCTAATGCTTCCAATCCGGACCTCCGCGACGTCTTTAAGAGTAAAAACTGATATTATTCTGAAAGTAACTGGAAAATTTTCAAATAAATTTTATCAGATGGCTTCTACCATTGGGTTGTTGAATTCCTGAATCTGATTGGTCAGCAGGTGTTGTTTGATTTCCTAACAGTAGTACAGATTGATGTTTTTATTTATATTCTTTAGTAAGTACTTGTTCATGGTGGACGCTCGGCATAAATAATTAGTATTTGTTGATATGGTGGCGTTTTCTTTTCAAAGAGACTTATTTAACGTGTAAGGAAGGAGTCTCCAGTTCCAGTGCTGGAGGTTACAGTTAGAGGTGATATTAATAGTAGGAAAAGTACATGTAGGAACAGTATCGAAGGTAAATGTTTAAATTATGATTATATGAAGTAATCTTGCCCACTTCTTAGCTACAGTGGTGCTCAAAAGATTGTGACCCCTTTGTAAAATCCTAAAAACAGATAAAGAGAACCAGGTTAAATAAATGAGACCAAAATTATAGATGGTCATTTATTTATTAAGGGAAATGATCCTAAAGCACTGATGTAAAATATAATAATTGAATATTAGGAGTTCTGATATTGAATATCGTAATACATCCCTGGTCCGTGTCTAAACGATGGTCAGTATTTTGATTTTGTTGTTGACCGCAGAGGCTAATTCCTGTGCCCGCGTTGGCGTCCGGGAGCGTCAGGGCCTCCATGTCGGTTTCCATGAGGACTTTGATGTGTATCTGGGCAATGTGCTATTAGAGGGATTTAGCCAAGTTCACAGGCTGGAGAGTACGCGACGAAATTGCAATGCCAGCAGGCTAAGAGAATGCTGAGAACAGGATTAGGATCATATTCTGGCAGTGCCTGTCACTTCTTCAATGGACCGGGGTTCCTTACACTGGCAGCTTTCATTCTCCATGCACCTAAAACCTTTAGCAGCTCCCGAAAAAAAGGGGAGTAAGTGAAAGGGAGGAAGTGATTGAATGGTACACTGTGATTTTTGTGCTGGGCATGCTCGAGGGCCCCTGTGTGTGTGTGTGTGTGTGTGTGTGTGTGTGTATGTGTGTGTGTGTGTGTGTGTGTGTGTGTGTGTGTGTGTGTGTGTGTTTTGGAGGGGTGAATGATGAAATAGAGACCTGTAAGTCCCCAATTGTCAGACAATCACGCAATAGATATTTGTTTATTAATTAACAGATTTTCTAGGTGTCCGTTTTTATCGTCATGTCAGGGTGTGTGTGTGTGTGTGGTCATGTTCTTATATCCTGTTGAGCAACAAAATTCCCCACAAGGATAAGATCATCTGGGACTTTGTGGGAACTTTTATAAATACAATTTTTTTTATTTACAGTAAACTAAAAAAGACATTTACATAGTGGTTAGCTCATCCTCCTCACAACAAAGAGGTCCTGGGTTCGATTCCCGGGCATGGGGCATTTTTGTGTGGAGTTTGCATGTTCTCCCCGTGCTTGTATGGGTTTCCTCCGGGTACTCCGGTTTCGTCCCACAGTCTAAATAAATGAACATTAGGCTAATTGGATGTTTCAAATTGCCCCTAGGTGTGGGTGTAAATGGTTGAGCGTGTTGGCCCTGAGATGGACTGAAGAGCCCATCTCAGCCCAGAGTTGGCTGAGATGGGCTCCAGCCTCCCTGCCACCCCAGTAGAATTAAGTGTTCTGGAAAATGAATGGATGAGTAATATTATATTTCCATATTATCAGGTCATATACCACCATAAGGTTTATAAGTAGCCTACTGAACTGTGTTTTTTTCTGAACACAGCAACGGTAACAAGACAGCACTGACCTTGACCTTTATTACAATACTACACTCTATAACACACACCTCCGGGCATCTCGTGTGTTCTGGAGTGTTTATCTGTGCAGCCGGTGCTGTTTGAGAGGGTACGTGAGAGGACCCGAGCCTGGAATTGTATGAATATTTAGCACCTTTAGTCACACGGATGATGACATTTTGCTTCTTTGCAAATTGACTGAATATTTTATGTCCTGTTTAAATCTGCTGTATTTAAAGCGACGGTTAGAGACCGTGGCAAGGGCGTCGCGGAAGCAGCATCAAGCCTCTAGTAAAATACACACCGAAGGGAGAGCCTTTTTATGGGGAGCAAAGGACTTATGCATTTTGACAAACCACGCTGTTTAAGATATAATAGCAGCATAATCACAGCCCCGGGCCGTCATTCTTCAGCATAATGGCCCGCTTATTCATCGGGGGATGGCTTATGTCCCCAAATGGTTTTTATATCATGAGATTACCTTGTTCCCTCCTATTCACCTCCAACACCGTCTTTCTCTTGTTTTCGAATGCACTCCGCTTCCTCTTCTTACATTATACATTATATAATGCTGTAGAAATTATCTGATTTGCAAACGTAAGCTTCTGGAACAAGTGTACATACAGTTATAATTATACCGTATAAGCAAGCTGAAACGCAGTTCTATGTTTTTATGTATATATAAAAGCTGAATGACTCAAACAGGTTATATTTTAAGCATGTAGAATAAATAACAACTAACTAAATATTTCAGAAATCACTTTATGTGCAGCAAGCTAGTTTTTCCTAGTTAGCAAGCAACTTACTGACTCATATGCTAACAAGACTATAATTTTGCTCACTGATCAATACTTTCTCATTGTATTGGTCCTGATAAGTAT
The DNA here is from genome assembly GCA_039654325.1 of Tandanus tandanus. Taxonomy (NCBI): domain Eukaryota; kingdom Metazoa; phylum Chordata; class Actinopteri; order Siluriformes; family Plotosidae; genus Tandanus; species Tandanus tandanus. Next base: position 10,205,347 of record JBCNYH010000008.1, on the reverse strand, counting down.
TTACATTAGAAATTATCTTTTTATGTTCTTAGACAGATGTAGGTTTAGCACAAACAACAACAGCAACAACAGTCTGTGTTTGCTAACTAGCATGAATCCTGATCATTTGTCTTGCTAACTAGCAACCTAATATCCATATAAACTTGTTTTAACATAGTATGAACATTATAAATAAGTGTAGCTCAATAGTGAGCCCATGGTTAGCAAAAAAAAAAAAAAAAAAAAAGCTAAACAAAGTGTAGCATGCTAATCAAGAAGTAGATTTTCATCAGGTTTTACAGGATAACACCTACAGCTTACATGTTAATAAACTACTTTTAAATACTGAGCAATGGGTTAGTATTGTTTACATTAGTTTATAAAATGTTTTAGTTTTAGTAGGATTTAAACTGAAATGTGGAATTAACATGTCTGAGTTAGCTAGCTAACAAGAATACTGATTGTATTGTTATACTTCCGTATAATAATTAATATATTGCTTGAAATATAGTCTCAGATACAGTGTAAGTGCTAAATTGTAAAAACAACTTTCTCTTATATAGATCTTTCAAAATTAGTAGTAGACTTTATTTCTATGTATATTTCTATATTCTACTTACAGGCTACAAAATAATATTCATGCTATCATATAAGCTAACACCAATCAATGTGTTCCTTTTATAAAACTTATCGTGAAATTTGTTGCCTTCTTTTCTGTTACTTTGTTGTGTTACTGGTCTTCTGTAGCTAGTTATTTATTGGTAAGTTAATGCTAGTTTTGCGAGTTAGCCTGTTTGTTAGCAAACAGAAAGAGGCGCTAGGAAGTATGACTAATAATGTTCAAATGTAGATAAAAGGAGATTTATTGGATAAGTATAGTTAGTATTAGTTGGTGATGCTGCATCATGCTGCCAAAATTAGTGACTTTTTAAGATTCCTTTAGCCGCGTTTATTAAAAAAAATGCTTAGTCACAAACTTAGCGCTTCTTGTGCAGACATTAATGGCTGCATAGCTGTTTTATTTTATTCTCTTATGAGTGTCTTAAGAATTTTTTTCTTCATATAAAATTTTAATAATATGAGCAGGACAGACGAACAAATAGTCAAATATGTCTGAGATCATAGCGACTTCTAATGATCGCTAGCAAAAACTAGCTACTTGCTAAGTTTCTCAAAAATATTTCTACATTTTTAAAGAACATCACTTCAGCTTTAATTTAGCAAATTATTTAAACAATATTAAAAAAATGAACATGAAACCTCACTTGTTTTAATATCATCAAGCAATGTTTTATTGACAATTTATTTAACAGGTTCTCACGCCTACAGTTGCAACCGAGAAAAACGTGTAACGTATATATATTTGTTCTTACCCGGCACCAGTGTACACTACGAGGTCACCACGTAACTGTGAATAAAACAGTGCGAGTGAGTAAAACTTTATGAGCACAGCAACAATGAAAACCAACTGGAGGAGTTACATAGATAGATCGATAGATAGATAGATAGATAGATAGATAAACAGATAGATTAGACAGATAGATAGATATACAACCAGACTGTTAAAGGTTAAATATCTGACGCAGGATTAGCATCCACCTCGTACAAATCTCAACAACGGACAGCTACGAGAATCATCACAGGAGGCAGGACGCGTCCTTCTCAAACTAAAACTTAAAACTTTTTACATTTTGTCTTTTCAGTAAACATTTATAGATAAAAGACTTTGTGTAATTTACAGAGCAAAACTTTAGTATACAGACACGGCGTAAAGGAGGAGGAAGTGCTTTCCATATGAACTTCCGCACACAGGAAGTTCTTGGTGCATTCTTTATTTATTTCTTTTTTCTTTTCTTTTTTTTCTGCAAAAGAGAAAAAAATAAACAAAAAAGATTCTGTGTTATTAAATGATAACGCTTTAGCACAGCAGCGGGAAAAAGAAAATGGAAATCAGAGGTTGTTTTGTTTACATTTTTTTTACATCCACAGTCTCAGCTAATCGCACCGCATCGCTAATGTGCACTGGGAAAAAAATTGTGTGTTGCAATTCTTTTCCCCTCGGAGCGTTAGATAGAGTACGTATACAGCGATCTGAAATTAAATGCATGGACTGTAATTGCATTCCTTCCTCAGCCCAAGGCTAAAGGTAATTAAAAGCTTTGCATATGGAGGCGGCGATATTATTATTGTGTAATTATCCGCCTATTTGCAGTTTTATGCGGTTTAAGCGCTGGCCATAAACCAGGTGAATTATTCAGGTTTAATTAAACAATCTGCTGTTACAAGGCAGGGATTTACACGTTATGTATGGAATTATGTAACGTTTAATTTGAGCACTTGACTAATTGAATTAGAACGGTCCCAGTCCAGGAAGGTGAAGGAAGATTTACTAATAAAAAGAAAGTGCTTGAAATAAGCAGGTTTACGGTAATGGAAACGGAACTTTATTATTATTATTATTATTATTATTATTATTATTATTATTATTATTATTATTATTAAAGTACCATTAGCATAAATTTTTTCCTGCAAGTTTGTAACCTTCACAATGACTGATTGTTTTTTCCATAACACAGTCAGAGAAATTGAATTAAAAAAAAAAAAAAAAAAGGGAAAATTTCGCTATTAGCCTCAAGTTGTTCTTTGCTTATTTCTAAAACAATTACAAACAAATGTGTGTATAATTCATCCATAAAACATCCTCTATACTGTTATGTATTTTTTTTATCAGGCTTTATTTAAAGGGGTGTGTCTTATACTAGGCAAGGTGCAACTTCTATTCCAGAAAATACGGTATTTGCGTATTTCTCCATCCAAAAAAGTGGCAGCATTTCTTTTTTTTCCACTAACAAGAAAAACTCAAGATACAAAAATACTTAAGTGTCGACAATGCAGGGAAATTAAAGTTGCGTAAAATGAAAGGAATTTCTTTACATGGATTCTGTGAAGTGTCTTTGCGGATCTAGGCGAAAGCTACGGGGGATTCGTTCAGACGAGCATGTTCGGGCATGTTTTGTCGCAGTTCGTGTTTAATTGGGCATGGTGTCGAGGCCGAGTGAGGCCGCGTGTTGCTTGGCGCGTAACCGCAGGTTCTCGATGCTGCTTGTCTTGCTGTTGTGCCCGGGCAGTGCGGCAGAAGCCTGGAGAAGAGGACCGCTCCACACCTGCTGTGCATGCTGAGACAGCGACTGGTAATATGACTGGCAGGGTAGCGATCCCAGCGGTGCTGGGACGCTCATGTTCATGCCCAGGTAGGGCAAAGAGGATGGGGCGGCCATGTCGAACGACGGGTAGTGCACCAAGCTGTTAGTCGCGGCCATGTGCTGGCGGAACTGCTCCTGTAGACGGAAGAGGCTTAGTGGTGATGATGAGTATGAATGGCTCTGAGAGATGCCTCCAGACACGCCATTAGCCCCGGACGTGATCGCCGGCGAGCCGAGGGGAGAATCTGAAAGGAAAAACATGGAGACTGAGTGTTAGATAAGGGGTAGGCTATATGGAAGTGGGTACAAATTTGAGCCTTTTTTACAGAGAAATGGGAAACACTAAAGGTAAATACGCTTCAGTTTGTCAGCCAATAGCAAATGAGTGGGCGGGACTCTGGCCTTTTTTTTTTTTGTCTGCTTGTTTTCTTGAAGTGCATTTATACTTCCTGTTGACCAAATGTGCTAAATATTTTGATTTAGTTCTTTTTTTTATCCACACAAATTTTATTGTTAGCATTGTAGCATCTCTGTAGGGACGTATTTACTCTTCCTGAGTCTCTTACACGGACGTTTAATATGAACTCAGCTATGATTAGCATACTGTAAATACAGCTACACAGTGGTGTAGTGGTTAGCACATCCGCTTCACAGCAAGAAGGTCCTGGGTTCAAGTCCTGGGCTCGGCGAGGGTGTTTCTGTGTGGTGTTTGCATGTTCTCCCAGTGCTTGCGTGGATTTCTTCCGGGTACACCGGTTTCCTTCCACAGTCCAAAGTCATGCACATTAGGCTAACTGGCTGTTCCAAATTTCCCCAGTAAAAGTGTGTGTAAGTGTGAATGTGAATGGTTGTGTGTGTGTCGGCCCTGTGATGGTCTGGCGAGCTGTTCAGGGTGTACTCTGCCTTCAACCAGAGTCAGCTGAAGTAGGCACTAGTTTCACCTCGACCCTGGTAGGATTAACTGGTTTGGCGAATGAATGAATGAATATTAATATCAATAACAATGATAAAGGTTTTAACTGCTTATAAGAGAGAGATGAAATATATATTATATACCGAAATTATATAATTTCAAAGCTACTGATGCTCTTCAACTATTTCCATGGTAACCATAATAAATAACGCTTTAATACCAGGCTTAGCTTTACTTTGGGCCGCCATAGTAAATCTAACGATGCTGTAACTAATAAGTTATAAAAACATCAGCACAGGGAAATTGGTAGTGTTTTTCAGCTGAAAAACATTAAGTGGCATATTAATCCGTGACCACAGTGTATTAAAAAATAACCACCATGTCGCCTCTACGTGTCTGTAACTCTGAGTAAAAAAAGACAAGAAGAAAAGTGATGTATGATGCGAATGAAACGAATCCCTAATGAGATGCAGCTGAGTTTCATTTACACTTAAAATTCTGCACTCGTCCATGACTGATGATGTTTAAAAATATTACGTTATTACAGTGTTATATAAGATGTATTACTGTATTATAACATGATACTGTGGTTAGACATGCAGATCTTT
>JBCNYH010000008.1:10139403-10157108 GCA_039654325.1 Tandanus tandanus | reverse complement strand
CTCTTGGAAATAAAATGGAATCGGATCCACAATGTCTTTCTGAAACCATTTGTTTCCTCCTGTACACGAGTGTTAATATCCTCTGCACCGACCACCATGATATTAATAACGTTACCATCTTTTTTATTTCTCTTGAAATCGTATCCCTTCTTCTGTTTCTTAACATTTGATCTCAGACTTTTCTACTTTCTACCAATCGCTGTTGCGCTGCCAAGTTATGACACATGCACAAGATCGTTCCTCCGGTCATGCCGTCTCGTTATTGTTATTGTAAACATACAGAACTAAAACAAGACATAGAACAGGTGAATAAGAGATACCAAGCTTGTGAGCTGGGGTGGTTTCACCAGGAAATCTTTATATCAGTATTCACCTTCTTAAATATTTCACATTTTGTTGTGATACAATAACCAATCTTTAAAAAAAGATGAGATTGCGTGTTAGGGTTTTAACTGTGAAGCCATATGGCAGCCAGACCTCCTTGATTTAAGACCTCAGTATGGAGTAATACGATCGGAAGCCAATACAGCTCAAAAATCCATAAAATTTCACTGCTGAAGGTAAAATATCTTACATTTATTTAAAACCTTGATATGAGTGTGTATTTTTGAGAGGCAGGATCTATATTATTTGCGTACAGCTTGTGATTGCACCAGTATTTGCTCCCATATATGCTCCCATTTGCATTACATACACAACCATTCACACTCACGCCTAGGGGTAATCTGGAACACCCAGTTAGCCTAACAGGCATGTCTTTGGCCTGTGGGAAGAAACCAAAGTACCTGGAGTAAACCCACGCAAGCATGGCGAGAACATGCAAACTCTATACAGGAACACCCTCGTCAAGCCCGGGACTCGAATCCAGGACCTTCTTGCTGTGAGGTGGACATGCTAACCGCTACACCACCAATAAGTACAGAGTTTATCCTTGAATTCTGTCCAACAAGTTTTTTTCTGAAGAACATCTGAGCTGTCGGACCTTTCGGATCACTTTTAGACCTTCTTACTTTCCACGCTAATATTTCATCTATTCGAGCTACCAACCTTGAACCGGTCGCCGTGAATACAATGGCCACTCCTCATCAGTTCAGAGCGAGCGTTTCCGCCAAGTGCCGATGATGAATATCAGCCAAGTCGTGCCGTGACCCCACCTTTGACTCCGGCATTTATGGAAATGCCGCAGAGCTCATTCCAGCCTTGACAAAAGGAAAAAACGGCTGTTTTCAAAGTCACCGAGGTGTCGTCATCACACCTCGCTCAGAGAGTTCGACGGCAATTCGTTCAACGGCCTGCTTACCGAAATATCATTTACTTTCTTCATGGATGGATGGCTAATAAGATGGTGTCTAATAGACTTTCAGCCTTTCTCTGGGATGCGTACAGGTTATCTATCAGTCAAAATAATTATCATTATCGCACAACAGTGATGACTCTCTCTCTCTCTCTTTTCCATCCACAATGAATGTTTATTTCAATCTCCACTGCATTATTTAATAAATAAGCCTCGTTTAGAGATCATCAGTCCTCCATGGTAAGGCTGCCTCCAACCGTACGCTTCCTACACGCCACTTCTGAACATAATTACATCAATCTGAGGAGCAGGTTGAAGCTTCTGCACCGCCATCAGAACTTTCAAAACCCAAAAGCATGAAAGAAGGCAACCTATTGGGTACTGTTTGATGTTGAAATCAATCTCTTTCCAAGTCTCCATTAACGCTCTGCTTTAAAAGTATTGGATACACTCCGAAAGTACGGCAATGGCATTAGATCTGCTGTCATTAATTTAGGACGGAAAAATATTGCAAGCTTCTCTCTCGCTCTCGCTCTCTCTCTCTCTTGCTCTCTCTCTCGCTCTTTCTTTAGCGTTCTCAAAAGCCAAAATAGTTAACCTCATTACTGCAGTTATTTATTTCTAATGGTGGTTTATTTATACATTTCCGGGCTGAGAGAGGAATTTTATGCTTTGTGTATGTGAGTTAATATGGGCCACGGAAAAATATAGAAATATTTCTCAGCCTTGATCTTTATGCTAAAGCTGTTTAGCATGTGAAGAGAAGAACCATTAGTAATGTGAAAGGTAAATCTTTTAATAAAAGAGATAGAGGAATATTGAGAATGTAGGGCGAGACAGTGGTGTAGTGAAGAGCACTTCCTCCTCACAGCAAGAAGGTCCTGGGTTCGAGTTCCCTGGCTCGGGCTCCTTGCTGTGTGGAGTTTGTGTGTTCTAACTGTGCTTGCGTGGGTTTCCTCCGGGTACTCTGGTTTCCTTCCACAGTCCAAGGACATGCACAGTAGGCTAATTGGCTGATCCAAGTTGCCCCAGGTGTGAGGGTCAGAGTGAATGGTTGTGTGTGTCAGAGTGTACCCCGCCTTCACCCAGTGTCGGCTGAGATAGGGTCCAGCTGCGACCCTGGTAAGGTTAAACTTTACATTTTGATTTAACTGTTAAATTTCTTTTACTGCACTGTCACGACTCCGAGTATGACATCATGCTCTATGTTGTTGTTGTTGTTATTGTTCAGTAGGATGTCTCTCCCATTAACATGGTTTTCCATCTAATCTGTAATCTGTAATCTGTAATCCTCCCCAGACATCCACACATTAAATATTTTCACATATACAAGCCTTTAATCAGAGAAATGGAGTTTCAGCAGAGTTTTAATAATCGCTGGTGTTTATTTCTCCGTCCAACCGTCTGTTTGTTTGTTAGTTTGTTTGTTTTGGAATAAAATCCTGAACACACCCATGCACAAATTTTCACCAAACTTGGTGGGGACTCTACCCTAGTTGAGTCTAAGAGATGATATTATTTTGTAATGTCAAGGTCAAAGGTAAAGGTAAGGCAAAGGTCAAAGGGTTTTGGAGATAGATCACTTGTAACTTTAAAATGTCATCCCAAAAATAAGATGAAAGCTACGAAATATATACTCAGGGTCAGTGGTGGCTCAGTGGTTAAGGTGGTACCTTGTTGATCTGAAGGTCAGTGGTTCAAGCTCCACTATCACCGAGTTGTCACTGCTGCACCCCAGTGCCATGTCTCTCATTGTCTGTGGTGAGAGGCATGTAAAAGAACCATTGCTGTCTTTCGTAAAGAGTAGGCCATCAGGTTGTCGTCAGCGTGTTTCTGCCCTGCGATGGTCTGCCGAGCTGTCCAGGGTGTAATCTGCCTTCGCCCAGGGTCGGCTGAGATGGGCGCCAGCCTTCCCCGCGACCCTAATTGGAATTAAACGGTTTTGAAAATGAATAGATGATTCTCTTTATTCAAACTCTGCATGAGTTTCAAAAGCTGTTGTAATGGAGAACGCGTAACTCTTGTAAATGTAAATAAATAAACTATAAAAATATCACTTTAGTTCGCTTCTTTTATGTTTCAGTGTAGTATATATTAAAACGATTATTCACTGAATAATAGGTGGATATAGCTAAATTGTTCCGTCTCTGGGATTATTTATTGATATCCGCCTCGACTTTGGTGAATAATTACTTTATACACTGACCCTGATCAGGATGACGTCATTAATTAAGATGAATAATTTTCTCTTGGGCAGTGCGGTCCACCACACAGCAAGAACAGTTGTGAATGGTTGTTTGAGTGTTGGCCCTGCACTTGTCTGGCGAGCTGTCCAAGGTGTACCCTGCCTTCAGACAGAGTTGGCGGAGATGGGTGCCAGCCTAACTGCGACCCTAATTAGGATGAAATGGCTTAGAAAATGAATGAAATGATGAATAATTCTCTCTTCTATACATTAACATTGCAGCTCTGGACAACAAACATGACCTGACTGATCGACTGAAAAAAAATTGGGACTGAGGGAGGAAACTAGTGTACCTGGAGGAAAGCCCACACTGAAACGCCCTTGCCAAGTCCGGTAATCAAACCTTCTTGCTGTGCCACCGTGCCGCCCATTGATAATATTCAGCACATTAATATTAATATGATGTTCATTTAATCAAATGCTTCTTTTAACCGTTTAATTCTTTGGAAATGTTTGAGGATGGTTTAGTTTTAGGTCTCTGCCTGTATTCCATTTTCATTATCATGCAATTCATTAGTTATTACCACGCGGTCGTCATGCGCGCTAGCGAAGACCTGTACATCCTGAGAGAATCTGCTCTGTCCCACTGTTTAATCTGGCTGCCCGGCTGGCTATGAAGTAACTCAGGATGGCCGATGGACCTCAGGATATACGGCGTCCAATGTCTCGTTTCCCTGATGGAGCTCCGTGCTGTTTGACATCGCAGAGATTTGACGTCGATGAGATCATTAGCAACTTTACTCCTCCGCTAGCCCGGGGCTAAGTCCAGATAGACGGCGCAATCTCTACGGACTCCCCTTCATTTCAGCCTCGTCCTTCTTTCCTCTCTCTCTCTCTCTCTCTCGCACTCCTCTGCCTCTCGCTGCTCTCCATCTTTCCCTTCTAGTCATTCCAATCTGAAAAAAAAAACGTATTTAGGCCTCGCCGTGTCCTGCTCTATATGCACTTTGATCAATCACGGGTCAGCGGAATGGATTTTACAGCTCACCTGATTAGCTAAGCATCAGTGTGGAAATACTGGCTATGACCTCTTTAAACTCTCGAATTATTTATAAACGCTCAGGTCAAGCTCCTCATTAAGAATCCAGACTTTTTCATCTAAAAGAAAAAAATACTGTTTTTATAAATTTTCTTCTTAAGCTGCTAATCAAAAATCATTTCAACATTACCCCACCAACACGCTAATGTCTGTGTTAATGTCTGTCTTATATTCATTTGATAGCTCGATTATGATCTTTAACATCAAATGAACACCATAAAATCTCAAATCCTAAAGAATTCGCTCTGATGTACCTCTTAATGTTTAATATTTCCCATCAGCAGGAAGGAGGACCCCCACCCCCACCCCACCCCCTTTATTATTAAAGAACACCCCAAATGAGCCGTGACTCCTGCAGCCCTTGACTCAGAACCTAATTTTCATTTCTAATCAGCAAAAGTGGTTTTGCGGGAGGTTTTTTCCTTTCTCCCTCTCTATTTAACTCAATTTCTAGGTCTTAATTAACATTTGGTTCCATTTTTAAATATGAAATGTTAAACACTGTTAATGCATTTTAATAAAATGACACCACAATGTTTTTATTCTAATTAAAACTGAATCGAGGAAAAAGCTCTCAGGTAATTAAATGAGTAAATGTGATCATCATAAAACCCTTTTATTACGACACGGCATAAAATATTTCAAGGGGAAAAGAAAATATAATTCATGGATCGGCAGTGGTGGCCTGGTGGTAGGGTGCTGGATTACAAGCCCCACTATCAACGGGTTCTCACTGCTGTCCCCCCAGTGCAGCTAACTGGGTTATCAAATGCCGGCCATGTCTCTCACTGTCTGTGGTGGGAGGCATGTAAAAGAACCATTGCTGACTTTCGTCAAGAGTAGGCTGCATTGCCGTCAGAGTGTTTCTGCCCTGCGATGGCCTGGCGAGCTGTCCAGGGCGTACTCTGCCCTCGCCCAGAGTCGGCTGAGATGGGCGCCAGCCTCCCCGCGACCTTAATTAGGATCAAGCGGTTCAGAGAATGAATGAATGATAATTCATGGATACAACTATCCTGGATGGAACTATATGATACATAATGCTTCAGGATTTTTGTGTTAAATTACATGTGAAATATAAAACTGTGGGGCAGTGGTGGCCGAGTGGTAGGGTGCTGGCTTACTAATCCGAAGGTCGGTGGTTCAAGCCCCACTCTCACAGAGTTGTCACTGCTGTCCCCACAGTGCAGCTAACTGGATTATCAAATGCCGGCCATGTCTCTCACTGTCTGTGGTGAGAGCCATGTAAAAGAACCATTGCCGACTTTCGTAAAGAGAAGGCTGCATGCCCTGTGATGGCCTGGCGAGCTGTCCAGGGTGTACTCTGCCCTTGCCCAGAGTCGGCTGAGATGGGCGCCAGCCTCCCCGCGACCCTAATTAGGAATAAGCAGTTCAGAAAATGAATGAATGAATGAATTTTTAACAAATCGTACAGTTTGCCATATATTATTAGGAGTAGTGGTGGGGTCTTGCCCTTTTAATACAACATCATTTATATTAAATGTAATTAAATGTATTGCTATTCCTTGTGTAAATTTAGACAAAATGTCCTATTTTTACTTTTTGTTTTTACATAATTGGCCGATTTTTTTTTTTACAAATTCCATCAGTTTATTTGTTGTTTGTGGTCATTTTGTGCTGATTTTCACATTTATAAAAAAAAAAAGTCAGGTTCTAAAACATATTTAGACTGTTTTTAGCTCTGAGTTATCAAGCGCTTGGCCTGCCGACTGTGAAATCACCTGAACTTGGTTTTGACTAACATGTAAAGTGGGCTAAAGCTTAAAGAGGCGGGATGTGATTTTAGGGTGCACCATCACTTTGGAGTCGGCCTCTTAAAGTCCTAAAGTGCCTCGCTCCTCACCCTCCTCACCCTCCTCCTCCTCCTTCGTCTCACTTTAGAAAATGTACGCAATCTCGATTTCCAAATCCGTCTGATTTCATGACTCTCAGTGAGCGGGTCGCTAGTGACTGACGCTGGTGTGTGTTCTCATGGGCTCTGGTCTGGGGAGCGAAAGGATGGGGAAGGGGGCGGGGCAGGGTTTAAGATTTATTTGCGCTCTCCGTCTTGAAAAAGAGCTTACGGCCTGAGCCGAAGAATCGCAGGGAGCTAATGTGAAGATTTTGGACTTTCTCTCAGGCTCGGGTGTCGGCTAAAGCTCTAGCAGCGGGAGCTGTTTGCCAAGGTCCTGCTCCCACTGAGCTCGGATTAATACTCTCTCACTGCTGAGGTCTGAGGACCCCCACCCTTAACACACACACACACACACACACACACACACACACACACACACACACACACACACAAAACACTTGCGCCGGACCCTAATCATCTCTCCACTCTAATCCACACTCTGTTCATCTCCTTTATCTCAGTTAAGCACATAAACACCTCCCAAGTGTTCTTCACAATACTGGAGGTAGAAGAATGCCAGGAAATATGTTTTGTACTGTCTGTATTGTAGAAGGTAATCCTTCAAAATATGATTTCTGATTGGATTTTAGGGTGTTTGTGTATGTAGAGAGTCCACAAATTACCATGGATGATTAAAGCTAAAATAGACGCTAGTGTGTGTTTTATGTTTCATGGTACTCAATACTTATTATAATATAATTAATTTATATATTTTTTCTATATTTCTATTTCTAAACTGTATTTCACTGTCTGTGAAAAGCTTATTTACTTACTAATTAATAGATCAATAAAGTTTTTAATATTGTTTTAAAAATTTTTTGATATTCCATAATTTTCATGTTGAAACTGCATAAAATTAAAACGTTTTTTAAAGTAGCATTTAATGAAACATAAAAAAATGATTATTAAATAAATTCTGCGGTGTTCAAGTGTCACTTCAGACCTTGGTCAGCAGAAAAACCTCTCAAGTTTGATCATGTGACTGGCAGAACTTATTGCATCATAACATATAAAAGCCAATCATGTTCTAATATTCAAATGAAGTCCAGTTAATGCAACAAAGGAGGTGAGCTGTGTGAGTGTAAGAGAGGTTCTCATTTTCTCATTTCTTTTATTTATTTAATGCCAGATTTTGATGTTGGGAGTATTAGTACACTTTATTTTATTTAAATTTTTTTTTTGAGAGACACTACATACTTTTTTTAAAAGGAAAATTGTATTTAAAGCTAAAAGTTTGTTTATACTCAATTTTCTGAAACAGTTGTGGATTTTAATATTTTTATTGACCAAAGATCTGAAACACTTATAACTTATAAACGTTCATCAAACTTCATATAAATAATAAAATAAGACACAAAAAAAGTTTTTCTTTTATTATTAAACTAATACATTGTTTTAATTATTATTTTATACATAAAAATTAAATTGCTTTTATTTAATGCATATAAATTATTTTATAAATATATAAATTATAAATGTATTTTTTATGTTTGATTTTTATAATATTGGCTAGTTGTTGTTTTTTAAATTTATTTACACTTTAAAGAACTTTTAGATGCATTTTAAATACGTAAAGATGCTGTATAACTAAAGTTGATTGCAATAATAATAATTTTAAACGTCACTGATTTCTTTGATTTTCAGAGCAGGAAGTAACCTGTGATTTGATGTTAAATTTCCTCTTTTTAAAATATTTAATTAATAAGTAAAAGTAGTCAGACTGAAATATTTACTCTTTAACACTGCTGTTTTATTAGTGCTTGTGTTTTTCCAGGAAACAATGAGGCTGATGATTTTTCCTGTGATTTTTTTATTTATTTATTTATTGGTTTTACTGACTTCTTCAGCTATTTCTCTCATCCAAAATGTACATCTTTTACCCCTTATCCATCCTCTCAGGGTACTTCAAGCCAGTTGGCATAGAAACTGAATAACAAATATATTTGCAGCAAAGCAACAGAAAGAGGATGAGTCTGCTTTTTTTTTTCATTCAGTGTGCCGAAGAGGCTGTCAAAACCCATTACCTAAGTGTCCTTTATCTTCCCATATGCTTTTGTTGCCTAATCAGCTTTGTATCTCTCTAAATCCAGGATCGGGATAAAAACAAATGGATCAGTCCGGCGTGTAGCGGACGGGAGGCTGAAAAGTGGCCTAGCACGGCTTTGTGGCCGAGGGGAAGAAAGGCAGGCAGAAATAGGCCAGGAATAGTCTCACTCTCTTTTTTTCTCTCTCATTCTCTCTTGATCCTCTTGAGTTTTTTTTTCTTTCTCTCACAGAAATACGCTTTATACCCCTCGATCCACGCTGGCGGAGAAGAAGAGGACATTTGCAGGATCAAGGCTCGGACTGGGTCTCGGAAACTTGCTTCACAATAGAACTATTACTCTTCTCAGATCTGTACGTTTTTCTAAAAGCTCTCAGCTGTGGTGAGTCACTGTTATGTTAAAAAAAAAAAGACTGTAAATGTCTTAGCATGGCTCCAGGCTTGCAATGATAAAAAGACATCAATACACAGTTTCGTTTCTGGCGTCCGCATTTTTTTAATTATTCAGTGTTACCAAATGTCTCAGAAAAGGCTGATTATTCTGACCCAATAGAAGAAAAAAACTGGGGCTGATTTCTTTCTAGACCAGATTGTAGGTCCATGTAGCCTGTCAGGGAAGCCCCTTTTAATCATTCATTCATCATTCATTCATTTTCTAAGCCGCTTAAACCTAATTAGGGTCAAGGGAGGTTGGTGCTCGTCTCAGCCGACTCTGGGCGAGGGCGGGGTACACTGCACTTTGTTTCTTGGAATAATGCTCTAAAGCTGAGATCTGAACATCTACACTATACCAGTCAGTATGATATACAGGTTTTGAATACAATCATTTTACAACATTTGCTACATTTGCTGGTTTGAATTCCTCCCAGAATTCCATGGGCAACTCGATTTATGTGGTAGCGCATGCGCGGCACGATTATAGGAAGGTTGAGAGAGCCACTTTGGTTGGGCTCGGTAGCTTCCATGCAGGAATAAACGGGCCTGGTGAGATTAACAAAACACGTACAAGCGGACTACATAGATTTGGATTAACTGCCCCTTACAGCACTCCACTTCTGTAAGAGAATTTATAGTTTAGATTAACATTATAATAAAAAAGGTAAGGTAACTTTATTAGTACCCGTATAGATTTGTTTTGCAGCCAGTAAGACATACATTAAAACACAAACAAAATACAGACGCAGCATAAAAGACCTACCAGACACGTTAAAAATGTAAATTATAAAAACAATAAATAATAAATAATAAAAACAAGTAAAATAATGAATAAAAAAGAGAACCTGTTTCTCACTGCTATAACAAGATAGAACAGGAACCAGCTTGTTTCATGTAACACTTAACATAACTAAAGTTAGATCAGAGTTTTACAAACAAAATTGTAGTATTTGTGCTCTATTTCAGGTGAAATTCTCCAACATGCCAGATTAGAGTCAGATTTATTTGCCAAGGTTATGTCCTCAAACAAGTTATCTCCAGTTTAACACTCACTCTATAGGAAAACATTATATAATACAATACATCAAAAATATTAAATTTAAGCTTAGAGTCAAACATTTAAGACAAATAAAGATATAAAGTGACATATGTTAAAAAAAATGAAAAATTTACAGTATAATATAAAATTTACAGAATAGCTCCAGTTTGCTCCCACAGTCCAAAAACATGACTGAAGGCTAACTGTCTGTTTCAAATCGTCCCTAGGTGTGAGAGTGAGTGAGAATGGTTGTGTGGGTGAGTTGTCCCCGCAATGGCCTGGCGAGCTGTCCAGGGTGTACCTCGCCCTCTCCCAGAGTCGGCTGAGATGGGCACCAGCCTAATTAGGATTAAGCGGCTTAGAAAATGAATGAACCAATCAATGATTCAAAATTTAATGTATTTCTTATTATAGCAACTTTTCTATATTAATTTCAAAGCGAATACATATACCACATACCCTGATCTTTTTATTACTCCACTGAGAAGACCTTGTGTTGTGATGTAGCGCATTGATTAAGCTGAATATATTTGCTGGTAGATATTATGTTTCTTCTCCGTTAATATCCCAACTGCTGAAAACAGGTCAGACTCCAGACCCAAGAGTCTTAAACAGACACAGAACTCCAGCCGTTACTTCTCCTTCAGTCTAATCAATGGGAGACAAATCACCAAATAAACATCTCCTTTCTCTTTTCCAGACACACACACATGCTTCTTCTCATCCACTAATCTATACCAGACAAATTAGCCTGGCAAACAGATCGGGAGAGAAAAAGATTTACTCGGTGCCGGCTAATTACATCAGCTCATTAAGAGTCTTTAAGAGGCTGTGATTAGAGATGTTTGTTCACACTCTGCGTGGTGTGTTTAATGAGCGCCAGTTTATCACCAGGCTGCCCGAAGCGCACTGTGTGTGTGTGTGTGTGTGTGGTACCACAGGGCTAATCAGCCTATCATCAATATTTAAGAGCACTGTAGAAGGGCCTTATGGTGTTAAAAGAATCATGAGTCTTAAAGACTGGTCCTTAATGGGAGTTACTGGGATGAGACCTCATTTGAAGAGTGTTGATTTGTGTGTGCGGGTGGGAGGGTGTGTGTGGTAGAGATAATGTTAGATTAGTACACTGCCCAGCCAAAAAAAACGTCACACACATGAATATGTTGTTATACCTCGTTTAGCCTTGCTTACAGCATGTAACTGTCCTGCTATTGTTTCAACAAACTTAAGCAACATAACATTTATTTCCATCCAGTGTTGGATTCATTTCTCACCGACGTCTTGAATTGATCAGGGGAAACCTGAAGTCTTCTCCAGCACATCCCAAAAACTTTCAATAGGGTTAAGGTCAGGACTCTGGGGTGCCGATACATATGTGAAAATGATTCCTCCCTGAACCACTCTTTCATTATTTGAGTCCCCATTTTATATCTGTGCCATCAGGGAAGAAAAAGTCCATTGATGTGATAACCTGCTCATTCACTACATTCAGCTCATCAGCTGACTTCATTTTATTGCTACATTAATGTTGCTGAGCCTCGACCGGACCAACTGGAGCAACGATGCCATGGAGATTACATGCTGTGATCAAGAATAAATGCACTCCATGAAAATATAAGAATGTGCCACTTTTTTCTGCATACTAAACAAGAATGGTGCGAATCAGAAATACAAACCAATCAACATGTTTAAATGCCGGAACTGTGTACCGTCATGTCACCCTTAAATGTTCTAGATTTTTATGTATGGATTAGTGTAATATTACCGATGTTTATATATTTTTTTCTAAAAGATGGAACACCCTTAATAAGTAACGCTTAAAGTTCAAAGAGAGAAGTACACCCATGATGGCGTGAACTCTTTATCCTTAACCTTTGACCTTTAGTAAAAAGCTGTCTAGGGTGGCACAGTGGCGCAGTGGTTAGCACGTCCGCCTCACAGCAAGAAGGCCTGGGTTCGATTCCCGGGCTCGGGCCGTTTCTGTGTGGAGTTTGCCCCGTTCTCCCGGTGCTTTCTTGGGTTTCCTCCGGGTACTCCGGTTTCCTCCCACAGTCCAAAAACATGCACAGTAGGCTACTTGGCTTTTCCAAATTGCCCCTAGGTGTAAGTGTGAATGGCTGTATGTGTGTTGGCCCTGCGATGCCCTGGCGAGCTGTTCAAGGTGTATCCAGCCTTTGCCCATAGTCGGCTGAGATGGGTGCCAGCCTCCCCGCGACCCTAATTGAAGCGGCTTAGAAAATGAATGAATGATGAATAAAAAAGCTGACTACTATAGTACATGTTTCAGGTACATAATTGGACCTGTTCTCTAAAAGCTAGTCACATGTGCACCACATAGACCTTTTTAGGTCGAAGTTTACCCTGTGTGACAGTTTGGTACCTTTATATCTGAGTGCGCACTGCGGGCCTGTTCATTTTTCTGACTGATACCAGACTACCTGAGGTGTGTTTCCTCCGTGTCACTCTTTTTCCCCCCCTGAGAAAAAGAGCCTCTTTTCTCTCAGCCTTGGTTCCCTACAAACCACCCCCTCTTTTTTTTTTTTTTTTTTTTTACCCCGCGGCTGTGCGTTCCACAACGGAGAACGGAGCGGTTTGGGAAATGGAGGCCATTTATAACCGCTGCCCCGAGTTGTGCCGTGTTTCAAGACAAAGCGAGAACCCGTGTCTCCCCCGTCTCCCTCTCCCTCCTTCCCTTCCTTTTCCGTCCGCTTCCTCCATGCTAATGTCACACAATTACCTCTTAACCGCTCAGACAAACTGCGCACGGGGGAAAAGTGACATCAAATCAAAACTGTCACAGGTGATCGAGCCCAGTCATCGAGAGAGAGCGTGCTGCCTCGCCGCCTGTCACGGCCACCGTTGTGTGTGTGTCAGTGTGTGTGTGTGTGTGTTTGTCAGTGTGTGA
Organism: Tandanus tandanus; assembly: GCA_039654325.1. Classification (NCBI taxonomy): domain Eukaryota; kingdom Metazoa; phylum Chordata; class Actinopteri; order Siluriformes; family Plotosidae; genus Tandanus; species Tandanus tandanus. The sequence continues at coordinate 10,144,195 of JBCNYH010000008.1, read as the reverse complement.
GTGTGTGTGAAAGATTTGAAATGATAACAGGATGTTAATATCCCGCCAACACGCTCTTCTCATCAGCCCCTTAATGTCAATGCACGGCTCGGGCCTAAGATGATAAATCACCAGACTTTTTGAGTCTCCCTTCTTTTTTTTCCTCCTCTCCGTCTCTCGCACCGACTCTCTCTGGGACTTGATTCTGGCAAGCATGGAAAATGGACTGCTCTTCACTAATGATATTCAAAAATGATAGAGAAGAGATTGAAAAAGCGTTCCCCTCTGAACCATGCCGAATGTGTACCTAGCAAAGCATTGCATTTTTTTTTTTTAATAGAGTTTAGGGGACACTGTCAAACCGAAGTGTGCAGTCAATGTCAACTTATTAGACACACCTATGGCAAACTCGAACCGCTAACAGATTACAGCGTCTTATCAAACTCTAACACACTGACTTTTATTGCAACCATTTATTGTTTTGTTTTTTTAATCTCAGAAGTAAAATCACACGAAAAAGTGTGATTAGATTCTTTATTCTGTGTGGATCATTCTCGGAAGCACGTGGCAAGCACGCCACGAGTTTCAGATGAGTGTCTGTCAGAATGCAACGACTGGGAAATAACAGCTACATTACTGCACAGCATGCAACCACACGCACACACACACACACACACAGACACACACACACACACACACACACACACACACACACACATACACAGAAGCACAGGAATGGGAACCCCTGATAGCTTTAGTGACATGCTTTACTGATAAGCAATCACAAATGCCGCTAAGCTGTAATTCTGCGCCAGTTTAAAGAAACAACATGGCAAATTTTCCCTCTCGGAATGTAGAACGCTGTTTTGTACTCATATTTAAGCGCGTGGTCACATCTTGTCCGATAGTGCAAACGGACATCCAACAGAGAGCAACATTTTCAGTTTGTTCGACTTTGTTTCTCGTTTGGTGAATGCGTTCCTTGTCAGGCGAGATCCGTTCAATCCGGCGAAACATTTGCTGCATTCATAAAATTTGTAACGACCTCCACCGGTCAAAAGGCATCCGCTGGTTATAGGGTTGTTGTACACTAGGCATGCAAACTCAAGCGTTCCTCATCCTGTACTTGTCAGTCCACATCCATTAATGTCCACTGGACCTGACTTGTGGCCGGACTATTACCTCGCAGACAACTGGTATACGGAAGGTGCGCCGACGTTTGCTGATAAGGAACGCATGGGAACTGATGAATAACGGATGTGTAATGGGCGTCCACAGGACAAAACGGACAACTTCAGGATAAGTACAGTATACTTGGTTGTCACTCGAGGTTGAGTAAGACAATTCTCTGTGCAAAAACAAAGACCAGAATGTAAGCACAGTGAAAACCTTGTGCGAGAGTTTGTTTTAGGTGGGAAAATCGATGCACGGGGATAGTCCACTCTCTTGCCATCTGAAGTTTGGGTCCAGTGGTATGAAAAGTCATTACGATTGGAAACATTAGTGGATGGCTGTACGTCTTACACACCTAGACACACCCTCTGCTTTCCACAAAGCGTTGCAGAATTGCCTACTTAGCCGTTGGAACATAGTTGGGTTCTCATCCGCCCAGTCCACCGAAACTGACTAAATGAGTGACTGTTGAGCGGCATGTAGCTCATCCGCCCAGTGGTACAGTATAACTAGCATACTAGGGTCCGAAACAAACAGCAACGAACATCCTAAGGGGTATCATTAGAGCCTAGAGGAGCAACAGCGACGACTTTTACCACCAATCAGAACGCACGATTGCTCATATCCAGTGGGCGTGGCAGTGGGTGTGGATATAATACTGATTATATAATTACAGTTTTGTTGATGAGAAAAGTAAACATCACCCATTACCATTAGCTGCTAGCTCGATGTTCACAAAACATAAACATGAATTATTTCTACTGTTTTATGAAACGTTGAGTCGAATGAGTGACTCAGGAATCTGCACAGAGCTCCATGAGACGCTTTTCATTAATGAGTCATTTGGCTGCTAGTGTTGGTTCATGTACTCGTTAGCAACATTAGCCTCCTCTTTGTGGCATGAGGATGCGTGTGAATGAATACATCCTGGCAAAAGTGAGCCATCATACACACACACACACACACACACACACACACACACACACACACACACACACACAGCACTCCACTCCAACAGTCCTGCAGCTGTCACACTCTTAATTGCCTGCATGACCCCATCCTCCTCACTGACAGCCTGCTAATTACTGTGTGTGTGTGTGTGTGTGTGTGTGTGTGTGTGTGTGTGTGTGTGTGTGTGTGTGTGCGCATTTACAATCTGTAGAATATATTTTGTAGAAAATAAATTTTATATATAAAACTTTAATGTTCTGTTTTTTACTGCAATTTATATTATTATTGTTGTTGTTGTTGTTGTTGTTGTTGCTGTTGTTATTATGTGTTGTTTTAATATAAAATTAATTTTATGTTAGAAATTACTGAATTATTTAGTGATGTTTTTAGTTTTAAGAAGTAAATAATTACGTGTTTTTTTTATTTTTAGTCGATTTCAGAGGGAGCATTTTACTTGTAGTGTTTGATTACATTTTTTAATTAAAATGTTTTATGTTGGATGGGCACCAGCCTCCCCGTGACCCTAATTAGGATTAAGCGGCTCAGAAAATGAATGAAATGAAATGTTTTATGTTGCGCTGTATTCCGTTATAATAACGTTTTAATCTATTTTAGAATTTTTTTCCAAAAATCTTTTTCCCTTTTAACCTTTTAAACAGATAAAAAAACCTGGGACAATATCTTCGTTACATTCAGGCTTTATAATGTAACGGTGGCCACAAGAACTTTGAACTGTGTCTGTTTCTCATAGTGAAATCATTCCTCATCTCTACTCTATTCCTTATTCCAGTACTTCACTATTTCCTAGATTAAAATCTCCTTAAACGCTCTCTTCTGTTCAGTCACGCAGCTATCGGCCCTGATTTTTATCATTTCTGCTGTTAAGAACAAAAAACAATTAAAATAAAATAAGGAAAGTTCTGCACAGAAACAGTTATGCAAATGAGATGCTAATGACATGCTAATGAGGGTGGTGGGGTAAAGTTTGGTTAGGGAGCGGAGCGGCGAGGAAAGCGGGCAATGCCTGGGTGAGCAGTGAGTACGAGAGGTGCCATGCTGAGTGGCAAAATGTTTCGTTAGAGGGAGAGACAGAGAGAGAGAGAGAGAGAGAGAGAGAGCGCAACAGCCAGCCAGCGAGCAAATGCCTCACGGGCTAATGAATACTGATTGATTTCCAAATTAAATTTCACAACTGTTCGCTCTCATTTTGTTTCTCGCATCATATTCTTTTCCTCCCACTTCCCCACTTTTTCCTTCTCACTTGCAGCGTATAACTTTTTTCATCGCTTTTCCACCATTAATAAAGACTCTTTTTGTTTGTGATTAGCATGCAGCAGTTCACTTGATCTCATTTACACAACACTAAATGATTTCTAACACAAATAAAATAAAATTCATAAAGAGCTTTTCATACTTGCTTTCTTTTCTGAATAATGATGCTAATAATGATGACAATGCTAACATTAGAAAAGTGTTAGCTTGATCCTTTCGAATCAATGAAAAAAAAAACAGACAAAGCTAGCAAAGAAAACTTACTAGTTGTTTAGTTTGCTAAAAAACTAGCTTGCTAACCATTACCTAGTTAGTTAGCTTACTTAGCTAATGTTTAAGATTTTTTTCAACAGGCTGAAACTATTAAAAAAAAAAAATTTAAAAAAAACATTACTGAGACCCTGACAATGTAGAATGTGTCACTGATAAATACAAGCTAGTTTATTAGCAGCTAGCAAGCCTGTTAGCTTATTTCAATAACCTCAGTGATAAACAATTGTGGTAATTACAATGACACTATAATTTATATTAAGTTTAATATATTAAGTTATGACTGATATTAAATCAATTCTGAGGTAAAATTTATATAAACTAAGCCTCAAAGAGCTTGTGAACTAGCAGCTTGCTAGTTTGTTAGCTTACATACATGATATTAGTGGTAAAATATAGAACGTTGCCATAACAACCCTAACTGTTTATCAGGTTGGTTGCTGTTATGTAAGTGACCAGGAAAATGATAAAAAGTTTCAGATGCTGAAATCCCACTCAGTGAGTTAGCTTGCTAGCGGGTTTGCTTACTTAGCGAATGTTAGTGATCAACAACAGTGGTTATATTTTGAAACATCTGTCTGTTGGTAAGTAAATGATTGAGTCAATAATGATGTGAATTTAGGAACAAACTACTAACTGAGTTACTAGCTTACAAGTGGTTTGTTAGCTGGTTAGCTTACTTCGCAAATGTTGGTGATATTTCAGGTTTTTGAAGCTAATAGGATACTTTTAATGGTTTATAGCAGCAGTAAGTGGGACTTTATAGGCGCAAGGGCATTTTAGCGCAGACAGTGCGTCAGTCGACTTGGTGAGCATTTAGAGGCAAAATGGGGGGGGGGGGGGGGGGGGGGAGAGAGAAAAACCCCCACAACCCTCCATTCTTTCTCCCCTCCCCAACCCCCCCCCCCCCCCCCTTCTCCCCCCCCCCCCCCCCCCGTCCTCCCCCCCCCCTCCAAACAAATGAAACACCTCATAAACCTGTCAGTTCATTGCACACTTATAAATGACAGACCGGTACACGGTTTGGTTTGTCTGGCCTGCTAATGTTGCCACTCCGTCTTCTGACCTGACAAATTGGAATGTAGTGTTGGATGGGGGGGGGGGGGGGGAGGGGGGGGGGGGGGGGGGGGGGGGGGGGGGGGGGGGG
>JBCNYH010000008.1:10087356-10098263 GCA_039654325.1 Tandanus tandanus | reverse complement strand
TATATGTAGTAAAATAATAATTATACACTTTGGAGCGTGCTGTTATTCGAAAAAAATCATCTTGTGGTGTTAACGGTAACTCCGCTTCATCACATTGACTCGTCATTGATTACCTAAGAGATAATGTACCGTGAGGTGGTTATTATCGTGAAATAAACCCCGACAGAGGGATTAGCACTCCATCACACAGTGTTATTTCATGCTAATGACCGGCTCACTGTACCTCCTCGCTACTTACAAAATTCATTCATTCATTTTCTAAGCCGCTTAATCCTAATTAGGATCGCAGGGAGACTGGCACCCATTTCAGCCGACTCTGGGCGAGGATGGGGTACACCCTGAACAGCTCACCAGGCCATCGCAGGGCCAACACTAAAACAATCCTTCACTCTTACTCTCTCACCTACTGTGCATGTTTTTGGACTGTGGGAGGAAACCGAAGTACCTGGAGGAAACCCACACAAGCATGGGGAGAGCATGCAAATTCCACACAGAAACGCCCTCACCGAGCCCAGGAAATCGAATCCGGCCTTCTTGCTGTGAGGCGAACGTGCTAAGCACTGCACCCTGTGCCTTCCTGCTTACAAAGTATTATTTTTTTTTTAATGATTTTATTGTTTCCACTGATGACACGCTGCATAACAACAAATATTGTAACTGAGCAATCAAAATCGAGTATTCAGATGAGCCGTACAATAATCTAGGCATTTTATTTCTTACAAGCACAAACCTTTAAACACATGTCTTATCCTCTGACCTCTCACCCCTAGACTAGATGCCATCCCAATCATAGAAAATCTACCATGTGACCTCTGAACGAACACATGAGCGGATGTCAGTCAGACATCAGAGCATGACCGGGTCCTTGTGATTTAAAAAAATTCCAGCGGCAGCCATGGTATCACGGCTACTTCCCCTTCTGTGATGAGTTCATGATGATGTTGTCAGACCATAAATAATAAGTTGTATGCAGTGTGGGATACAAGCACATAAGAGAGCATGAGTATGAAGGCATGCCCACGTTTCAAGGACGGGGACACACACACACACACACACGAAGCATGTGAGAGAATGAACAGCTGATCAGAGCGTTTATGAGAAGAGCTGCGCCGAGAGGAGGAAACCGAAAGTGATGTAAGTGAGAACGTTCTGAAGCATTCTGAGACGTTGAGGTAAACACCTGGCTCTGACACACCGCCTTCACGCTGCACCTGACAAGCGACGGCACAGCTGCATAAAGAAGTTCAGAACGAGTGCATGCAAAAAAACATCTTTGCAGTTCTTTTCCAGCTCAAAAGGTCGACAGGGTAAACAATTCAGAAATTAATTCCACAAAGCCCATCAGTACATGTTTATTTTAGGAATGTTCAACTTTTTAACTTGGTCCTCAACTCCGAGCCTAACTCCACCCACCGCGTAGCTCTGAAAAATAGTCTGCATGGGGGCTGAGACAGGGACGAGAAGATGGAAGAGGCCGAGAAAGGGGACAGGTTGGGTGTACATTCTTTTTTTTACCAAATGTCTGACTTTGGGTTCGCAGGACCACTAAATGGTGTTTTGAGCCGGGTTCTAGCCCATAAAATACTCCCTCATTCACTCAATTATTTGCTGAACCGCTTAATCCTCCTCGGGTCATGGGGAGGCTGAAGTTTCTCAGCTGACACTGTGTGTACATCCTGAACAAATGACACACCCACACACACAACCGTTCACACTCACACCTGGAGGCAATTTGGAACAACCAATTAGCCTAACGTTCATGTCTTTGGACTGTGGGAGAAAACCAGAGTGCCTGGAGGAAACCCACACAAGCACGGATAGATCATGCAAACCCCACACAGAAACGCTCTCGCCGAGCCCAGGACTCGAACCCAGGACCTTCTTGCTGAGAGGCGGATGTGCTAACCACTTTGCCACTGTGCCGCCCAATTTAAAGTGCTGAGTGGTACGTTTTTTTATTATTAAAAAATTACCATATTTAACAGAAAATATGTACCAGAGAGACATTTTATATCAGTATTAACTAATATATACAAAATCTGAAGGCAAGGTTTCAAGCAACTTGATTGGTTCAGGGGTTTGAACCCTCAATCTACTGATCAGTAATCCAGAGGCTTATCCAATGAGGCAGCACTGTCATTATTGCGGTATTGCCTCACTTCCTCTTTTCCATTGCGCCCCACAGTGATGAATCAAGAAGTAAATTCCAAATGTCTGTCTATGAATGTGTTTCCAATGTCATTACAAATTTGTAGTCCGTCCACTGAACACAGCATGACTCAAAGAATCAGAGGGAAGTGAAGTTACATCGTGGAGGAAGTAGAAGAAGAAAAGATACAGTGACAACAGGGTTCGTACTCAGTGCAGGTGCTTGGCTTTAAAATGAGAGATGAGCTAATGGGAGAATGAGTGTTTAAAGCTCTACTGTAAGTGATAACAGGACACAACATTTAACGTAACTATACATGGATAAAACATACAAGTCATTCTTTAATAAACAAAAATTTATTAATTAATAAGTATCACCTTATTGCTTTGGTGTAATTAACATCCCACACATTTGCTTCATTAACCCACTCTGCTTTAATTCACTTTTATTACACACCTCAATAAAAAAAATGAATACTCGATTCTGATTGGTCAGTTACAGCATTTTTTTTTTTTTTTAAGAAAACCGACCGTTGTTCTGAAAAACAGGCCATTGATTAGGACTACATAATTCTTGGGAGCAATAAAAATATTTTCAAATGAATAAAACTTTTAACTCAATATTTTTTGTCAGATGAATAATTTCCTTCAGAAAGTGGGAACACAGTAAGCCATGGTCTTGATCTCCCTGTTGGAGTTTATATCATGACAATAACAACAGGTAGCATGAGCGTCCACTAGCATGACATGGAGTGTCTTACTTCTTACCACCTACTGTGAACTCACTTTCAACTTGCTAAAAATAACACTTCACTAGCCACTTGCTAGCAATTTATGCTAGCTAATATTAGCAATACTAGGTTACTTAGGATAGAAGAGGATGAGGCAGGTCCTAATTTGCATATTCTTGCATAGTCATAGGAAGTGGATATATATATATTTTTTTTACAAGAATAAAGATGCAGATGCAACCTAGGAAATTCTAGTAGAATAAGAACAATTTGCTGCTAAACACAGAATAGTTTTAATTAGTATATACTACATGGGAATGGTGCAATCTGATTGGATCACTATCTGAAGGATAATAGCCATTATTCTGAGTGGATAATGTTACAAACTTAATGTCACTCACAATTGGTCACCGTGACTTGAAGCAGGCAGCCTCGTCACTGTCAAGCTTTACAAACGTAAAAACAAAACCACAATCGCGTGTTTTATATGTTTCTGTGTAGTATATACTAAAACTCGGAATTACTTTTAAAAGACGTCGTTCGCTACATAGCGCTTATGCTCTGCTCGCGGAGTTCACCTGACCTGTCTCTGTCGTAGTTAACATTTGTGAAAAAAAATTAAACATCAGGCTCAGTGGATGTTGTTAAATTGTAGAATTGCTACTTGATGACTAATTAATTAATGAAAGTTAATGATTTAATGGTTCATATTCTGGTCTTTTGGTAATTCTTTAACACACGGACAGCTTCAAATAAAGAATATTTCTATTTTTATGATGTTTCTGACTAAACATCTTCATTGATATGTTTTATCAGGAGTTTATACTTTCATTCCAACTAGAAGAAGAATTTCTTATCTGATACCATCTTATTTCTTTTATCTTAAAGAGACAAGGTGAGGTCAGACATCCTGACTTCACATCCGAATGAACAAACAGTAAATGTTGTGTCTCACACACACACACACACACACACACACACACACACACACACACACACACACACAACAGTCTTTGAGAAAACAGGAAGTGAAGTGACGGGGTGGTTGTGAGGACACTTGTGTGGCATGCTGGCACCTGCAGACTCTTTTTTTTCCCCCTCTACACAACAAAACAAAAAAATAGGGTCAAAAGACTTGGGGCCCTCCGAGGAGCTCGTCTGTGGGACTGTCTCTTCTTTTTCTCTCATGCAAAACAAATAGCTTAAACATGAGACCCCTCAAGGCCTCCCGCTTTTTACAAAACCCTGATGGGGAACCTTCTCACAATCCCGCCTCTGTCCCGACGGAGTCCTGAAGCTGCTTTGTTCGAGGATCTTCATCAGCGTGGCCACCTGAGGCTTCCTGCCTTCTCACTTTCTGCCAACACGGATATGTCCCTATTCATCAAACTCATGGCACCGGCGGGGTGCGGTGTTCCTGAAACACAGGAAGCGATACTCTACATACCTGCTCTCTGGGCTCGGCTGCATAAAAACGGAAACAATGCCCATGTTAGAGCAACGCTGGTTATGAAATACACCAAGGTCACAGTACACTGCACACCTTTACACTGGCATGTGATACAGATTAGTCAATGAACAAAACTTTAATAGACCTACCAGTGACTCAGCTTTTTTATTTTGTATCAAAATAAAAGCATGAAAAAAATTCATTCATTCATTCATTCATTACACAAAATCTGCTTAAAAGATTCTTTAACCAAAAAGGTTTAAAAATATCTAAGTTGTTTTTTTCTTTTTTTTTTTTTTTAAATCATCTATAAATAGGGCTGCACAAGAAATCCGAAAATTAATTGTGGTCCATAAATTTTTTTATTTATCATCTACAATATCAGTGAATCCAAGACAAGTTAGCAAAATAAAATTATTGCAATTATTAAATAATATATTTGATATCACATGCCTGATAATGTTTTTTAGATTTATTCATTCACTGATTTTCTAAATCACTTAATATTACTAGGGTTTAAGGAGGCTGGAGCTTATCTCAGCTTGGGGTGAAGGCAGGATGGATCCTGAACAGCTCTCCAGTCCATCGCAGGGCCAACACACACACACACACACACACACACACACACTCACACTCACACTCACACCTAGGGGCAATTTGGAACAGCCAATTAGCCTAATGTGCATGTCTTTGGCCCATGGGAAGAAACTGGAGTACCTGGAAGTAACCAAAGCAAGCACGGGAAGAACATGCTAACTCTACACAGAAACATCCTCGCCGAGCCTGAGACTCAAACCCAGGACATTTGACATGCTAACCACTACACCACCGTGTCGCCCTAGTTTTAAGTACATAAAAAGGTCAATTTGGATAAAATTATTTAAAATAATTATTGAATTAGTTAAATATTAAACTGTAAATACGTTAATCATTATCATGAAATGTGTCATGTGTAATAAATACGTTTTCATCTAAATTTGTGCATAGCTCAATTTTTTTTTTGGAGTAAATAAATTCACTGTAATGATGAGTAGACAGGCGATTCAGTTCAATACAAAGGGACAAAAAGAGAAGCAAAGAAAGGACCTGCTAGGACAACTCTGTCCTGACAATCTGTCCATGTAAGGCTATAACGTATTTAATGGGAGCCACTTATCATCCACGACAACCTCGGCTCCTCCCGCGTGTTTCTGTACATGAAAGATCTCTTTCAAACCTGAACCTGACTCAAAGCTGATCAATAAAACTCAGCCATTAAAAGGTGGAGTCAACTAATAAAGCGGTGCTGTCGCTGTGAATTAATCAGAAGGCTGGGATATCCTGTCTCCTGGTGCCAGGCAGCATCAGACCACGATTTTTATAAGACAGATGTTACATTAATCCATGCCCCTTCATCCATCTGGACGCTAAAGAGCAAACAGTAGCTTACAGAGTAAAGGTTGAACCAGAGAAACAAGCCCAACGTTGACCTAAGTGTGATGTACAGGCCAAAAAAAATTATTCATTGTAAGATAGCGCCATCGTTTGGAAAGAAGGAAGAAATGACATTCTGTAATCAGAGCATTCTGGAAAAGTCCTCAGTGCACCCTTTTTGAAGTGTCCATTACACAAAGAGCAACAGCATCATTTTTGGTAAACAGTAAACACACTTTATATTGCCATACACTGCCAAAACAATGTGGTTGAAACCATTTCATTATCTATTTTGTCCTCTCTATAGTAGCACTGTGTGATGTAGTGTGCTAACATACCATGCTAATCATCTACCTGCTAGCTAGGAAATGGCTAAAATAGGATAATACACCAAGACCATTTTCTGTGACACACAATGAACAATTTATATTGCATTTCTTTTTATTCATTTAATAAATACACGGAGAACAAATAGAAATATAATGTTCTATCTGTAACTTATGGTGACATCAGTGGGTGTTAGAGATGTACTTCAGATACTCAGTTATCTCTAAAAATGCATTTAACAAGGAATAGAACACTCAGCGTCATGCTGTTTACCACTCTAACACCACTTTTTACTCCTCTTATCCATTTGTAATTAGATTTACTGTGTTGTGCACTGACACTGGAGACTCCTCCCCCCCAAACAAACAAGCAAATAAGTGGAATAAGAGTGGACGGAACAGTGAATATACTTTTGAATTTAATAAAGTCTATAATTATATGAATATGTACAAGATACATGATTAAATGATTATTATTACTGTTTGTTTTTAATAGCTAATACAGAGCATCCATGCTATGTTGCACATCTGTGTAACATGTTGGATTAAAGCACTATTTCTATATTCTGTAATATAAAATTATATTTTAAAAAAATTATTATTCTGGTTCATTTAAAATAATTAACATACGCCACAAAAGAAAGAAAGAAAAGTTAAATGCAATCATTTAGCGACATCATCTGGAAGAAACTGGAACTGCGGGGTTGGGGTTTTAAACAAAATTAACTAATTAATTACTTAATTAATTAATTAATTAATTAATTAATTAATTAAGTCCCTTAACACCAAAAACATCACTTTAATCGCTTTGAAAATATGTTTACCACGCGGTATGTGAGGAAACTCTCATTCCAGAAATACTAGCTAACAAGTGCTAATGATAAATAAAGTTAGTGCCGTTTAGCATCATTAGCTTTCATTCATTGTCCAAGTTAGCATATTTAACCCCATGTTAACTCCACAGGAAGTGAACACTTTTTAAGACATTTTATACCAAAGTGTGAGAAAATTCATAACACACTTCTACGGATGGTGCTGATTTCTCACTAGGGATCATGAACATTAGACTCGAGGAAGAAGAGGTTTTATAATCAGGACAGCAACCCAGACATCTTCAGCTTCAGATCTTCAGAGTCTTCAGCTGCTTTGATTAAACAAGTAAAGTTTAAACCTGTCTTAGTCAGCATCAGATCAGGTTATGTTTCTGTCGTCTCTAGCAGGCTAAAGAGGAGCGACGAGAACTTCACCACAGCACCTCCCTGTTTAATGAAAGGGTGTATGTGGAGCAGGATCACTGCTTAGCCTAAAATTCTTACTAATTTTGACAGTTGTAGTAATGGGAAAAACACAAGACCTCAAGGCGTCAGGTTTGGAAATTAGGAATAATATGGTTTCAGCCCTATATTCCGACAGTCCGTTGGTCCAACAGCACTAACCTTAGCCCTAAGCCAACTGGATTGATTAGGGTAGCCAAGTGAGTTTCTTCATGTGGAATTTTGAGACATTTTCCTTCATGTTCTGAGATTTCAGAATATAAATACAGTGATGGCTATACAAATATTCTGTTTAATAAAATGAACTGCGGTGTAATTTAAACAAAGAGAAAAAATTCACTCATTTACTGAACCACTTAATCCTAATAGGGTTGCGTAGAAGCTGGAGCCCATCTCAGCCAACTCTGGGCAAAGATGGGTACACCCTAAACAGCTTGCCAGTCTATCGCAGGGAAACACACACACCTGCTGGCAATTCGGAAAAGCCAATTAACCAAATGTGCATTTCTTTGGGCTGTGGGAGGAAACCCACACAAGCAAGGGGAGAACGTGCAAACACGCCCTCACCGAGCCTGGACCTCAAACTCAGGATGTTCTCGCTGTGAGGCAGACATGCTAACCACTTAACCATCATGTGCCGTTGGTTTTAATACAGAACTAAGGAATTAAACATTATAATGGCAAACTTGTTTTTGACTCTGAAAGGTCGCGTATCCTCTTCAGGATGTGGCAGCATGCAGGGTAGGTTCACATCGCTATCCTGTGCTAATCTTGTGGATACAATCTTCCCATTGGCTTCTTTGTCTGCGTCGTAAACGTTCCCCAGATACTTCCAATATATCCTTTTCCAAAGAATCGTACCTGTACACGTGTCTCAAGTACTTTATTTCCCGCTAACCAGCCGTCTGGGGCTTCAGGCTCAGTTCTGATGGAAGCATACGTCCTTCTCTGACACACACAACTCTTTCCTGTAGCATTTGTGCTTGAATACTGTGAAGTACTTCACATCACACTGTTTAATTGCCCAGGACTTGCATCCACACTGCTGGGCGTTTAAATGTTCACAATACTCGAAGTTTGACACGTCAGTTGTTATGCTTTCAGTCAAATGCTTTCAAATAGTCCACAAAGTAATACAACTGCACCCTACTACACTTTTGGAGGATGTGGCTAAAGCTGTGTTAACATGGGCCCTTGCACCGGACAACTGCCTGTGTAAAAACCATTGGTTCTGGAACGACTTGACAATGGTATGCGCAACTTGCTCCACTTTCTGAGGTGGTGCAAGTTGTTCCAGAACATGGTGCAACTTGGTGTCTGAACACAATCAGTGTCAAGTAGGAGGGTTTACGCATGCTCAGTAGCATCCATCAGGGTTATTAGGTCATTTCACCGGCTTGTGGGGCAGATAGCCGGTTCTTCTCCAGTGGTTCGCTTGCATGTTGTCCTTTTAGCTTCTAAATTGTCACCGATTTGAGCATCACCATGTAAACACATAGGAAAATGGACACAAGGTGTTCCAGTAGGCTCAGGTGTAAACGCCAAACAGACTTTACCTTTTACAGTGGGTAGCATTACTGACTTACATTTCGATCTCGGGTTCGATCCTGAGCTCAGGGTCTCCAGACTGCACCCAAAGTCTAGAAAGCATGTGGGCACGCTAACTTACAACACAATGCGAACATATTTGCAAATGTGTGCGTGGGTTTGATGCCCTGCGATGGACTCGTGGGCCTTTTGGGACGCATTCCTGGTTTGCGCCCAGTGTTATTGAAATAAGTTCCAGATCCATGTGACTGTGTAACCAGGATAATGAAGAATGAATGAATAAACTGATGGATGGATGGATGACACTTGGGGTAAAACTTAAAATTGTGTAAAGGTGCTTGTTAGTTTCTTTTCGACTCCTTTAAAACAACATGGCAATCATTTACATGAACCAACCTATGAGAAGTAAGTTGTAACCCAAAATCCGAGTTTTTGAGAGTTATAAACCTGAATATTAAAGTTTAATAAAGTTATTGGAGGATTTGCTCTGTAATGTGATGATTACTCACAACTTTTCTACGCCTCAGTGAAATCTGGTCCAACTGGATCCCATATGTCAACAAAACACACACAAAAGTCCTGTTTCCTAAAAGTACCCACTACTAAAGTCTCCCTTAACCCATGAACTGTTTCAATAACTTTCATTTTTACCTTCAAATATCCAGATCCGAGCTTGCAGGTTTTTTTCCTCCAAATCCGTAAGGAGTCTGAGATCTTCCCCTAAAAACAGCCGACAGTCCCGGACAGGATGTTGTGTTGTCCCCAAACAGCTCCCAGATCCTTAGTGAAAGTGTAACGTGTTGTTTTCACTTAGATAATAACAGTTTGTAACACTTTCCGCGACGTTACAATCGACCAAATTGACGAAAACAAACGACCTTCCGCTGATTACGCTGTTTACGCAGGATACGAACTTTACGCAGGAAGCACGAGCGCATCCGAAAGAGTAAATCTCGCGTGCCAAGCACCGAGTTAACTTATTACATCATAGCTTTTATAATTATGTTATAACATATTACAGAAATTTACCTCTGATATCAGTATTAACGGAACTACACACGATTATAATTTACACTTTATATGTTTTTAAAAAAAGATTTTATTTAAAAGGTGCAACTACCACATTTGGCCAGCAGGTGGCGGAAAAATCAAACATACGATTTTAGGCGACAAGGTAAAATGTAGAAATGTAGACAGATCACTCTCTATATATATATATAGAGAGAGAGAGAGAGAGAGAGAGAGAGAGAGAGAGAGAGAGAGAGAGAGATGTTGCTTTATTGATTCCGTGAGGGAAATTCTTGTGGTACAGCAGAAGAGACAGCAAAAAGTAGGCAACAAAAATCATAAAAAAACACAGACGTGTAAAAATATATAAATATGAAACTATAAAAGCTAAGAAAGTCTGAAAATATACACAAAAGCAGAGTTTGCATCGTGGTTCAGGGCAGATCTGCAAACTGGCAGTGTATTATGGATTAAAAAAAGAATAAATACAATAAGAATACATTTTTAAAAAGTACATATTCATCCATTCATTCATCTCCTAAGGCACTTAAATTAGGGTCACGCGGAGGCTGGTTCTCCCTGTGTTTGCATGGGTTTCCACCGGGTACTCTGGTTTCCTCCCGCTGTCCAAAAACATGCACAGTAGGCTGACTGGCTGTTCCAAATCGCCCCTAGGAGTGAGAGTGAGTGTGAATGGTTGTGTGTGTGTTGGCCCTGCAATCCTGGCCAGCTGTTCAGGGTGTACCCCCACTTCGCCCAAAGTCAGCTGAGATGGGCGCCAGCATCCCCATAAGCCCAACTAGGAAAAAGCAGCTTAGAAAATTAAATTAATGAATTATTGTTTACTTGTTTAGTGAAGCTACATGCTTGCCATATATAGTCAACTTCCTGTAGATAATAGGTGTTTATAGCTAGAGTTTATTCATTTATTCATTCATTCATTCATTCATTCATTCATTCATTCATTTTCTGAACCACTTAATCCTAATTAGGGTCGCGGGGAGGCTGG
>JBCNYH010000008.1:10076218-10087256 GCA_039654325.1 Tandanus tandanus | reverse complement strand
CTGGACCTCACTGCTTAGGCTGCTGCCCCCGCGACCCGACCCCGGATCAAGCGGAAGAAGATGAATGAATGAATGAAGAAAATGAATGAACAAATTTCATTCATTCATTCTTTTCTAAGCCGCTTAATCCTAATTAGGGTTGCGCAGATGCTGACGCCCACCTCAGCCGACTCTATGCGAGGGCAGGGTACACCCTGAACAGCTCGCCAGGCCATCGCAGGGTCAACACACAACCATTCATACTCACACCTAGGGGCAGTTTGAAACAGCCAATCAGCCTACTGTGCATGTTTTTGGACTTTGGGGGGAAACCGGAGTTCCCGGAGGAGACCCATGCAAGAGAGCCCGGGAATTGAACCCAGGGACTTTTTGCTGTGAGGCGGATGTGCTAACCACTGTGCCGCCCGAATTCACAAATTTTTATTTATTTATATTTTTTTACATGCTTTGATATGCAAATGATCATGAAATATGAAAATCAGTTCATGATTCCTTCAGCTGATTTCTAGTGACTTTGACTATGAGTTAGATGACCAAATATTTCCTGAAAAGGGTTTTGCAAATCTGCTTTCATGTACAGAAGTGCACACTGCCTAGAGTTCTTCAGAACTAGCTTTTCAGTACATCAGAAAACTGCAGAATTAACAACACAACAGTCATTTTCCTTTTGTGTAACCCTTAAAGAATACTTTATACATTATACTGTTAGATTATTTGGGAAAGAGTGACTCATCCCAGTTGCTTCTCAGATCACTGTTTCAAACTAGACCCATTAAAGCAATATTTCATTTATAATTTCAGTTTTAACCGTAGAATCATGGTTGCATAAGTTCAGTAATGAGCAGTGAAATGTAGTTCAAGGTTGTCAGTTATCTGATAAGATGTTTGTGTGATAAAAACAGAAACATGAAAACATGTAGAGCAGGGGTACAGGATTGTGAAACAGGACTGCATATACATATATGTGGTGTGTGTGTGTGTGTGTGTGTGTGTGTGTGTGTGTGTGTGTGTGTGTGTGTGTGTGTGTGTGTGTGAACTTTTTTCACTTTTATTTTTGATTTTTGCTTTCAATTTTTTAAATTACATGGATTCTTTGATGGGGTGGGGTTTCATTTTCATCTTTTTTTCTCGCATGGTTTAGCCTGTGAGTGCAAATCTCCACAAAGCCCAGCAATCCGCCATATGAGCCAAAATGTCAAAAATCATCTTATCTCTTAATGTTAAAGAATCCTTTAAAAAAGGATAGTCTTCCTGGTATAAAGTACCACCTCTGGTAAAAATTATAAGATAACTTTTTGCATAATCCTGCAAACAAACAAAAACACACAACCTGTGGATAAAACATAAGCTCCTTGGCAGAGGAAAATATTTAGTACTATACTGTTACAGAATTGTGTAAAATATTCTTTTGCTACAAATATGCTTTAACAGTAATGTTATATTAGCCAAATAATTTTGATAACAAATTTGTATTTGAAGTATATTTCATAGCAGATGAATATTTAAATAATGATGACTTTTTTTTAACTTTGCCTTTCTTGTGAACTATCGTGAAACTCCAGTCATTATAAACTCCGGCGTTGTGTACATGTACTGTATGAATGATGGATGATCCACAAAAACGAGGCTTAAACAAAAAGTTTTTGTTTTTAATGTTATTCATATTGGGCGGCACGGTGGTGTAGTGGTTAGCACGTCCGCCTCACAGCAAGAAGGTCCTGGGTTCGATTCCCAGCTCGAGCGTTTCTGTGTGGAGTTTGCATGTTCTCCCTGTGCTTGCGTGGGTTTCCTCCGGGTACTCCGGTTTCCGCCCACAGTCCAAAAACATGCACAGTAGGCTAATTGGCTGTTCCAAATCACCTCTAGGTGTGAGTTGAATGGTTGTGTGACTGTTGGCCCTGTGATGGCCTGGCGAGCTGTCCAGGGTGTCCCTCGCCAAGAGTCAGCTGAGATGGGCGCCAGCCTCCCTGCGACCCTAATTAGGATTAAGCGGTTCAGAAAATGAATGAATGAATGAATGAATGTTATTCATATTCCACAGCTAACTAAACCTAGAACCCAGATTAACATAAAATCCTGACCTTTTAATTATAGCAAAAGTAATAAAGCATGTTTGTTTGAAATGCAAATTAGATAGAGTCATTGCTGTCAGGGGGTTTTTATGTGTATAATCTCTTTTAAAAACATTTGATTATTGACACGGGCACAGCTGGTTGGTAGCCGTTAAATTAGGCTATTTTTTTTTCTTTTCTTTAGAACTGCTACTATAGTGGCTTTTATTTTAATAATAATCAGGCATTCATTATAAATTATTAAGAGAGTTGTATGTTTCTGTAAAGTACCTCCGCCATACAGCATGGATAACGTAGTAAACAGACCGTACCCAGCAAACACAGAATGTTCTCATGACATTCCCTGAGGGTTATTTAGGGGTTAGTTTGTAATGTTGGCAAGGAACATTCCTTTAAATTATTTTTTTATAATAGTATTATTATTGTTCCTTAAGACAAATTATTCACTATTATCACCGTGGGCAGCAGGGTGAGAGTGATCCGATGATCTCAGCTCACCAATGAAGAAGTAAACCGACTCCTTCCCTCTGCTAGGTTGGGGTTAGACCTTGAGCAAGTCTCAGCAACCCATAAACTCCCCATGCCAGGGACACAGTGAAACCAGTGGCAGCAGGCTGGTGGACCTGGCAGCTGCTGAGCATTGCCAGAAACAGGCTGGTTGGTCAGCACTGCCTTTTTGACTGGTGGAAAAGTTCCCTAGGAGCCAATGGCCAGCAAGAGCAAGCACAGTTAGGATGCTACTGCAGGGCAGCTGGCTAATGCCTCCATCGTAACTTTTTTAAAGTTATCAGTGCTCAAAATCCTGTGACATTAATTTTCATCTTTCAGGGTCACTCACCATCAAAGGTCTCATTTGAAAGTCCATATATGGTTTCTTTTTAGTGTTCCATACTAACGGAATTTCTATGGGCAAAGTTAAAAGTGCTCTATCTCCAAAACTTTGTGACCTTGTTCTGACTTTGTTTTGACCTAGACATTCCAAAATCAAATCACCTTTGCGACTTTGGTAGGGTGGTGTCCCCACCAAGTTTGGCGAAAACTTTACACTAACTCTTGGCTTCCTGGTTCTCTGAATAATGCCATTTTTACCTGTTTCCTGACTTTATTTTTGTAGATTTCACTCTGCAGGATGTTTGGCATACTTTTAATAACTAAATCTTGATTGAAGGTCCTGGGTTCGAGTCCCGGGATAGGCGAGGGCGTTTCTGTATGGCGTTTGCTTGTTTTACCCGTGCTTACATGGGTTTCCTCCCACAGTCTGAGGACATGCACATTAGGCTCATTGGCTGTTCCAACTTGCCCCTAGGTGTGAGTTTGTGTGAATGTTCATGTGTATTGCCCTGCATTGGCCTGGCAAGCTGTTCAGGGTGCACCCTGCCTTTGCCTGGAGTTGGCGGAGATGGGCTCCAACCTCCCCACAAAAACCTAGTAGGATTAAGCGATTTGTAAAATGAACATGAACATGGAACCATGCAATCATTCAAATCATGTTTTTATGTCAGTGATGTTCTTTCTTTACTTTTCTTTTATGTAACAGCCGTGCATAACTAACATACCCACGCACATATCACAGAGCTAATGCTAATGCACATTGTTTCATAGATAAAATCTACTTTTCCTTCTAGATAGCATTAGTAGCCATACTATCGTTGTGTGTGTGTGTGCGTGTATGTGTGTGTGTGTGTGTGTGCGCGCGCGTGTTTTGTACATGAAGCACAAGGCGGAAATTGCGCCTCTCCATTTCCACAGAACTGCTTCAACCCGTTCCATTAAAAGCTGAACGCAATTCCTTTCAGCAACACTCCTGACATGAAAGCCTGAGAGACGAGTCATTGTTCCTGATGTTTATAAATCCTTAAACACTCCGATATGATCCAATTTATACATAAAAGGGAATTTTAGGATTACCAAAGACCCTGATTTGACCTGATGTCAAGGGCAAAGGGAAAAGGTGAGTCTAAATGAAGCTTGTGGGAATGCTAATTAACTCTGTTCTCCTTATTATTATTATTATTATACATTATTCAACCTTCACATGTAATTTGTTTGTGTTTAATTTATATCAGAATAGACAATGGATGCCCGAATTATAATTTTTCAAGTAACCCTACTTCTCTCTAGTTTGGGTTTCACCGAATCTTCAGGTGAGTTTGTTGCTAATTTTTTTAATTTAGTAAAATTCATCAAGAATATAAGAATCATGCAGTTTTTGAAAAATCATTGTCACATTAAAATGACATTTCTAGGAACATAAACAGTGTTAAAAGTGTATATCATTAAAATAGCATTTCCCAGAAGAAACCTTTGAAAACTTGAAATACATATTTTATACGGGTGCCTCCTCCGATTCTTTATTTTTTTTAAATTCATGCTTTAATTTTACAAACCAGTTTCTTTATTGTTGTTATTTTCCCATTGTGTCCATCTCTTCGCTGTCTGTATAAATTCGTATGAGTACATATGTGACCCATCACAGCTAAGTGTGTACTAAGTCAGAAATGATAAATTTTTAGTTATTGGTGCCGTTTTGTAGTTGCTATCCTAAGCTTTAAAATGATACCAAATGTTCGAACATATGTTACTAGTTTTGGAGTAATGAACCAAAACCTGCCAGGAATCTTCAGGCTTTTTAGGCAACTTTGGTGGAAATCGCATTTAACGTTCAACAAAGTATTTAATAATTTCTGACTTAATACCCACTTTGCTGTGGTGGGTCACATTTGCTTTAATTGTTCTGCATGCTAAAATGCTAAAAGTAATGTTTAAAAAATCCATAGGTACTTGCACAGTATCATTCATTCATTTATTTATATTGTAATTTGTCTTCTGTGTGAGACAACAATAAAGCGTAAATCAACACCCCCGACACCCCCCACCCCAATATCCAGAAGCTCAAAACTAAAGGAACAGTTGACTTATAAGTCATCTCATGGCCAGTTATGACTTGTTCCCTCATTATTTCATGACAAAGAAATATACAGCTAGAGATAAAATGCCTGGAAACTATTGCTATTATATATTATAGTTGAATTAGCTTTTGGCTGCTGTTTATGCGAAATATTAATCCGTTCCAAAAATGTGTCACTGCCTATAAAGGTGGCTGTCATTATACTGAAAACATAAACACATCTGTCAGAGGGATAGAAGCAACTTAATGAGAGTATGCTTTACAAAGAGGGAATACCCAGGTGAGCGCAGCAAGCTCTTCACTAAGTAAAAAGCTGCTCAGTTGTGTTGACTGACTCAGCCAAGCAGCTTTTTACTTACTGAAGACAAAACTGAAGGCAGAAAGACCCACAAACAAGCAGGAACTGAGGCCGGCGAGCATCTCAAGGGATGAAACTCAGCATTTGGTGATTTAATTGGGTTCCAGACTTCAGGTGGTCACTGACTGCAAAAGATCTGAATCCAAGTATTAATGATTATGCTAATATTTATAACTCTTTTAGTTTGCCACATTTCATTTTGTTCCCCCAGAATAATGCACCACTCCTTTAAACAGCTTTGGTCAGGTTATATATAATTATTACAGGTGCCAACATTTAATATTTATGGTTAACATTTTGGTTAATGTGGGCTTTTTTTTTTTATCTGTTGCTACAGAGTGACCCAAACCAAACAAAAGTAAAACTCACTCAACAAAAAAGTGAATTCACTCGGAGGAAAAAAGACTTGTTTAGAAGAGCTTATAGAGTTACTTTCATCTGATAAACATACAGTAGCTTGGCATCCATCCCTGGAAAAAATTAGCACTCTTTCACCAACGTACAGTTTTCACTTTACTTGTGGGAAAATTTTGACATCAAAAAAGTAAAACAATGAGCAACATCAGGAATAAACAAAGAGAAAAAGAAGAATAGAAACTATTAATAATTCATACATTCATTGCTTCATCATAGTAGGGTTGTGGGGAGGCTGGAGCCCATCCCAGCTGACACCGGGCAAAGGCGGGATACGCCATGAAAAGCCAGAACATTTCCACGCAACACACACAGAATCATTCACACACACACACACACACACACACACACACCTACAGGGAATCAAGAAGATCCAATTGACCTAAGAGGATGATTACACTAGAGGTGTGATAGAAAAGCAACTAACGCAAATTGAAGTTTTTGCAATTTTTTTGCTAATTTTGAAATCCGCGTCAATATGTTTTGCGACTTCACATGCAAGCGAATATTTTGCAGCTTAAATACCTATATCGAGCGAAAGTCGTGAGAAGGTCGCACAACAATTTTTGCGACTGATTTGTGAGTAATTTGAGATTGGTTTGCGGATGTTTGTCGAAAAAAAGCGAATCAGCGCGCACAAAATATCTCAAATAAATAGTCAAAAAAATTTCCGCATCCAAGTCTCCTCCTTGTCGATTTTCCTTGCAAATGAAAAACGAATTATTTGCGAGCAAAACAACAACTTTGCGACCTTCTCATGACATGTGCGGACAGTTTGAGAAGAGTTTGACACGATTCCACGTCAGAGCATCGTTTTGTGACATTCGCAGAAATTTCAGACGTTCTAAAATTTTTGCAATGAGTTCACGGACCAGGCGACCAAAATGCAATTCCACGAATGTCACGGCACAAATTTGAAAATGAAAAGCGACAGCCGCAAATTGCCATTCGTGTCAGTTGCCATTCTATCGCATCTCTAGTGTGATCACCCCTAATATGCATGTTGTCGGACTGTGGGTGGAAACCTGGAGGAAACCCACGGAATCACCTGCAAACTCCACACCCTCCACGCCCTCGCCAAAGCTATAAAATATTTGTGGCACTTAATTTACTGACTGTTGGCAACAGTGAGATGCCATTAAACTGACATGCTAAAATTACCTGACGTATTTCTGTCACCTTAAAAACCGTTCCAGATATTCTGCAGTGCTTTAATGATTATGAAACCGAGTTGAAGTGCAAGTTGGACTTGTCTCAGGCTGATGATTGTTCCGAAAACAAACTCATTGCTTCAACACTGATCATCCGTGAAATCAAGTGAGTGCAGATGACAAAAATTATAATTATTATTTATTTACTTAAATACAGTTTATCTGTCAGTGGTGTTTACTTTATATTGTCCTCTCTTCTATTGCAGATGGTTTACATGCCAGTTTGAATTCCACCATGGTGCATGCGAATGTACAATCCAGAATCCAAATCGGTTCGTTCTTACAGAGACCTTCACAATGAGCGTGCTGAAAGGAGACAAGATTTTTTTTATCAAAAATTTTACTACTGAAGAAAGCAGTGAGTGAACTACTGTTTGTTGTTTTTGCTAAGACATCGGACATCCGTATATTCATTCAACTATTCGCTGAACTACCCAGACAACACACACACACAACCACAATCATTCACACTCACACTCACACCTACGGGGAATTCGAACAACCAATTAGCCTAAAGTGCCTGTCTTTGGACTGTAGGAGGAAACTGGAGTACCTGGATGAAACCCATGCAAGCACAGAGAGAACATGCAAACCCCACACAGAAACACCCTCGCCGAGCCCGTGAACTTCTTCCTGTGAGGCGGTTATGCTAACCATGACGCCACAGTGTTGCGCAGCATCAGTATATTTAAGATTTATTAGATTTATTGCTAACACAGTTCCAGCTTCCGTGCTTTTTAGGCTGAAATAATAAGCATGTGCAGCATGGAAGCTAATGTCAGTAAGCTCTTTTTTACAGCATATTGGCTGGCCTTTTCTTGGATAGATGTCAGGATATGATGTCCAGATAAACATCTAGATGTTTTTTCCAATGCCATCTCTCTGGCCTCAGTAGCATCCAGATACGAGTCTGTGCTTGCATGCGCCCTCTGATACGACTCTAAACAAGATAAACAAGATCAGATAGTGAAGTGAAAAGCTGTAGATCTGAAATTGCTCTTTCACACTGCAGTGGTCATGACAAAACCCACTTTGTAATAGACTTAAAGATTTATTACCGCTACACATAAAACGTTACGGCAAAGGTGTTGTACTAATCAGCGCTTGCGAGTCCATCTATTTGTTTGTTTGTTTTTTTGTTAGTTTGGACACTGAACAAAATCCTGACCACACCTGTGCATAGATTTTCATTAAACGTGGTGGGGACACTACACTACATGAGTCCCAGAGATGACCTTGCCGAATGTCAAGGTGAAAGGTGAAAGTGCTGATACTATGATGTTAAGTGCTCTTAAACATGACTGACCCTAAAAGGTGAGAGTCAAGGTCACAGGATTGTGAGCACTTATAACTTCTGAAGTGCTGATGGACATGCTGTTACTACGAAACAAACCCCAGCTGTCTTGTAAACCCTTCAAACAAGAGAGGTTGTTAATTAAAACCAATATCCATATAGGGCCTCTTTACTCCATTATCCATGCTGCATGGCAGAGGTATCTTACACTCTGTCAGGATCTTTCAAGTATAAATTTTTTGGCCGTCAACAAAAACAAGTGAAGCAGAAAGGTGTTGGTTAAAGTAGTCACAGAAACAATAACATTCCCCTAAAGCAAAGCTAAAAATACTTTTCCCAAAGTAAAACCAGCATTATTTTTGTACGAAATACTTTCTGAGTAACAAAATACATTTGTTTTTTTCCCTTTCTTGACCTCATGGGTAGTCGTCATGCAGACAGCGGCAACTAGCAAATAAATATTAATAATAATTTCAGTTATACAGCCATGTCCTGAAAAATTACCGTATTGTTGGTATACATGTCTCATACTGTCTCATACTCCATTTAAATGATATGATTTTATTTCTTGCCTGCAGTTAAACCTAGAAGACCAATCATCGTATCAGTCATTCCGAAGACAGATGGGAACTTTGATATTACCTTAAACACCACGTACACACAGAAAATTTTCTCTGAATCACTGACTGTGGAGCTCATGTATGGCATTGCTGGAAGTAACGATAGTGTAAGTAACTTAATATTCATTATTAAAAAAAAAACAGGGTGGACAAGGGTGGAATGCACCCTCCAGGTCTGGAATGAGGTCCTGCCCCAAGTGGAGGAGTTCAAGTATCTCTGGGTCTTGTTCACGAGTGAGGGAAGGATGGAGCAGGAGATTGACAGGCGGATTGATGCGGACTCTGCTGTAAAGCGGAGCTTGTACTGGTCCGTCGTGGTGAAGAGGGAGCTGAAAGGAAAAGCTGTCAAATTACCAGTTGGTCTATGTTCCTACCCTCACCTATGGTCACGAGCTTTGGGTAGTGACCGAAAGAATAAGATCCAAGCAGCTGAAATGAGCTTCCTTTGCAGGGTGGCAGGGCTCTCCCTCAGAGATAGGGTGAGAAGTTCTGTCATCCGGGAGGAGCTCGGAGTAGAACCGCTGCTCCTCCGCACTGAGAGGAGCCAATTGAGGTGGCTCAGGCTTCTGATTAGAATGCCTCCTAAACACCTCCCTGGTGTGGTGTTTCGGGCATGTCCAACCAGGAAGAGACACAGGGTGGACCCAGAATACGCTGGAGGGACTACGTCTCTCGGCTGGTTTGGGAACGCCTCAGTGTCCCCCTGGAAGAGCTGGAGGAAGTGGCTGGGGAGAGGGACGTCTGGAACTCACTGCTTAGGCTGCTGCCCCCGTGACCCGACCCTGGACCAAGCAGAAGAAGATGATAATGATGATGATGAAAAAAAAAACATCAGGAATGTATCTTTACATTTTGAAATGAACTTTCACTTTTCCTACAGGTGATAGATCTTTTGGGAAAAGGTCAAACTACATATGAGATTCTGGGCAGGAACCTTCAACCGAATTCCAAATATATATTGAAAGCGAGAGTGAAATCATCCTACCCTCCTACTAAGATGTTCAGTGACTACAGTGACCCCTATGAGTTCAAAACCCGTAGGTTTTATTATGTGTTGAACTGAAATATATGTACTGAATTTTATCAGCGCGGTTAACAGGGGGGTTTCTGTCTTTGTTTTTCCAGCTCAGTCATTACGAAACATTTTCATGATTATAATCCCCATCCTCTGTCTCATTCTGATCATTTGTATATCTTCAGTCTACTTCTGGTTCAACAGGTAAGACTGCTTTCATCCTGTTTTTTTAACTCATGAGGGTTTGGTTATAATCAGCATCCAGTATCTGGTCAGGTCAAATTTCACGCACGCATTTCGGAGCTATGAGTCACGGTGGATCTATCACTACAATCTCACTTTACTTGAATGAGTATGGGCTTGGCACCCACCACTATCGTGTTTATCACAGTGCATTAAGGAACTTGCATTAGTGACAGCCTTGTTTTCACTAGACAAAGTACTGAACTTTTCAGCACTACCAAAACACAACAGTGTTTTATTTCGGTGGTTTATATCTATTTATATTTATATAGAGCACTTTATATCACTAATCCTTCCAGAAATAAAGGTTGTAGTTAAATGTGTTATTATTATCATTATTATTTTAAAATATGTTTACTTATTGTTGACAAAAATATACAAACACTGCAGAACAGACAAATGAATCATCAATGATTTGTTTCCCCAACTGTCATTTAATTCCATTCAGTAACTCACTGAATAAAGAATCAAATCATGGTTGGTGATTCAGTGAATCTTTCCTAAAGAATCTGCCCTTCAGTTCAGATGAACCACTTCTTGGCAGAATCTGAGTCGGTGATTCACTGAATCATTTACCTGGAATCAACTTTTGCTAACTTTTGACAATTAAGCAGGAAGTAAAGAATCGTAGTAGAGTCACTCAAATGGTTCCTATCATCATTCTTTCATTTTCTAAGCCACTTAATCCTAATTAGGGTCGCGGGGAGGCTGGCGCCCGTCTCAGCCGACTCTGGGCGAGGGCGGCCACCGCAGGGCCAACACTCACACAACCATTCACAATCACACCTAGGGGCGATTTGGAACAATCACACAATGACTGTGCAAACCTACTGTGCATGTTTTTAGACTGTGGGAGGAAACCGGAGTACCCGGAGGAAACCCACGCAAGCACGGGGAGAACAT
>JBCNYH010000008.1:10056188-10069483 GCA_039654325.1 Tandanus tandanus | reverse complement strand
GTTTAAAGGCACTCGGAAGTGAAGGAAGAGTTAAAGGTGTGTTGTGGTAAACAAGGAAGTTTTTGTTTTTTTTTTTTTTTTTTTTTTTTTTTTTTTTTACACTGTATTAATCCCGCAAAGGAAAATTATTGCCTCTGCATATAACCCATCCAAAGTGATCACACACTCGGAGCAGTGGGCTGCCACATATTGGGGTGCTCGGAGAGCAGTTGAGGGTTAGGTGCCTTGCTCAAGGGCACTTCAGCCATGAATGTGGAGAAAGGGAAGGTGCAGCTCACTCCCTCACCGCCACACATTTTTCCTGCTTATTCGGGAATCAAATCAGCAACCTTTTGGTCCCAAAGCCGCTTCTCTAACCATTAGGCTACGGCTGCCCCCAAGGCAGTCTTACGGCACATGTTCGAAGTTTATTGAAAATATAAGTGTTGCAGAGCTGAAATGTTTCTTAAGGGCATCTGGTCATGAAAGTTTACTTTTGCGTCGGCTACAGGAAAGTTACACATCAGTTACAGAAAGTTACATGCAGTACAAAGAGAGAGTCGACGACTGCAGGGTTTTATACCTTGCAATGGTTATAATGAAATGTCTCCCTCTAGTGGGTGCCTGATAAACATTTTGCCCCATGTTAAAGAATAGGGATTTTTCAGGATTTCGGGAATTGTTTTTAACTTGATCCCATGCACATATCACCTCTAAAATGTAATGGTTTATTACTTGTTCCACACCCTACTTTAGAAAAAACTTTCATCCAGATCCGTGCATAAATCTTTGAGTTGTTTTGCACAAAAACAAACAAAAAAAAACCTAACAACTGCGCCACCATTCCGCCCTAATAATAATAATGATGATAATAATAATAATACTAATAATAAACAACTTCCACCACCAGACAATGCCTATATTTTATAAGATCAGGCTTTACAACTTCAAGAAATCAAGGAAGTTAAATGTGCACCGGTCTATCCTCGGAAGGCCAACGCTTTCGCCAGATCATCTCAAAAACCAGAACGGCTCAGGAAAACAGGTACAAGTGCATATGGATGTAGATTGAGGCGTTTTCTACATGGCACAAAAATCTTTTAAAACTTGCTTGTATGTGATTAACTCTGCGTTTACCAGCAGTTAATGCTCACCTGAGTTACTTCATCCAGTCTGTAATGCACACGCAAAACTAATGACACATTACCTTTAAGTCATTGGATTTACACTTTGGGTGTTAAACATTCATTAATGTGGGACTTTGTGAAAATTGTGTAATTAATTCCGACACCTTTCTTATCAACAGTCGATCATTTAGCAGTTAGCACAAGGATAATGAAATGCTAACGTTTAAGATTAATGTTGTAACCTTCACCTAAAGTGCATCTAGTGCACTTCTGTAAAATATTGACATTATTATATAAAATCCTGTGGGTTTAAACAGTCATTTCTATTTTCTTAGAGTTTTTTATTTGTTCCTTCATTCATTCATCAAACTGCTTAGATAACCGTACTAGCATCCCAAGGAGACTGGAGCCTATCTCAGCCGACTCTGGGCAAAGGCCAGAAAAGTGAAAGTGAAATGACGAGGATTCCAGTGGATATTCTGGCTGTATTTAAAAAAAAATGTAAGCTAGCATCCGCAAATCGAGGATTCCGGATGTTTCTAAGAATCACAGCAAATAATTTTTTCTTCTTTTCTCTTTAGATTTTGGATCTGTAGAACGATTGTTCTTTTTTACTCCATTCAATGTCAACTTGCACAACAGATCCCCCTCCTCCTGTTTTTTTTTTTTTTTTTTTTTTTTGTGTGTGTGTGTGTGTTTTTATGTGTTTTCGTGTCAGTTGAGCAGAACCCTAACACTCCCACTCAACACAGTGACCCTCATGTACACAGTTCTCTACACCTTGTGGGCAGAGTCAAGAACTGTAATGATTGTAATAGGAGACATTATGGTAATTATACATAGTCAGGTTTAAATTGCTATACATTGTTTTGTTTCAATTATTACTCAACTTTTTACCACGCCTGATATGTAATGAAATAATATAAATAATGAAATTCAACTTTAATTTCTTATACATTCATTTTTTTAACATTTATTTTAATTTATTTCATTGGTTGGGGGTTTTCCTGTGCAAACTCTTCAATAAAAGCTTGTTTCAAATATATTTGACTCCTAAAGCTGCAGTAACACAGCTGAGGACAGAAACTTGTTTTATGATGGTAATTATATATAAACATAAAAATAAAAAACTTCAGGTTAATACCATTAGCTCCTCTTCATGACTCCACCTCATACTTAATTATTTTCCTACAACAACATGACAAAGAAGTGATATTCCTCTCTCACTCACTAACCAGACTGTGTAATCCTGCCAAGTTAGCAGGGAAGCTGGAGCCTATCTCAGCCGACTCTGGGTGAAGAGTCACACCTCACACCTAGGGTCAATTTAAAACAGCTAATTACCCTAATGTGCATGTCTTTGGGCTGTGGAAGGACCCAGAGGAAACCCACGCAAGCAGGGGAAGAACATGCAAACTCCACAAAGAAATGCCCTCAGGACTCAAGCAAGGGACTCGAACCTAGGAGCTTCTTGTGAGGTGGACATGCTAACCACTACACCACTGTACCTCCTGTTATTTTTTTTTTTAAAAAGAGAGACAATGATGCAATCATTCTGAAAAAGTCCTTTTATTATACAACAGAGAGTGATACAGCTAACACGGTTGTAAATACACACATTTTAAAATATATCTATCATAACATACTAGTTATGAGCTTAGTGTTGTGTAAATCATGATGAATAAAGACGCTGAAGGCTGTAGTGTTATGAACATGGCGTATGGAGGATAGCAGACGGGGCATATACCAAGCTGTGAGATGAAAGTGACTGAGATATTGTTTTTAGTTTTAATCATCTGAAATGATGACAGTAATACAAAAGATGTCGGGTCATATCCTTCCACCAAATCAGTGATTTACACATCACAACATTGTGCATCATTTAGCTCGAATATTTCCTCGTTTCACAGAAATTTCTCTTAATAACAAAAAAATAAAGAATATCAATGTGACCGAAAGAGCAGCTGCTTTGATTAAATCCAGTTTTGTGATGCTGTGTCCCATCAGCACATGGATATATAAACGTTAACTGACACATAGGTGGAAAATACCTGTTTGCTGATGACCAAAAACCTACTTTTTAAGAATTTTGTGCAACGTGATCATACTGTGTAACAACTCCCTCCTTCCACAAGATGGCGCCAACTCCCATTTCACCAATCCTTCCTTGGTAAAAGCAGCTCATCTCAAAAATTACGATAAAAAAAACTGATTGTATCTCCTGAATACTGACTTCCATTTCATAATTTTTCTTCTTCAAGCATCCTAAAAAAAAAAAAAGTTTCTAAATATCTTTTGTTTTTTACCTTGAAAAGATGGAGGGGGAAAAACAACCCCACGTGGGCGCCATTGTTTAAAAAAAAATGAAAGGCAAAGCAGTGAAATGTAACAAAATGTATAAAAGTAATTTTTCACCTCCATTATGCTGCTATTTTAGCTCTGTGTTTAGCTAGCACGCTATCCAGTTAGCTAGCTAGTTAGCAAGTGAATATGACTGTCCAAAAGAGGAATGTGTCAACAATCAGGTATTCAATATGTTGATATATTTTACAAGATCAATATTTATGTTATGAAATTCCTAATTAGAATATCCTAATGGTTTCCATTAAATAGTATTTAATGATGTAATGGAACACATTAATGGACCATTAAGGGTTTTATCTGGGAATAATGTCACAACCCCTGAATCGAGTTTGGAAGAAGGTGCTCTCAGTCAGCAGCAATTCAGGGGTTTTTTTGCTCTTGAAAGAGAAACACAAGAACTGCAACACGAGACAAGCCTCAAAGCCGGATCAAGGGCACTTGGATAAGGAGTTGGGATTGCTGACACAGTGCACATCAGGAGGAGTTTATAAAAAGAATGCTGGCCATGTTGGTGTGCTGAGATGATTGAGGAAGGAAGTGACCGAAGCAATTACTCCTGTGATTCCTTTCCCATCATTCTGTACACCTCAGTGGGTCCGTCAGCGTGGGTGATGGTGGTGGTGAGCTGGATGTCCTCTCCGCTGTTCCCTCCCTGATCTCCTGCATCAAGACAACAAAAGATACAGGGAGAGAGATAACAGCTGCTTATTAATCAAAACTTTATAATGGATAAAGAGATAAAGTATCTCTTTATCCATCCATCTACCAATCTATCCATCCCTCTATGCAACCATCTATTCATTCATCCACCCAACAAACCATCCAACTACCAATCTATCCATCCCTCTATTCAACCATCTATTTATCCATCCACCCATCTACTAATCCATCCATCCCTCTATTCAACCATCTATCTACCCAACCAACCTTTCTATCCCTCTACACAAAAATCCATATGCCCAACTACCAATCCATCTTCCCATCCACCAATCCACCCATCAATCCATCTATTCATCTATTCACGCATATACCCTACCATCTACCCAACCATTTCCTCATTCACCCATCCATCCATCTAACCAACTATGAATCCATCAACCCATCCACCATTCCATCCATTCAACCATCAATCCATCCATCTACCCAGCTATCAATCCATCTACCCATCCATCCACCAAGCTATCAAACCATCTATCCATATACCCTACCATCTACACAAACATTCCTTCATTCACCCATCCATCCATCTACTCAACCACCACTCCTTCAATCTACCCAACAACTCATCCCTTTTAATTCTTCAAGATTATGCCTGCTTGTAATAAATACATTTCTTTATTTAAAAAAATTAAAATTAAATAAAACAATAGAAAAATACTTCATAATCTTTCAAAGGTTCCATTAGAAAACATCTTTCCAGAAAATTCTTAACGAGTATAAAAGCAACCTAACACACCTGAACGTGACCTTATAAAACTTAGTTTAAAGAAGAGAGGTACATTACTGTGTACAAGAGGAAGGAAATAACGACTCTTCCCAAAATTTACTGCAAAAGACAGCAGAGACTCACTGTACCTCATTTTCAGCATGTGTTTATTCATCACCACATTTTTACAGAATACACAAGATGGCACTGAAGCCATTCACATACTCTACTTTACCTCCACAGTTACGAGGATATCTCAGAGGTTA
This sequence comes from Tandanus tandanus, assembly GCA_039654325.1. Taxonomy (NCBI): domain Eukaryota; kingdom Metazoa; phylum Chordata; class Actinopteri; order Siluriformes; family Plotosidae; genus Tandanus; species Tandanus tandanus. Next base: position 10,064,321 of record JBCNYH010000008.1, on the reverse strand, counting down.
ATTTCAAACTCAAACATTTCATCTAAATCACACTGCGTCACATCAAATCTCTGAATGATATCACATTGACCTGGTGGCTGCTTTTATACAGTGGATTGTTAATCACATGGTAACAGACGGTCCTGACCAGGAAGGAGACACTCACTGCTATTAGATTCAGTGTTTACACAGTGACTCAGAGGTCCTTCAGTCCCCAAAGCTTTGATTAAGAAATTCCATTGGGGGGTGGGATGTTAGAGTTGCTCAGCTGCCTTAAAGAGCCGAGGGGGGAGAAAGGAGAAAAAAAGGAGAAGACAAAGGGTGGTGTGACGTCAGGAGATGGATGGTTCTCATTACGCCAGTCCTGGAAGAAAGCCCCCCCCCCCAAGTCTCTTTCACTCTCTCTCACACACACACACACTCTCTTACCCTTCACTGAGACTGAGATAAGCACTTTAAAGTCACACCTCCTTCACTGAGACTGACTTCTACCTGTGTTCACTTGTCTGTGAGACAGATACAGTGGCCAAACCTTCAGTGAGACCGACGACTTCTTTTTGTGTGTGTGTGTATGTGTGAGACAGTACAGAGGCCACCCCTCCTTCACTAAGACTGGCAGAATCAAAAAGCCACACCTCCTTCACTGAGACTTACTTCTTCTACGTGTGTGTGTGCGTGAGTTCTTACCGCTGGACTGTTCGTCTCCGTAGCGTTTGTGTGACGGTGCATACAGGAACATGAGGGCAAACACGTACAGGTTCCACATGCCGTAAATCCCCGTGAAGAAGGCGCTGTTTATCTGAACTGTGTAGCCTTCCCAGTGCCAGTGTCCCTCATTCACCTACACACACACACACACACACACACACACACGTTTAGTTTACAGTATCTTGATTATCCAGTCCATGAAGATGCATCAGTATAAAATCCGTCTAACAAGCCCGTCTCTGTCTGCTTACCTGACTGATGATGAAGAAGATGACCGTCATGGCCGCGCACGCCAGAGTGACCAGCATCAGGAACTTGAAGCGGAAGATGAGACCCTGAGTGGAGCAGAATGAAAACACAAATCAGATAAACCGCAGAACATAAACAAAGGTTTTACAGGTGTGTTTTACCCACTCATCACACAGACACTCGGCAAGTCGTTTAATCCTACTAGGGTGGCGAGGAGGCTGGAGCCTATCTCAGCCGATTGTTGGCGAAGGCAAAGTAAACATTGAACATTTCACTAGTCTCACATAGAAATTGCTTTTTTAAGCCTGGGACTCAAACCCAGGACATTCTTGCTGTGAGAGCGTGCTAACCCTTATGCCATCTTGCTGCCCTACTAAAGCCCAGCTCTGGTTAGGGTTACAGTCAGCGCTATTGAAAAGGAATGCAATTCAATTCAATTTTCAAGCAGGGAAAATTCATCATGATGGAGATGATATCGTCATATTTTACCACAAAAATCAATATTGTACTGTCATATTGATGACCTTTACTTGTTATATAACTACTGTATGAGCACTCTAGAGGAGGTTCTTGTTCTTTGGATTCATCGTGTGCATTGTTGACACTGAATACTCCAAAAGTTATGTTTGGATTTTCATGAAAGTTCTACCGGAGACGGGGCTTTGGGCAAAGAACACTCTTAGATTTTGGAGATCAAATTCTGGATCATGTAATTTTTTTTCTTTAACACTGAGACAATTCGGTTCATATTGGGGGAATGATGGACTTGGCAGAGGCTTGCACTCCTATTTATTTTTTATTTATTTATTTATAATTTTTTTAAAAGTTGATGGGGCTCCTGAGTGGCGCATCAACAAGGTGCTTGACTATCAACCTGAAGAAGTTCAAATCCAGGTTGATCCATCCGCCATCCGTGAACGGTAGTTCATGGGAGCTAATTGGCCGAGCTCTCACGGGAAGGAAAGATGGCATACGCTCCCTTGTCACTCACAGCGATCATCCATGAGTGTCTGTGAGCTCATTCGAACAAAAGTGGGTGGATAGTGCTTTCCCTCCAATTGTATTAGGTCGTCTCCAAATGCACATGCGCAGCAGTTCGTAAAAAGGCGGGTGCATGCTTACACCTCTCCCTGGTTGGTGTGATAGGGAGGCAACATTTGAGGTGTAAGAATTGGATACGACTAAAATTAGGGGAGAAAAGAAAATTGTTGAAATTGTGAACTTTGTTAGACTCAATACCTCGTAATGGAGACGGCGAGCTTTCGTCATGGCAGGCAGTGACGATCTCTTCCCGCTGATGTTTCTGAACACCTGGAACACCATAAAGCACAAGAAAAGGAAGTAGAGGCAGGCGCAGATTCCAGCCACGATAATGAACGCCATCTCGGAGCTTCGTCAAGGAAAACTTCTAGGGAGGGAGGAAAAAACGAAGAGGAAAAAAAAGGAACAAACACCAAAACCCGTTTACTGAAGTAAATCCACCCCTGCACTCACAGTAGCTTCATCTAAAGAAATGTAAAATTCTTTATAGGGCCTGCTCCAAAATTTTGACACTCTGGGTAAAGATATGTTTTTTTTTTTTTTTTTAAAGTGGATTTAAAAAAAATAAATAAATAATAAAATAAAATACATTACGGCTAATCAGAAAAATTTTAATTGAAGTAAATTGTGGTGGATAATGAAGAAAAGTACTTTATTCGATGACTAATTCTTCATAGTGAGGGAAACACACTGTAGATGCTTATACTAAAAGGATACGGCCAGTTCGGTGCCCACATCCGAAGCCCAGATGCTGTAGAACGGGTTGGTCAGTTGCACTCCTCTATAAAAAAAAAAAGTTAAAAATTTAATAAAAATTTTTTAATATTAAATCTATTTAAAAGTTTCTCTTAATAATACCACTTTACTGATGCTTACACTGTGTTGTGCAGCTCTAGGAAAAGAATCAGTAGTCAAGCTACCTCACAGTTAAATCATTCTTGATAACATCACAACCTGACGCATTTTATTCCTCTTAAACTGCAGCAGCTCAACAACGAGGACTATTTTTTGTTAACAAATGAAATATACCCTTTAATCAATCTACAGTTTTATTTATACATAAAACAAGATAATTCCTGTTGGAACCTAAATTACAGCAGCTATAAACGGTCACTCCCTCACTAGCCTCTTCTATTTCTCCTAATTCTATTTAATAAAAGAGAAACAAACACGTGACTCGCCATGTTACATTACAGTCACCAGTGGAGCACCAGAGTACTTTTATTTATTTTTTTGCTTTGATTTTGATATATGAATCCTGCAAGTGAAATTTTGGCTCTGCATTTAACCCACCCAAAGTAAGCACACACACTCGGAGCAGTGGGCAGCCACATACTATGGTGCTCAGAGAGCAGTTGGGGGTTAGGTGCCTTGCTCAAGGGCACTTCAGCCATGAAGGTGGAGGAAGGGAAGGTGCAGCTCACTCCCTGCTGCCACACATTTTTCCTGCTGGTTCGGGAATCGAACCAGCAACCTTTCGGTCTCAAAGCTGCTTCTCTATTAGGCCACAGCAGCCCCAACTTTACAACAGTATAACTCCTAATCCAAAAACCTCCACAATGCTTCAGGAAGCTACCTCCCCTAAAATGCTGATTTTGTGTGCACATGCTGGACAGCCTGTTTGGCTTCCTTCTCCCATTTATGTTCTTTCTGCTCTCTGTGCCTTCTCTGTTCTGATCGATCGACTTTACAGGCAGAACGAGATGGGTGGAGATACCGCTTTTCATGGGGCGGGGCAGTGAGGTGAGGCCAGCTAATCAGATAGCTCAAACAGCCAACAGAATGGCTTAAAAAAATAAAATAAAATAAAATAAATAAAAAAAAACACATCTCCATCAGGTTTCTTCAGAAGGTTTAGCCGGATAATGGATTTCATGCTTACCTCTCACACATATCGAAGATGAAGAGGCAGAAGGAGCCGAAGACGATGGGTCCCACCTGCTTCCAGTACATGGAGAAGCGATTCCTCTCCGTCTGGTCCTGCAGAACAAATCACAACACGGAGCTGACCAGAAAACTGTAACGTGTAGATATTTTACTCTTCCACAACAACACTATTAAACACCAGAACTTTCAAAGAGATCACCAGATCTGGGTATCGAGCATCTACACACACAAAAAAACAACCCCTATAACATCTGTACTGTTTTCTCTCTCTCACCATGAGATGTTCTCCACAGAAGATGATCCAGAAGGAGAGCAGCATGGCGTAGAAGATTCCCTGACGGATGTCTCCAAACAGAAGCATCCACGTCCAGTCGAATCCGATGGAGAACCACTCTACTGGGATGTTGATGAAGGTCATGGAGAGACCCAGTGCAAAGATTACCCTTTACACAGATCAATATCATCATCAATAATAATATTAATAATAAACAAAATTACTGCATGAATATCATTTCATTATCAAAAAATTTACTTAAAATTTAATTTAATTTAATAAATATAGTAATAAAGTATAATACAGTATTATATAGTTACTTATTTATTTTTTTCCCTTTATATTTTATACAGTTATCATTATTAGTAGTATTATTACAACATTCATATATTTGCACCAATTAAATAATTACTACTTAAAAGTTGATGCAATACATTCATTTTAATTACAATCAGTTCAATCATTACTTTAATAAAATTGTAATTTATTTATGTATAGATTCTTTTAATGTCACTTTTGTGTTAAACAGGAAGTTAAATGTAATTTAAATGGTGCTACTGTTAATGTACTACACCATCACAGGTAAACAAGCAATTGGCACACACACACACACACACACACACACACACACACACACACACACACAGGGTGAAGGACAGGGGGAGGGGAGACGGCATTGGCTCTAAAAGCATAAAGCACATTCCAGCAGCTCTGCGGCCTGAACAATCCCAGCATGCTCTGCTACGGCAACACAGAAGAACCACAACGCACTGGTATGCAGAGAATGAACTCGCCTTGTAAACACTCACTGGTGGAACTCAGTGTGTGTGTGGATTTATGTAAATATTTGGTTTGTAATATTCTGTCAGGAAAAATGAAAGTAGTATTTCTATATAGACCCAGTCTACACAGGGGCGACTGGCAGGGTGGTGTAGTGGTTAGCATGTCCGCCTCACAGCAAGAAGGTCCTGGGTTCAATTCTCAGGCAAAGGTGTTTCTGTGTGGAGTTTGCATGTTCTCCCTGTGCTTGCGTGGGCTTTATCTGGGAACTCAGGTTTCCTCCCACAGTCCAAAGACATGCACATTAGGCTAATTGGCTGTTTCAAATTGTCCCTAGATGTAAATGTACTTGTGAATGGTTGTGTGTTGGCCCTGCGATGGACTGGTGCTCTGGCTCTGTTACTGGTGTACCCCGCCTTCACCCTGAAGGTGCCACCTGAGATAGGCTTGAGTCTCCTCACGGTCCTAGTAGGATGAAGTAGTTCGACAAATTAATAAATGAATGAAAGAATGAATAGTCTAAAGAGGAAAAAAAATTCTGATAAATGTTTAATTTAATTAAAAGCTTTATAAATCCAGACAGAGCGAGTACATGTTGAAGATTTTGCATTTCAGCCTCACACCACGCTCTCATATCTGCACTTCCTCATTCCAGAGGATCATAAATCAATAAAAGCAAACATGTATAAAAGCATAGAACGGATGCCTCACTCACACACACGTGACCTAAATTAAAAGAGTAAAGATAAAACCGCCAGTTTGAGCCGCCGTGCACTTTTCTTTTTTCAGGCTTTATTTTGGCATCGTTCCCACATTAAGAGATCCAGCAGGGAGCCAATGTCACGCATCCGCGAGCTTCTCCTCACTTTCCATCTCCACACCCTGAGGAATTGCACGCAGCATTTACAACATGAAAAAAAACATCTCCCTGCGACTGCCTGAGAGCTTCAGGTCTCCTGGGATCGCCGAGGGCAAGTTGGAACAGCAGAGAAAGAAACAGACGGGATATGCAGGTGTAGAGAGGAGGATGAGTGGAGAGATAGAATTGCACAAACAAAAACAAAGAATAAAACACTCTTTGCAGCCCTGTTAGTGGTATGGCTATGAAACTAACTGATTGTGTTCCTATTACTCACATCCTGGTGTTTTATTCCACTTGTACACTTTAATTTTAATGAAAACCAAACCACAGAGAGCCAGATGTTCAAGGTATTGAGCTTTAGATATCTGGATATTGATGCATTAAAGGATTGAGGTTGAGGTATTAAAGATCTGGTACTGAGGACAGGGGATTACAGTCGAGTTTTTGAGGACAAGGATACTGAAGTAGAGATGATGAGAATGTTGTATTGAAGACAGAGTACTGAATTGTATATACGGTTATGAGGATGTGGTATAGAGGATGGGTAGAGGTTATGAGGATGTGGCATTGAGGTAGAGGTTTTGAAGATGGGTAATGAAGTATTGAGGATGGGGTATTAAAGTAGAGGTTTTGAGGAAGAAGTTGAGGATGGGGTACTGAAGCAGAGGAATTGAGGATGAGGTATTGAGAATGGGGAATTATGATGGGTGCTGAGGGTGAGCTTTTAAAGATCGGGTGATAAGGACTGGGTATTGAAGTACAGCTTTTGAGGATGTGGCAGTAAGGACTGGGTACTGAAGTAGAGGTTTTGAGAATCGGATGTTGAGGATGGGGAGTTATAATGGGGTTTTGAGGATGGGTACTGAGGGTCAGGGTTTGAAGATCTGGTGTTGAGGATGGGGATACTGAGGATGGGGTTCTAATGACTGGGTATTGAAGTAAAGGTATTGAGGATTGGTGTTAGGATGGCGATGTTAAGGATGGGGTGAAAAGGACTGGGTATTAAAGAAGAGGTTTTGAGGATCGGGTATTGAGGATAGGTTATTAAGGTAGAGGCTTTAAGGATTGGGTTTTAGGATAGGGATATTGAGGATGGGGTGCTGACGTTGAGGTTGTGAAGACAGGACAGGTTATTAAAGGCAAGGTATTGAGAATGAGGCACTGAAGATGGGGTAGTGATGAGTACTGAGAGAGGAATTGAGTATGGGGTACTGAAGATGAGGCTGAAGTATTGAAGGTGGAGTGATGCTTCCTACTTCTCCAGCAGGACCGGTGGTCTCGTCATCATGGTAATTCTTCTCCAGTACCAGATCATGATGATAAGGATGCTGGGAGTGAGGAAGGTCTTCATGGCAAACCAGACCTTAGTGAAGCCGCCATTTTGATGAATTCCCTAAAAAAAATTTAAAATTGTACAAGCAATCAATCAATCTCCGATGCTCAGGGTCTCAGCTACAGCCAGACTCATAGAAATGATCAGAGGAAAAGATCAGAGTGGTGGAGCAGGAGAGAAAAGGAGAACATGGAGAATAAAACGTAATGCAACACATCCTATCCTCACCACCAGACGGATGTCTTTGATCTCGCCGATTCCCACGTTCACCTTCTTGCGTTCGTACACAGGCAGCCTGATGTTGACCAGGTAGTACTTGTGCGATACAGTTCCGACTTCCATGAAGGGCAAAAGGTCACATTCGTAGTAGCGTCCCTCGTTCTCTTTTGTCTGGAGAAGAAAAGAATTGCAGGGCTTTTTTTTCCCAAAAGCGACAGTTATGACAGGAGTTCTTGACTGGCAGGACTGAAAGATTCCTAATGAAAAAGGTAACATTTGTGTGTGTGTGCGTGTGGATTGAGTCTGTGTTTTGATTTGTCTCTGGGAGTTTACCTTAGTTGTAGTGAAGTTACAGTTGAGTTTGCGTTGCTCCACGGAGTGCGCCATCTCCGTCCATTCACTCACTGTGTCGTCTCTGTAGGCCAAGCTGACGTCTATAGTGACCATAGCTCCATCCTCTACTCTCACACACACACACACACACACACACACACACACACACACACACACACACACACTTTTCAGCAAGGTTCATATTTTTAAGTCATACATCTATACAAAAATCATCTTCCCTCGGGGGTCCTTTCAAAGCCACACCCCCCTCGACATGCACAAGCTCTGTTCTAACTGCTGGTTCATGCACAGTAGGGCCGCACATCAGTCTGGTGCTTATCCCCGGTTTCTGTAGCGTGAAACGACTAGGAGTTCAACTGCTCTTGGATATGACGCTAGTCCATCGCAGGTTACCTTCCCAGTATTTTTACTGGTACCCATTTATACTGCTGGGTGGACAGAGGCACA
>JBCNYH010000008.1:10027815-10042561 GCA_039654325.1 Tandanus tandanus | reverse complement strand
TACATATATACACACACACACACACACACACCACTGCTCCCCAGCAGGTATTTGATGAAAGATTAGCATGCTAAATCACACTGTCCTTTCCTGTGACATTGGTAAGAGTGTGAACGAGCAGTTGGAACTCTTCCTGGATCACCGACGACACCTGAGGTCTATAAAACAGCAGGAAGCGGAAGATAATCGGAACCCGTTCGTGCTCTGGGGGCCGAAGTAGCACAATAGCCATAGTGCCTCAAAGGAAACTTTCCCGAATATTCAGCGGCTCCGCAGAGCACAGCACGAACGCTTCCTTTTATTCCGGCATGGAGTTAAATCCCTGGAAAGGAACACTAATTACCAAGAAATACAATCTGAGGAGTAATCAATAAGTGATTAAACTATACACTGTGATAGGCATGCTCGATATTCTCAATGAAATCAATTTATACTATTGGCACAACCCCATCTTACATTCAGAAACAATTTTCTCAGGTATAAAAAAATATTTTAGGCAGCATGTATCCACTTTCAAGACAAAAAAAAAATCATTGTTTAAGGTATTTCATGTCATATTTAAAGCATAATTCATTTTCATAAAAGCATATTGAAGCTAATTAGCACGATGGGGTAGTGGTTAGCTCGTCCACCTCACAGCAAGAAGGTCCTGGGTTCGAGTCCCAAGCATGGCCGTTTCTGTTTGGAGTTTGCCCCATGCTTGCGTGGGTTTCCTCTAGGTACTTTCCTCCCACAGTCTAAAGACATGCACATTAGGCTAACTGGCTGTTCTAAACCACCCCTGTGTGAATGTGAATGGTTGTGAGTCTATGCTGCCTTCCTGCAACCATAATAGGATTTACCAGTTTGGCAAATGAGTGAGTAGGTGATAATAAAGACAATTTATTAAAATATCAGTATCACATGATCAAATCAACCAGCCGTACACGAAATGCATTTATTTGAGCTGGCATTTTTTAAAGAAAATTAGGAGTCTCTCTCATTTGCTGAGCCACTTAATCCTATCAGGGTCATGGGGAGGTTGGTGCCTATCTCAGCCGACTCTAGGCGAAGGCAGAGTACACCCTGAATAGCTTGCCTGTTCAGAAAATCTCTCCCAAACCCACGCTTCTGCAAATACAAAACTAAATAATCATCTCCCTTCATCATCAACCATTCATTGTGTCTGAGGAGCAACCACTCTTCAAATCTCCGCCCTGAAGGATCTGAGATAATGAACAGCTCTGGACTGAGTGACCTCACACCGTGTTTAAGTTACCCAATAACAAGGGGAGCAGCAAGCCTTTCTACCTAATTACCCCTGCTGCCACCGGCCACCGAGCAATCACAAAGGAATCTGGACTTCATTAAATCAATCGCAGGCAAACAGGCTAATTTCTCAGCTCTCTGTCTGTCTGGTGCACAGTGAGGCCTACTTCCTTCTTATACTTTAACTACAATAAGAGGGACTAAACTTTAAAAGAAGGCAAGCAGAGACGGTGATGCATTCCTGAAATACTTGTACTCCTATCCAGGTTCTTAAATCCGAGAACCAGCCCTCGGGGTAAAGGAAGGGGGTGTCTGAGGGAGTGTGGTGGGAAAACAGAAGATCCAGAAAATCTGAAAGAAGGTGAGAAGTGAAAATGCCCGGAGGGCGTCAAGAGAGACATGAGAGGAGGGGAAGAGGTGGAAGCTTTTGTCCTCCAGAGATGAGAGACACTTCGAAGAAGCTTAGGAGTTGCAATCGCATATACTGAAGACGTTTAAGAATCAAGCTGTGAACCTGGAGTTGGCTCAAATGTGCATGCTGTGATTTATTCTGATTTTCGTGAATTAAAAATGTGCAAAAAAGACAAAGTGTAAATCTGTGTTTCAGGGAAATTCTCCCTGTTTGGGATTAGTGTAGACAGAACAGGACAAAAATACAAAGTGGAACATTATTATTTTTATTATTTTAAATCACCAGGCCACTTTTTTCCTGATTAATTTCCCCCAAAAATCCTTCAATTCCTTCGAGTTGGCAGTTTCAGACGCACTTCCTCAAAAAGCTGCGATGCATAAACAATGTAACTGAGAATAAAGTCAATGTCGCATATTTACGCGCGCAAAAAACAACAACAAATAAACAGCTTTCCAGGAATCCTCAAAAAACCCGAAAATCTCCGGAGTTTCCAAAACTACTCACCGATCAACCCTCCGACCATGAAGGCAAAAGCCTGGAGGAGAAGCAGACCAACTCCCACGATCACCAACTTTTTGGTGCTCATGTTCTCGATGATCGCTCCGGCCATTGCTGCGCTTTGTTCTGCGTCTCGATGAGAAATAAAAAGAAGGTAAGGAAAAAAAAAAGTGAAATGAGAAGATAGAGAAGTGACCGCATCCAGGTGGACTGAGATCCGGGCTGAGACTGAGAGCAGCCTGCTGAGCCGGCCTGGGTTGCCAGATCCAACTCTGATCCCTGTTTTCAAGTCTGTTTTTTCCCTCAAAAAAAAGAAGAGAAAAGTATCCGGCGCATGCGCAGTAGACACAAAAGGGTGCCTCGAATTATCCATATGACGTCGTGCCCGGTCGCATGCCCTGACAATTATCATGAAAAAAACCACCCTGAAGTTCTCATCTTTCCTCCTAGAACTGAATTTCTCTCTAATAAATCACTCATCTTATTAAAGCTATAAATAAAGCCAAATCATCTGATTAAATATGTTAATATTGATGTCTTTCTGACTTTTTCCGATATACATCTCTGTTGTTTTTTTGCTATATGTACTGCTATCAATCACCTCAATGCTTGTATTTTTTATTGATTTGCCAATCAATCATATCCAGTGCGAAGCAAGAAGGTCCTGGGTTTGAGTCCTGGGCTCAAAGAGGGCATGTCTGTGTGGAGTTTGCATGTTCTCCCTATGCTTGGGTTTCTTCTGGGTACTCCGGTTTCCTCCCACAGTCCAGACATGCACATTAGGCTAATTAGCTGTTCCAAATTGCCCCTACTGTGAGCTGTTCAAGGTGTACCCTAATTTGACATGTGACATTCGAGGCGTTGCATTTTGGTCGCCTGGTTCGTGAACTCATCGTAAGAAAATTTAAACGAATTTGAAATTTCCGCAAATGTCGCAAAACGAGGCTCTGATGTGGAGAAGTCTCAAACTCTTTTCAAACAGTCCGCAAATGTCACGAGAAGGTCGCAAAATTGTTGTTTTGCTCGCATATTATTTGTTTTTGTTCACAAGGAAAGGCAAAAAGTTGGGCACTTTTACGCGGAAAGTTTGAGACTTGCTGGCATCCGCCATATTCCACCTATTTTGTCATCATTCGTATTTTATTAAAATTTTGTTCGCCTTCATAAGGCGATAATGGTTTGAGAACAAAAAGAAAGCAAAACACGACTAATTCATAAGAGATTTGCTTTTCCCCCCCAAACATCCACAAACCAATCGCAAATTAGTTGCAAAAATTGTCACGCGACCATCTTGTGACTTTTGCGCATGATACGTATTTAAGCCACAAAGATTCGCTTGCATGTGGAGTCGCAAAACATCTTGACGCAAATTGTAAAATTCGGGAAAAAATCATTTAAAAAATCCATTCACATCAGTCGCTTTTCTATCCTCCAGTGTGATGACCCTCTAAGCAGTTTGGCAGGTGGATGGATGGATGAATAACATGAAAAAACAAATTAACTCTGGGACCATAAATAAATCCTACGTAAAAAAATCTGCACAGGGAACACGAGGACGATCTATTACAACCACTCACATTCACTTCTGTTGGCAATTTAGAGTAGCCAGTTGATTGTTTGTTTGTTTTTTTAATCTTTGTGTCATAATGAGAATTATTTGCTTCCTTAAAGTTTTGGAATATTTGTTAAACACTAGGTTTAACACTAGTTCAAGGGTGTCAATACTTTTACCCTACACTTCGTTTTGATGACATAAATGCACTCTGTTTGTGAACCCAAACCCATGACAGTGAGTGTAATAGATTATGAGGGAGCCTATACTTTCGTTCATCCTGAATCAGAAACATCAGGGTTTAGCTGAAACGAGGCTACATCTGTCAGTCGGAGGCTCCTGGGTTTGTGCAGCTAAATATATGCTGCAGTATGAATTTTTCACACAGTGCTTTAAGCTGGCAGGAGAACAGAGGAGGAGAGGAATGAGGGAGCAATGGGGGGAGGGAAGAACAGAGGAGTCGGCTGGAAGACTGCCAGGATATGAGACTTCCTCCAGTTTAGCGTCTGTGCTAAATCAGGATGAAGGATGAAACTAGGCGATGGCTGCTTATTAACATCCTTACTGTATAAATCTTATACATTTTCATTTAGGATTCACTCACAATTCAGGATTATGATCTTTACATTATTATCATTGTTTGGGATCCTTTCAGGCTCAGAAATGCATTTTCTGCATTTCATTCATTCATTCATTCATTTTCTAAGCCGCTTAATCCTAATTAGGGTCGTGGGGAGGCTGGAGCCCATCTCAGCCGACTCTGGGCGAGGGCGGGGTACATCCTGAACAGCTCGCCAGGCCATCGCAGGGCCATCGCACATACAACCATTCACACTCACACTCTCTCTCACACCTAGTGGCTATCTGGAATCTCCAGTCAGCCTACTGTGCATGTTTTTGGACTGTGGTAAGAAAGCAGAGTACCTGGAAGAAACCCACGCAAGCACAGGGAGAACATGCACACTCCACACAGAAACATCCCAAGCCCGGGAATCGACCTTCTTGCTGTGAGGTGAACATGCGTGTGTGAACCACTGCACCACCTTTGCCGCCCTGGAGAGTAATTATAATTTATTATAGCCACACCCACTTGATATGAACAATCACACATTCTGATTGGCTCCTCTACTACTAGGATATCAGCTCAAGTGGTGTGAATAGCATGGCAGAGCAATTTGCAAACAAAACAAAACTCCAAAAAAATCCTTCAAAAGCGAGAATGAGCCCTTGTATCCACCAAATGTATTAATTGCCGTGATCACTTCATTTTCAGAGCACACACAGATTGTTTTTTTTATCAAGTGTTTACTGTTGCTAGGTTACCAAATGTGACACTCACCAGGTTCAGGGGTCAGCTCACTGAGTTTATTTTCACTTTACTTAACATGTTTTAAATCACCTGTTTACGTGTGTGTGCTCACTTTGGATGGGTTAAATGCAGAAGTCAAAACTTTCCTTGCGGGATTAAAACAGCATATTAAAAAAAAAAAAAAAATCCTGAACATGTACAATTATTACTTCCTGATTTTTCTTTTGCTATTTTAATGCATATTTTTCTATTTTGTCAAGCATTTAAAATTGCAATCTCACTCACTCATTTGCCAAACTGTTTAATCCTATTAGGGTCGCAGGGAGGCAGGTGCCTATCCCAGTCAACACTGGGGGAGGGTGGGGTACACCCTGAACAGTTCACTAGACCATCGCAGGGCAACACACACAACCATTCACACTCACACTCACACCTAGGGGCGATTTGGGACAACCAGTCAGCCTACTGTGCATGTTTTTGGACTCTGGGGGAAAACCACCCAGAAGAAACCCACGCAAGCACAGGGAGAACATGCAAACTCCACACAGAAACCCCCTCACCGAGCCCGGGACTCCCGGGGAACCCAGGACCTTCTTGCTGTGAGGCAGACGTGCTAACCACTACACCATAGTAGTTATAATGTTTATTATAAATTATAAGACTTCCAAGAATGTTTTGTTACAAAAATGTGCTGGTTATAAAGATTATTATGTGCTGTTGCTGAATATAAAATGTGTATATATAAGTTTCACATCAAAATAGTACAAACTCATCATAAAAAAATTTTTAATTTGCACCATAACCATGGTTAATCTAACCATAAACCACTTTGATTAAAAGCTAAACGATAAACGAGGAAATGTGCATGTGTAATGAATAATATTTTATACTTTTTTGCAAGATTTTATATATATTATTGCACTTGGACAATGATCTGTAGAACGTAAGGTACATGACACATAGTATGTGAAAGAAAATATCAACCTTACAAGGATCCAAAGCTTTGTTTGTGTATAATACAATCTGAATGTTAGGTCCTCCTTTGGCTGGAATCCGTCGTTTCTGCTATAAATAAAGTGTGAGATGTTCTGAGATATATATAAACAAGAGTGTTGAGTCGAGTTGCACAATCTTTTTTTTATTTAGTCGACGCAGTGTAATATTTGTGAAGCCTGATCTCTCCGTAGTGTGCTTTTATACATGTATAAATAAAATAATCTCTGCCCATATCATTTCTGTTATGCATCACAGCCCCTGACACAAGTCATAACCTTTTTAATGTCTGTTTTAGGGCGGCACGGTGGCGCAGTGCTTAGCACGTCCGCCTCACAGCAAGAAGGTCCGGGGTTCGATTCCCGGGCTAGGGGCGTTTCTGAGTGGAGTTTGCATGTTCTCCCGGTGCTTGTGTGGGTTTCCTCCAGGTACTCCGGTTTCCTCCCACAGTCCAAAAACATGCACAGTAGGCTAATTGGCCGTTCCAAATCGCCCCTAGGTGTGAGAGTGAGTGTGAATGGTTGTGTGTGTGTTGGCCCTGCGATGGCTTGGCGAGCTGTCCCCCCACCTTCACCCAGAGTTGGCTGAGATGGGCACCAGCCACCCTAATTAGAATTAGAAGTGGCATAGAAAATGAATGAATGAATGTCCTTTTTAATGTTGTGGTTTTTTTGTCAGCATTAATTTTTCAGCAGGCCCAGCAGAGGGTGCAGTGTACTTTGCTTTTTGTTTTGTAACTTGGTGGAGGTTTGTGCTCTCTGAGTGTTTTGAGTTTCTAATATGTTTTATGCACGAAGCACAGAACATGATCAAATTAAATTACATGAAATTCTGGAACCAGGAATTTTTTAAAAGGATTCTTTAACATTGTGGTTTTTGAAGTTTTAGTTCATATGAGGGATTATTGGGCTTGGTAGAGGTTTGCATTCTGAGTGCTTCTTGACGAAATCTATTTGCATCACCATCTATTAACTAATTTGTGTTTGATATGTTTTGATTTATATGTAAACAGTGATTGTGCTTAATTCATATAAGGACAACTTCGTTACGTCTGTCTATATTACAGCGCTGTTGAATTCTGGATTGTGATTGTTAGAAAAGGTGTTGAATCTCTGACAATAGTGCAGTAGTGTTTATGCAGTCTTAATAAATGTATTCTCATTATAGCATTATCGTATCGACGGTGATTCATACAGCAAATGCTGCATATTCATAAGCAATCTACGGAAGGAGTCTCCAGTGTCAGCACTTCCTAACACTCGGGTAAAGCTAGAACTTTAAGTTTGTAAGGAATTTAAACTTTGCAGTTTTTCGGTAACGTGAGAAGCAGTGTGTGTTTGAAATGATTAGCTTTATGAGAGAGAGAAAAGAAAGATAGACACTAGGAAGGACTGTTTGTAGCTGCTGTAATGTAGATGAGAAAACAAAGTGAATGTGCACAAAGTGAGCGAGATGACGCTTCGTTGTATGAAAACACTGTAGTAACGTAACATTAAGAAGAAAAAAAATATAGTTGTTTTTGAAACAGGAGAATTTTATTAAAGCCAGAAACATTTAAAAAAGGTGAAAACTTGAATTTATATTTTTTAAGATATCATATGACAGAACGCAGGTCCTTCCGTACACACTCGGGTTCAAACAGGAAGCAATAAAATGTGGATGAAAGAGGCAGAGGCTGCGCTGGCAGAACAGATACAGAGATTGGAACGACTCCACGTCTGATTTATGGTTTAATATCCTAAAACATTTTTGGGCATGACTTACTGGGCTTCATGACTCAACCAATCCCAGGTGCTGCTTGTTGCAGAAGGTCAGTTTAACTGTTTAAAAGTAATACTTACATCTAATAAAGACCAAAGGGGCTCAGAAGCTGGTGATACTAATAAATGGCACAAAAAATACCACAGAAAAAAACTTTTTAAAAAATTTTGGCACTCGGGTCATGAAGCCAGACTTCACACTAATTTAATAATTATTGGAGAAATGGACAGAGGGTTGGGATTTGATTCTGTATGATGACGCGTGTCCTTCCACAGCTGCTCTTAGATAGTTTATAGAATGTTAACTGATAGGATTTGTATTATAAACTCATGACTTAAATGCATTTGACTGGACACGCAAACGTCCTGGATGACTATACAACATTATTATTCATTAACCTTTAACCTTTTTTCCAGGAGCTGAGTAACTGTAAACCTCAACGTTCGACCATATTTTGTGTCTTTCATTAAGATCTAAAGCACCAATTTAGATTTCACAGACATTCTCATTTTATTAGAGAAAGTTTATCACGTATCATTGGCGGTACGTTGGCGTGTATTATATGATATTAACAGTAAAATATAAAAGAAATGATGTAATTTTGGCGGTTTGGTGTAAATCAGGCCTGCTAAGTGCAAAACATAGTTAGAGGATGATAAAGAGTTAAAAGCGAGCGCGGATCCTCTCCAGGGGGTCGGTGTCCCACATGTGGGAGTCCCAACCCTGGAACCAGCCCTTGAAGGTCGGAGGCTCGGCGCCTTGTTTAATCGTGATGATGGGGGTTCCACGTCGGCCAGACGGGTCTGAGTCCACATACTCTTGAGCTGTGAAAAAGAGAATAATAATAATAGTAATAATAATAACAATAATAATAAGTCCAAGCACACTGAGAGAGCAATACAGAAATCAAACAGCACCCCCTGCTGGGCCTGGTGTAATACCACACTTTCAAAATATATATATTCACAATGTAAATAATCTTTTATACAATTCCAGGCTCCAGAATTTGATCCAGATAATCTCCAAAATCTAAAGGAGTATTACTTGGGCCATACTCCACCCCTCCAAAATAAATTCATTCATAAGTTTTTGCAAAATGGTGCTAACAAACAAACAAAAAAACACGATGTGAGTTAATAACAACAACAACAACAACAATAACAACAACAATAATAATAATAATAATAATAATAATAATAATAAATACATTCCATTTATTTATGGTTGTTCACTGTTGTGTTTTGACGTCTTTAGTAGACATAGTAGAAATCAGAATCCTACCGATTTTTGGAGCGCCAGTCTTTTCCACTTCGTTAGCTTCATTGCCCACCCACACAAAGATCTACGAACACGAGGCTCACAATCAGCTCACCAAAATAAATCACTATCATCCTTTACACTGTATTTATTCTTCTGTATTCGGGATCTAAAAAACTTACCTACTGGTCAAATCCTAGCACTGCCAAGCTACCACTACTGGGCCCTTGAGCAAGACCCTTAACCCTTAACTGTTATTATAGTTTTTAAAGTTTTATTCATATTCATCAGTTTTTTTATCAGTTTAATTTTATTTCATTTTAGTTTGTAATTAAGTGCATATGCAGTTTATTTTTATTGTAAGGAACTGAGTAGTGTTAGGGCGGTACAGTGGTGTGGTGGTTAGCTCCTCCGCCAGACAGCAAGATGGCCCTGGGTTCAAGTTCCAGGCGAGGATGTTTCTGTGTGGAGTTTCCATGTTCTCCCTGTGGATACGTGGGTTTCCAACGGATACTCTGGTTTCCTCCCACGGTCCAAAGATATGCACATTAGGCTAATTGCCTGGTCCACATTGCCCCTAGGTGCAAGTCTGAGTGTAAATAGCTGTGTGTGTATGGCCCTGCGATGATCTAGCGAACTGTAGACTCCAGCCTCCCTTTGACCTTAGTAGGTGTAAGCGGTTTGGCAAATATGTGAATGACTAGTTTTTACTTTAAAGCACATTACTGCCACCTTCTGGAACTAGTCCGTTAGTGTCTCATCTTCATCTTCAAAGTGGTGTAGCAACCAGAAATGAAATAAAAATAAAAACAAAGCTTTACCTGCAGTTCTCTTTCATTTGAGTTCATCTTAAATTGTTTAGTGTAGTTTTTATGAATTTTATTTTTTATTTTTTTATTTTAGTTCACAAAATATTTTTTCACTGATAGTTTATTCTTAGTTTTCATGAGCTATATTCGCCCTGCTGCCCAGCTGTATAAATGGAATTGTGTAAATGTATGTCACGGGTGTCTATCTAAAACCGTATACGCATGTCAACGCTCTTCGTCCTCCATATGTTCATCAAATGTTTTCATATAACATTTCTCCTTCCTTTCATTTTTTTTTCTTGATTACTTTGTAATGGACAAAATTCAGTCACCTGATCCCAAGTGTCCAGCAACATGACATCATCAGTTGCCAAATCTGCCTGAGTGAAGTCACCAGGTACCTCCTCAACCTGAGAGGACAGGAAGTGGAAAATCAGCAAAACACACCCACACCATACCATCTGATTCATTTCTGATTAATATTTATATTCTTTTTTTTTTACTGTAAGTCGGCCGGTCTTGTTGGAGCAGCCAAACAGACGAGGGGGTTTGATGACATTTTTCAGAGCTTTGGAAGTCTGATATTCCTTCTTCCCACCCAGAACTTCCCAGAATTCCCCTACAAGGAAACGTCAGGGATCAAACGGGTTAAAACTGCAGCAGTCCAGCGAATGACACTTTAAAGATTTTTCAAAACTGCATCTGTAGTGTGTATGTGGGCTTATTACAGGCAGGAACTTTGAAATGTTAACCTTATGAACATCTGAATCGCGAACATTAAAGGTTTATGTGCGGCCACGAAACAAGACAAGCAGTTCTGTAAAAGTTGAGTATAAAACAGTGTTAATCTGTGTAAAGGTTGTAGAGACTGACCCTGATTGCGCAGCTACCCAAGACAATGCATTTGTTGCCACAGTTTTAGAAGCTTCTCTGCTTCAATCTAGTCTTTATATTTTGGGCTTGCTGCACTCAAATCGCGTGACCATGCAGGAAGTGGAACATGGCTTTAAATATCTCCTGGTGTAGAACAAAACCACAATGTGGATCGCTTCGCAAACATGCTGTCACTCAGCCACGCCCATCTTTAATACTTCTTTACATCTTTAAGAATTCGGTATAAAGGCTGTAGGCTTTAATTGATTCATTTTCCATTCATCACCATCAGTTCAACAACTTCCCTTAAACTTCTGTTAGAAGTGAAAAAGTTTCTAAACTTTTTTGAAAACAGCAACGTGTTCCAACTCTTCTTTTTCTTCTCTAATCACACGAACACTACAGATACAGTACGTCCTTCTCAGACCGTATTAATGAGCATTGCTAATCCTGACCTGGCTCTTTGCCCTCGGTTATATTGGTGGGGTTTCCTCCCAGGAAGCTGCAGATGGATTTGGCACCGCTAACTTCTTCCTCTGTGGCACCGACGCCACGCCATACGAACAGCGATTTAGGTGATTTCAGCACAAACACATCATTGGAGTTGAGACTGGATGCACTAGCTTCCACCTGAAGAGGGAGAGAGAAAGAGAGAGAGAGAGAGAGAGAGAGAGAGAGAGAAAGAGAGTGAAAGAGAGAGACAGAGAGGGATAAATAAAGACAGAGAGAGAGAGAAACAGAGAGAGAGAGAAACAGAGAGAGAGAAAGAGACCAACAAAGAAAGAGAAAGACAGAGAGCAAGATAGAGACAGACATACACAGAAAGAGAGAAAGACAGAGAAAGAAACAGAGAGAGAGAGATAGAGACAGACACAGAAAGAGAGAGAGAAAGAGAGAGACGGACACAAAGAGAGAAAGAGTGAATGAGAGAGAGAAAGAAACAGAAAGAGAGACATTCACAGAAAGAGAGAGAGAGAGAGAAACAGGGAGAGAGACAGACAGAAAGAGAGAGAGAGAGAGAGAGAGAGCGAGAGAGAGAGAGAGAGAGAGAGAGAGAGAGAGACAGACACAGAAAGAGAGAGGGACAGACACAAAAAGAGAGAGAGAGTGAGAGTGTGTGAGAGAAAGAAACAGAAAGAGAGACAGACACAGAAAGAGAGAGAGAGAAAGTGAAAGAGAGAGAGAGAAAACAGACAGACAGACAGACACAGAAAGAGAAAGACAGAGAGAAAGACAGACACAGAAAGAGAGAGACATATAGAGAGACAGTGGGATAAGTAAAGACAGACAGACAGAGAGGGAAAGTAAAAGAAAAACAGAGTGATACAGAGAGAAACATTATAAGCTTATTAATATTAATAACAATTATAACATTAATAATAATAATAATAATAATATAGATGTGTTATGATGATGATGAATTTGGGATGTATGGTTCTCATTCCATTCCATTCCAAACTTTAAACTGACAAGCTCCACCCACTCACCTCCACAGCCCGAGTGGCTTTGGTGGTGCAAGTGCGGATGTGGAAGAGTCTTGTGGCTGCCGTCTGCGTCTGCCCTCCTTTACGTGATGTTCCTCCTTTGTGGATGATCATGGGCTTCCCTTTAAACACACTCATCAGGTGAGGCGGCTCCTGACCCTGAGTTACACGCACCTGTGCACAGGTAACAAACGCAACCCAAAAATAAAGACACAGTCCCCTCCTACTCTATAAAAATGTTATCATTACTGTAGGAACATGATCAAAGAGGCGGTTTGTTCTACACTGCCCCCTGGTGTTCAGTAGGAATTTTGCACATTACTAATTAACCCTGAAGACAGTGTTGGCTGGAAGCTGCAGGTGTTCACAGAGGTTTGGACAGGTAAATGATGCACACCTGGACAGGGGCTCCACCCATCGAGTCATCCAGCTGCACGGTGAGGAAGGCAGAGGCAGCCAGCTCGTCCTGAGTGCTCTTTAAGCCCTGCCTGAGAAAAACACACACACACACAGTCAGAACACTATTCTGAACTGATCACTACTCTCCATTCTGATTGGTCAGAAAGTGTACGTGGGAGTGGTTAATGTGGATCGACTCACCAGATGTAGATGATGTGTTGCTCTCGACCCTGTTTATAGCTGTACAGGATGATGTAACAGTCGCCGCCGTAGAACTGACCGTACAAATTGGGATCGACAGGGACGCGCGCTCCGTCCTCCACACGCCAGATCTACTCACACACACACACACACACACACACACATCAATTCTTTCTTTCTTTCATCCATCACATATCTATCCATCTACTCTTTCTTTCTCTCATCCCTTTATCCTTCCCTCCTTTACCTCTTTTATCTATCCATTTTCCTTTGTCATTCTCACACTGTCATTTTCTGTTGTCCTGTTTTTGTTCTTTCTTTCTTTTGATTTCTTTCTTTCATACATCCATCTATCCATCTTTCTTTCTCTCTTCATTTTTTTCTTTTTATGTTGTTCTTTCATTCTTTCTTTCTTTTTACGTTATTCTAAGCTTATTCTTTCTGTCTTTCTTTCTCTTTTTTGTTTCTTTCTTTCGTTCTTTTCCCTATCCTTTCTTTTTTCTTTCTTTCTTTCTTTTGTTTTAAGTTGGTCCTCCTTTCTTTAATCTATTTATCCATTCTTTCTCTCTCACTTTCTCTCTTCCTTTTTAAGTTGTTCTTTCTTTCTTTCATCCATCTATTCTTTCTTTCTTGCTTTCGTGCTTTCTGACTTTTCTTTTCTCTCTCTCTGTCTTTCTTTCATCCACCTATCCTTTTCTTCTCTCTTTCTTTCTTTCTTTCTTTCTTTCTTATTCATTCTTGTTTTTTTGACCTGACTGACTTTTTTTATCTATCCATTATTTTTTTATAAACTTTCAGTTTTAAAACTCTTGTATGGATATGAAGTTGCACCTGGATCTGACTATAGGTGTTCTGTAAAATTCTCTTCCATTTTTTTTTTCATGAAGACTTTACACTCCGGAACGATCTGGAAATGTACTACGCAGGAAGAGGTGTGTCGTACCTGAACCTTTCCGGACCCGTCATCTACCATTTTGTGCTGTGCCGCCATGGTATTGTTGGTGTGCAGGGTGGAGGCGTCGAAGGGGATCTGCTCCACCCGTGCGATCTTGCCGATGGTGTAGGCTTTGGTCGGACCTGTGGTCTGATCCTTATCCTTCCAGTTACGGAAGAACTGCTTGAAGAGGGACGTCTCGCCCCCTGCAGGCAGCACCTGGATCTGCAGGTATATAAACACAAACATTACACTGTAATAAATCTGTAATGGAGGATATAATATATACAGAGTATACTCTATATAGGTAACGTACCTGGGTTTTAGAGGAGTAGTTCTTACTTTTAATAAATTCCTGAGCCACTTTCATGGCCGCATTTCTCTCATCCTTGTTAGCGTTCGGACCTGAGAGTGAAACATGGAACAAAGATAATTATAAATGAACAAAACGTATGACTTCATTAAGAAAAAATAAGGAATTGTAATGCAGAACACTAAATCTGTGCATGATAAACGTCAGTTCTGTGTCCCACCTTTCCATAAAAACACCTTGCCATCCACTCCATTGTCCAGGATATAGCAGTCATCAGGGGACAGCATTTCCTGTTTGAACGGACTGGAGCTAGCCACGACAGAAGTTTTCATGGAGCCGGTGGCGTCGGAGACCTGCGTCCAGACCACAGTGGGATTATAACAGAGGAACTACTCGAGTGTGTTGAAGTGTATTTTAGTGCGGTGTGTGAAAGTTTTGCATACCAGGTACAAAGCTCCCTTCTTTTGGTTGGACGTCTCGACCTGCTCGTCATCAGCCGTGGCAGGAGCGATGTCCGTTTTAGGCCCGAGAACCTGGAGGAAGTATAGAACAGATACCGTGTAATTAATATGGAAGAAAACCCGCCATTAAAATCATTTCTATTCTTTTTTTTGTTAAAGGTGTAATATGTGTGTGTGTGTGTGTGTGTGTGTGTGTGTGTGTGTGTGTGTGTGTGTGTGTGTGTGTGTGTGTCTGTGTGTGT
>JBCNYH010000008.1:10009667-10027520 GCA_039654325.1 Tandanus tandanus | reverse complement strand
GTGTGTGTGTGTGTGTGTGTGTGTATATGTGTGTGTGTGTGTGTGTGTGTGTGTGTGTGTGTGTGTGTGTGTGTGTGAGTGACAGTTTCTCACATCAATAAGCTCCTGTGGTTCTGACCCCTCATCCACCATGTGCAGCTTGGCTCTGCCGTTGTGCTCGTTATCGCGGATGTCGATGGCCAGCTCAGATGCCTTCAACCTCTCGTAGCGGTTACACTCACTGCCGACCCACTGGTACAAGTTCTGCTCAGGACGAAAGATGGAATAGTGGAGTGTCTGATGCATCCATGATATCAGAATTACAGTGCAGTGGAGAACATTACCTTTCCCAAGTCCACGATGAAGCAGTCGCCCTTATTAAAGCTGGACCAGGAGAAGTCCACTTCCGTGGCTCTGATCACTCGCCGTCCCTTCACGTGCAGCAAGCGCTTCACGTTTGCGTCGTTCGTCACTACGTGATGAAAACCAGATGCCACACCACCTTTCTGTAAAGAGAGAGAGAGAGAGAGAGAGAGAGAGAGAGAGAGAGAGAGAGATAATGAGAGAAATAGACAGAAATATAGAGAATGAGAGAGAATGAGAGAGAATTGGAAATAGAATGAGAGAGATAGAATAAGAAATAGAATGAGAGAGAGAATGAGAGATAGAATGAGAGAGAGAATAAGAGACAGAATGACAGAGAGAATGAGAAATAGAATGAGAGAGAGAGAATAAGAGATAGAATGAGAGTGAGAGTGAGAATGAAAGATAGAATGAGAGATAGAAAGATAGAATGAGAGATAGGATGAGAGAATAAGAGAGTGAGAAATAGAATGAGAGAGTGAGAGATAGAATCAGAGAGAATAAGAAATAGAATGAGAGAGAATAAGAGATAGAATGAGAGAGAGAGAGAACAACAGATAGAATGACAGAGAATAAGAGAGAGAATGAGAGAGAGAGAGTGAGAAATAGAATGACAGAGAGAATGAGAAATAGAATAGAGAGAGAATGAGAGATAGAATCAGAGAGAATGAGAGATAGAATGAGAGATAGAATAAGAGATAGAATGAGAGAGAGAGAGAATGAGAAATAATGAGAGAGAGAGAGAGAGAGAGAGAGAGAGAACAAGAGATAGAATGAGAAAGAGAGAGAGATAGAGAGAGAGAGAATGAGAGAGGGGGGTAGTACAAAATGAAAACATTTATTCATCCATTCTTTCTTTTATCATCTCTCTATCCTTTCCTTTTTTCTTTTTTTTCTTTTATCCCTTTATCCTTTCTTTCTTCCTTTATTTCTCATTCTTTCCTCCTTTCTCTTTCTTTTATCCACCACTCTATACTTTCTTTTCTTTTGTTCATTCTTTCCTTTCTCTTTTTTTCTTTGTTTTAAGAGAAAGAAATAAAAGATGAAAATAACATTTTACGTTGTGGAGCCAGGAGTGCAAGTAGCCTCTCTACATGCCTGTCTCAGAGAAGAAGGCGTGGCCTCTGTGCTTGTCAGTCTTAGAGAAGAGGGTGTGGCCTCTCTACTTGTACCTTCACCATGGCCTGTGTGTGTGTTAATTAAAGAGGCGTGGCCTCAACTATAAACATCTGTACATTTACTTTTACACTGAACCCGAATCCTATCTGCACTTTGTATGTTGTGTTCTGTTTGTATGCACTTTGTATGTAATGTTTCACTAAAACAGTATTACACACAGTAGATTATTCAACATCCTGACTGAGACAGAGTCGCGCTAGCACGGGGGCGGGGGGGGGGTGGGACCGCAGGAAATGAGAAACAGAAAATGCTTCTCGGTCGAGGTCAGTAAACACACTGCGGTCATGAAATTGGTGTGTTGTGTTGGAAAGAATGAACCACTGAAGGACTGGATGCCTTCTAATTGTTTCTTCGCATGGTTTCTCTCTCTCTCTCTCTCTCTCACACACACACACACACACACACACACACACACACACACTCACACAAGCACTTTAGCACATACTACACACTGCACAAGGGCCAGTAGAACCACTTTAATGTTAAACAGGAGAATATTTAACAGTGTGATGCAGAGTTACTGTTTACACCCAAGAGAGAAAAGTCATTGGTTGGTCACCTGTCAAGCATACAGGTTATTTCTGTAAAAGTAGGCGGGTCTTGGCTCACTTTTTATGAGGGATATCTGGTGTCTGTGAGATGATATTACCATTAATACTATAGTGTCCTTGGAATGTTGTGTGAATAACGCTGTAATAACATTGTGTAGACGACTGTACAGATATTTACTGAAAGCAGATATTTACTGTAGATTGGAGGAGCGCTGGAGTTTCTAGTAAATCCTGGGTGAAAAACATCGTTTGTTGCCCACCTTGTACTTAATTCCGGATTTGAAGTATCCGAGGAAGGTGACAGATTCGTTATTCTCGACCTCGCGGAACTGCACTGGGCCCCCGCCAAGATGGTCATCCAGCTGTGTGGCAAAGATGGCTGCTGCGCCACTTTCATCCTGGGAGCACTCACTTCCTGAAAGAAGAAAACAGGAAAGCAGAGGAGGGGTTTTGGGGGTGTAGTTTGTAATAAAAAACGGGAACAGGATACTTATAGAAACCATTTAAAGCCTGAAAACATGGAGCAGAACTTCGATTATCAACAATCTGTTCATCATCACCAGAAATCCAATCAGATCGACCCGCTAAACTACCTGAGACGTCGTTTAAATTCTAGTCCTGCAAAACTTGTTTCAGCGAATCAGATCTTCTGGAAAAAAACTATTCACTAATAGGAGTCGACTCACAGCACCTGAAGAATCACCGCCATTTTTTCTTAAGTCTGCGCTATTTACAATATTTGGCGGCGTTATTGTAATGACCATTTGACTGTAAACAAAATCCCGACCACACCCATGCATGGATTTTCACCAAACTTGGTGGGGACGCTACCCCACCTGAATCACAGAGATCATTTGATTTTGGAGTGGCAAGGTCCAATGAGCAGGTTATCACATCAATGGACTTTTTCTTTTCTGATGGCACGGATATAAAATGGGGACTCACATAAGTGGTGTACGCATAAGGGAGCACGAGGAATCATTTTCTCATATGTATTGGCACCCCAGAGTCCTGACCTTAACCCTGTTGAAAGTTTTCGGGATGTGCTGGAGAAGACTTCATGGAGTGATTCAGTTTTTCCGTCATTTATATATAGCCATAGTTTATACTTTTGAAAGTTAAATCTCATAGCCAGGTCATTTTCTTTTATATATTGCACTGAAGAGCCACTGTAATTTTTTTTGGTGACATAATATCAGCGTGTGGTGTATTAAGCAATCAACCCACAAGGGTCATCATCATCTGAACCATAGCCTAGAGAGGCCGTTGGTGCACCCAAGAAAAAAACACTTCCCCTCCAATCATCCCTGTCGTCTGCAAGGTCAGCGAGGCTTTGCTCTCTCATGCTGGTCCAGTCTTTAACGTCATCCATCCAGGTGCTTCTTGAGTGCCCACGGTACCTCTGGCCTTTAATTGTGCCTTGCCTGATGCATTTGGTTCACCCTTGCTAACTTACTTGGTGTCCACAGAACTTTAACTTCCTTTTCTTGATGGTATCCAGCATTCTTTCCGGCTCTTTCCCATTCATTATCTCAGTTACTCTTTGCCGTACTTCTTCGTTTGTCTTCCTCTCTCCAAGTGATGTGTAGTAATTTTATCTGTAATTCGTATCGTATCAACAACGGTGCCGACCGAGATAATGCTGTTTACACTGGTTTGCTGAATGATGTGTCGGATAAACAAACCACTTATCACGCTCAACACAATCGTGACTCGGATCAGGAATAATCTTAAAATCCTTTAAATCCTTTAAAATGTTATTTTCTCCTCCTGAACTGTTCCTTTAAGACCTCCAGCTGGTCAGAGTTGTGGAGACACAATGAGATGCGCCAGCTCTCTCCTGTGGGAGGGAAAAACTTGGCAGGATTTGTTTATGGAGTTATAAAAACCACATGGTAACCCTGAGAGACGGCAGGCACGGAGGTTAGGAATTTCCATTCCGGATATTCAGGGTAACTCAGTCAGTCCATGAGCTTGGACACACACACACACACACACATGAAAACAGAGTGGAGTTATTTGGAGCTACAGGGTGGAGAATGAAACAAGAACAACCAGCAGTAAATGGCTGAAGTACAAACCCTGAAAACCAGTTCTGCATTTGTCTGTGTGGGATTCATTACGGATTAGTCACAGAAGAACTACACATCTGAGGTCTCTCTGATTCCCACGACATGGACAGTACATCGTTCTATCGTCTTGTGAAAAGGAGTGTGTGTTGCTTGTGTTGAAAAGGGAAGGAAACGTTAAATGAACAGTCCGGCTGCATCATGTGAGGATTGTGAAACAAACGTATCGAGGTGTGAATTACACGCAGGATGATTGATCAGAAGGTGTGGATGAATGTTTTTACAGCAGTTCTTACAGTACAGGTTTGGTCTCCGCCCACTGTGTAACCGTTTAAACAAAACACAGGCAAGGAGCTGAAGGCGGTACCAGGGTGGGGTACGGGTAGGGGGGTGAGAACTTCTCTGAATGAGTTTCAATTAGCATGTATATGAAAATGGGTGTGGTTTAACAGACTCCTACTCAAGAGTGGGGCCCGGGGGAGGTGAATGCTGCCCATACTTTTTTTTTTTTTGATTCATAAAAATATTACGATGTAGAGAAGTACCAAACCGCCGACTCTACTGACACTCACCTAGCCACATGTGGATGTAGTAAGATGGTGCAGATGTGGTGTACAGCAGAAGGTAGGCATCTCCGGTGAAGAAGTTACCATACAAGTTCTTAGGAACAGGCTTGAGGTCCATGTTCTCTATACGCCAAATCTGCAGACCAGGCGCCTTCCCAGCTGTACGAAACTCCTTATGGGACACCATGATGCCTGAAACACAAAGAACCATCCATTGGTATCCAGCCCTTTAAATGTTATACTCGATCAGTGGTTCAGAGATTAAGTGAGTATTTAAAAAGACGGACTACATCTGGAGCTTAGGATTTTATAAATCATTATAATGTCAGAAGAACCAATAAAGAACCGGACAAAGCTGAGTCCGCACTAAGCACACTATGAAGCTTTAGAAATTATATGTGTTTGCATGATAAAGAAGGAAGGAAGGATGGGTAGAAGGAAGAAAGGATGGGTAAAAGGGAGGAAGGAGGGGTAGAGAGAAGAAAGGATGGGTAAAAGGGAGGAAGGAGGGGTAGAAGGTAGGAAGGAGGGGTAGAAGGAAGGTATGAGGGATGCATGGAAAGAAGGTATGCAAGAGAGATGGAAGGGAAAATGGATAGAAGGAAGGAAGGATGGAAGGATTGAAGAACGGTGAACGGATGAAAATAAAGGATGGAAGGAAGGAAAGAAAGAAGGAAGGCAGAATGGATTGATGTAAGGATGGAAGAAGAAGGGATGGATGAATCATCATCACATCACATCACTGGAGTTTCACACGTTTGTCACATCACATCACAAGTTTGTAACGTAATTCTTCATTTAAAAAAATCGAATATTTTGAACTTGCCAGAAGATAAAAAAATTATTGAGCTTTACATGAAGATGTACATTGTATTTACGTAGAACCATGAGGAACAATTCAGAGGATAGAGTGGTGAAGGAAACCTTCCAGAGATGAGATGAGGAACAAACCTGGAGAGGACGCAGATTCAGAAAGGAAAGGTGTGGTCTGGGTGACAGCAGTGATTATAAATCACTACTCACATCACATATGCACAATTTTCCTTTTTACACACAGTGATCTGATTATTCCTCTGTTCTTCATCAGCTGTTTTTATGTGCACATCCATAAAATAAATGCACATGCCATGGCCTAATGTTTAGAGAAGTGGGTTTGAGACCGAAGGTCGCTGGTTCAATTCCTGAACCAGAAGTAAAATGTGTGATGACGGGGGGAGTGAGCAGCACCTTCCTTTCCTCCACCTTCACGGCTGGAGTGCCCTTTGAGCAAGGCTCCTAACCCCCAACTGCTCCCTGGTCACTGCAATGTGGCTGCCCACTGCTCCGAGTGTGTGTGCTTACTTTGGATGGGTTAAATGCATAGGCAAATTTCCCTTGTGGTAATAACACAGCATATCAAAAAAAAAAAGAAAAAAACTGTCTCAGTGAACAACCTATTACATAACAACTTCCTGTTTCATCATCCGTCCATGCAAATGTCCAAACAACTGACACCTTGTGTGATCATATCGCTCTCGATTGCAATTATCCCCAAAGCAAATGGTCTCCAGTCTAGATTCCAAGGACAGGGGCAACTATATTAAATTGTGAAGCTGATCCAGATCAAATTCTGGATCCAGGAATTTTTTAAGGATTCTTTAATATTGGGAACAAAGACCATTTTGGCAGATTGGTGGAGTTTTGTACTCGCTGGTTGGGTTCGCTGGGACCCTGATGACTCACATACTTCTGGAAAATGGTTACCAGCATTGAACCAAATATATTTTTTATTTTATTTTTTTTAAAGATCTACTTTGGATAATGGATGACTTGAACCTTTAAAATGTGTTTAAGTAAAAAAAAAAAACATTAAAAACATTCTGATACATTCTACCAGGATTTAACAAAATATCCTTAAAAATGTAGAGTGTAAAAACAGCATACTTGATTTTTATTTTTATGTCCTGTACTAATGGTTTGCTTAACAATGTTATTACAATGTTACAACAATGTTATAGGAACGTAATAAATAAATGGACACACATGCAACAATGTAAATACTTTAAACTGACAGTTCTAAGAACTATAAAAGGTTCTGCAAAACTAAAATTGTTGCAGGCTTCATGGTGCAACCTGAGGATGTGGAATAAAGTTTAGGTTGTTTTATTTTTGAATAGTTGAATTACTTAAAGAAATTCTTCTTGGATTGTTCTGTGAAAAAGAAACCCTACTGAAGGTTGCAGGGTTTTATGTGAATTAAGACTCCTTATGATTCTTGATTACATTTTCATTGTCCGGGATGCTTTCAAGGACAATGTTTTATCTATATCTATATATAATATTTTATATAATTGCATTATAATTGCAAGATTCTTCATCTTACTCAAACCATGCATAGAGTTCTTTAAGATCAAGGTGTTGGGGTTGGGCCACCGACAGACCTTAGCCTCGCCTTTCCTGAATCATTAAGTGGCAGACTGTATTGAAATAATTTTCATGTCTGCAAATAATAGTTTGATTTTCTTTAACCTTTATTTATTAATTTAACCTTTGAAATGTGGGAGTTATTTTTATTTTTTATATTTTTTTTGGGGGGGAGGGGGGGGGGTTGTCACCTTGTATTAAATAAATCACTATGCACAGTATAATTCCACCTTTGCATATCTTTCACCTTTAAACCCGGTTATGACCTTGAACTTTCAGTAGATTAAAACAGACCCGCCTATAGTGAATATTATATTTATTAGTTAGCCTGAAATAAAATCCTAACAGATACAAGTCATAACATTTGCATAAGGAAAAAATCACTGAACAGATTCTCGACTCATTACCTAAAAAAATGTCCAAAAGTTTCAGCAGAAGAAATTTTTGTATATAAAACACAGGGTTAATTATTACAGCAGTGTGATACAGGGCAGATCGAGTAGTTCCGGAAAATAGCCGAACCCCAAGCTCTCGTTTCCTTAAAACACACACACACACACACACACACACAGTATCCTGATTCTAACATAAATTGAAGCTATTAAACACACGGTGCGTCAGCGGCGCGCGCAAAACGCACAGAATGTTTCTGCAGAAATCCACCATGAAACAGTCCGACATGACTTGAGCATCCTTCAGTTCCACTTTATCTTTGCATACAATCCGAAATGCACATCGTTTCAGCCCACAATACGGATCTGATAGCAGAACTCACAGCGGAAATGAGATTTCGTGTTAAAAAAAAAGTCGACATGAGGAATTTCACCCTCATGTGCAAAAGCGCAGCCGAGTTCCTGCTTCCAAAAAAGTGCATGGAGCAAAAGAAGAAAACCTTCAACTCTGTTTCATGCAATTCTTCCCTCTCATGCAGCAATGCACTGCTAAAACCACCTCTTCACACGTCCACTTTCCTGTACTAATCTTAAAACTAGCAAACTCCAAAAACTGAAATGTCGCACAGATTGTATTGATTATATTCAGAAATCCTTACCTTGATTAGTTTGCAGAGAGAGTGAGAGTGAGAGAAGGAGAGAGCAGAGCAGATCAGTTTGGGCTATACTCCGGGGAGTGTTTCCTGTCCAAACTGACGCACACACAGTTCTGTACACGCTATAAGCACTAACACACTCCCGACATTGGAGGCGTGTATGAGGCTGATGAGTAAACCAGTCGCACAAAACAAACTGAGAGAGCAAGTATGGCTTCAGAGTGCATATGGGGACATATTTATATATTATGCATAAGCATTTAAAGCCAGAGTTTTATTATTATTGTTGTTGTTGTTATGTGTGTGTGTGTGTGTGTGTGTGTGTGTGTGTGTGTTGGACAGGCTGTGTGTATTATCCATGGTGTTGTGTGAGCACTAATACAAAGCCACGTCTACAGCAAATATTTGTTTAGTAAAGCACAGTTAATGCTGCCTCATGCACAATAATAAAAGATCATTCATTCATTCCACAAAGCCACATGTATTCCAACCACACCGAGCTGTTTCTGGAGTTTAAAGGAGAGGGAAAAAAGACAAAGGGATAAAATGTGTGTGGTGGTGTTCTTTACTAAATAAAAAAGTTTTTAGACACAAAGATTACGTGAAGCTCAGAGCTTATTGTCTGTCGCCTTACAATGAGAAGGTTAAGGGTTTGCATCTTTTGTGTGGAGCTTTCATGTTCTTCATGTGCTTGTGTAGGTTTCCTCAGGGTACTCCAGTTTTCTCCAACAGTCCAAATTGGTACTGTTCAGCGTCGGGTGGTTAAGTATTCACCAGCATCTGTTTGCTTGTATATTTGCTTTTTTGATTTTTAGAGGAATTACACAAAAAGTACTAAACCAATTTTCATCAAATGTGGTGGAGGGATGGGGTATGGGCCTGGCAAAAAGAATTTTCTAATATTTTAGAGCAGATTCAGATCACAATCCAGGTACAGGGATTTATTAAAGGCTTTTGCCAAGCATTTATGAAAGGATTTCTCAGCAGGATTATGCAAAAAACTACTGATCTGATTTTCATGGTGGAGGGGTAGGGCCTGGGCCTGGAAAGAACCAATTTAATTTTGTAAGTGAGTCGTACATGGGAATCCTGAAAACCTGAAAAAAATCCTTATCTTTAATAAGAGATAAAATGTTCATTTTATGCCCAATAGGGGAGACATTTCATTATAACTATACCAAGTTATAATAATCTATTTCTGCCTCTTGGCGGTGCCCTGCACTCTAGGAGAGCCCCTGCAGTTGTTTCTGCGATGGTATAAACAGTATACATAAAGGGTAGATACTAAATTTATAAAGAGCTATATTTTCATATACACAACATCCACTTTTATAATTATAATTCCACCTTTAGACTTTGTGAGGTGGGGCCCAAGAGGGCGGAGTTCTATCAAATTGTTTTGAAGAAGTAAATAACGTGACCACCGCCAACAAAGTTTTGTTCATGTTTAAAGAAAGTCTCTGAGAAATCTTTTAACATATTGATTGAGGTTTTGTTTAGTCTTTAAGCTAAGTTTGTGTTGCGTGTCGCAAATGCCAACCATGTTTGAGGTGATTTGTTATATAAAATACAACAGTGCTGGATCAGTGCAACTCTGTGTAGGAAGGATTACTGGAAACACTGCATGGAAATTTTGGCATGGAAATGAACACCAAATCCAGTGAGATGAGAACACTAATGAGATTCATCTTTCCCATAAAGACAGGCATGAAAATCACATTTGCTGGGTGAAGGACGTTAAAAACTGGTCTAAACCTGAAGGACGCACCGTGAACTCAAACCTCTGAATGTCCTGATAGTCCTCCACTTCAGAACCAGGAAAAAGATCTTGATTAGTTAAGATTCCTGAATATTAAAAGCAGCAATGTTTGGTTGGTCTCTACTTCCTGTGTTTGTTCTACCATCATGTGTTTTTAATAATCCTCCCGGAACGAAGGAGTGGCATCAGATGGCGGCTCACAGAAACCATTCCAGCAAAGAACAATTCAATCTTTAAAGGTACAGCTTCACTCCTGACTGTCACAAAATCACTTGAACTGGAGACTCCTTCCTTAACAACATCTGGAGCATTTACTATACAAGCTCCTAATAGTTAGCCATTCTAATTTAGTGCAAGCTATTGTTTTGAAATGAAAGACTATACATGCACTCCAGATGACTAGCGAACACCTGCGTCATGCCATGCATCAGTGAGCAACCACAATCTGGTTATGAAGAGCATAATGAAGAGCTTATCCATGTTTACACTTCACCAACTGATAATTAACACACACACACACACACACACAGGATCTCGCTGACTGCGCACAGAATAATACTGGGATTAGCATGCCTCCTGACACAGTAATTACCTCTAACCATGAGGACGTGTTATGGTCATGCTGAGATGCGTTACTGCATGTGAGGTGTGAGACGAACTCCATCGAACACACTTTTAAAAACCCTGAAGAGATGGAGTGGATCCATCCAGAGAAATTCAACAGAAAGATTAGCATTGAGAATCTGTTTCAGATTTGATCTGTTTGAGAAATAATAACGATTGAAGCAGCAGGTCTGCAGAGCGAGATCAGCACCATGAGGTCATTTCTCAACAGTAGGGATGCCAAGATTTAGTGAATAACTGCAATAGCACCAGGTTTAATTCCTGGCAGTTGCAGCAAAGGAGGTGTGCCCTGACACTATTCCTGTCAATCCAAGTAAAAGAGGCATGGCCTGTCATTAATTCTTTTATTCCTGGTGAAAGAGGTGGGGGCTCTGTTTTTATTCATCTTAGTGCTAGTAAAAAAGGCGTGGCCTCTGTCTCTAACATTATTAATCTTGGTAAAGTAGGTGTGGCCTGACACTATTTCTGTCAGTCCCAGCAATGGAGGCATGGCCTGTCTTAATTTCTTTTGAGTCCTTGTAAAAGAGGTGTGGGTCTCTGTTTTTATTCATCTTAGTGCTAGTAAAACAGGTGTGGTCTCTGTCTCTAATATTGTTAGTCTCAATAAAGTAGGCGTGGCCTGTCGCTATTTCTGTCAGTCCTAGTAAAGGAGGCGAGGATTCCATCTTTATTCCTCTAAGTCTAACTGACGGAGGCGTGGCCTCTGTCTGTTCTTGTCAGTCCCAGCAAAGGAGGTGTTGCTCCACTCTTTAATCCTATTAG
The DNA here is from genome assembly GCA_039654325.1 of Tandanus tandanus. Classification (NCBI taxonomy): domain Eukaryota; kingdom Metazoa; phylum Chordata; class Actinopteri; order Siluriformes; family Plotosidae; genus Tandanus; species Tandanus tandanus. Next base: position 10,016,217 of record JBCNYH010000008.1, on the reverse strand, counting down.
TCCTAGTGTTGGAGGTGTGGCTTCTGTCTATCCCTGTCAGAATCAGTGAATGGAGGCATAGCCTTTGCCTCTAATCCTGTCACGCCCAGTAAAGTAGACATGGCCTCGTCACTACACCTGTCAGTCCTAGTGAAGGAGGCGTGGCCTCTGTCTCCATTTCTAGTGTAACAGTGTGTTTACCATCTCTGGTTCTGACCCAGTAAAAAAAGGTGTGAGCTTTGTAGCATCTAGTGCACCTGACTTTGTAGATCTGTGCACCTGACAATTTAAGTGTGGCTTGGGTAACTGTCAGTCATTACAAAAGAGGTGTGGCATGGGTTGAACAATCCCAATAATAAAGGTGAGGCTCATGACTTTAATCCTAATAGTACCATTTATTAGGCCTTGGTTTATGCACTCTGCTTCTCAGTACCAATGAAGGGGGTGTGGCCTTTGCGCCTGTCAATCCTAGTGAAGGGGTGGGGCCTTTGGTTCTGTTTCTGACAGTTTTCGTGAAAAAGGCTTGGCCTGTGTGTTAAACAGGAGATTGAACAGAAAGATAAGTTTTATGATAGATTCTAAGGTTTTCTCTTCCGTCTCGAGCACCTCGTGATGTATAATTCCCATGATTCCCTCTGATGACTGAAGCTGTAACCACACATTGAAAAAAGAACAAAGCCCTGAATCACTGACTCTGTAGATAAGAGAATCAACTTCTGTTGATCTAAACCTACGATGAAACAGAGGTGTAAATTCTGTCAAGGTCTGAAAGGGGATGACGTCGTCAGGCCCGTCAGGAGCTCCAGCTGTGATCTGCAGATTAAGCTCAAGTCTTGTTCAATTTGAATTGCAAAGCCATACTCTCGTGTTAGACAAAAACGACATTCAAATCCATTTTCCACTGAAACAGCTTTACAGAGAGCTGAAGGTCACCGATGCACACACAGTACACGGGGTCTCTACATGAGATCCTGCAGCTCGGCAAAAGAAAAAAGAAAAAGAAACGCGTGCCATTTTTACAAAGCCACTTCCTTTCTCAGAATGTCATCTACATTGCAACCCCATCTGCCACGCGCCTGTGTGTTATCAGCCAACACAACCCAGGGGACGTCTTCATAATCAAGCGTATGATGAGTTACAGCCTGAATGCGGAGTAGAACCTCAAACATCTTTGGTTTTGAAAGTGCCAGTTTATATTTAACCCCAGAACTTCCTTATTATAAGGAAGGAAAATTAGGTTCAGAAATTCTTGTAAGAAATAAAATAGTTGTGTGAGATTCAGTCGAGTAATCAGGATGCGCTTTACTCACGTCCTCTTTTCACTCTCAGAAATCTCATCATGAAAAAAACCCCACAACCACAACATAAAAGCAAAATTCTGCAAGCGTGTTATTCTCACGCAGGGGCTCGAGATCAGAACACGCCCTTGTGTGCGGCGATCTTTAACATCAAGTCTCAATCTTTAACATCAATTAAATTTAATAAAATGTTTTATATATTACTGTGATGTATGATGTTTAACATGAGGGTACTCAGCATGACCGCCTCACAGCAAGAAGGTCATGGGTTTGAGTCCCGGGCTCAGCGAGGGCGTTTCCGTGTAGAGTTTGCATGTTCTCCCTGTGCTTGCATGGGTTCCCTCTGGGTACTCCGGTTTCATTATATCATTCATTTGCCAAACCGCTTAATTCTACTACAATCACAGGGAGACGGGAGCCAATGGGATTTCAGCCGACTTAGAGCCAAGGCAGCTTACACCCTGAACAGCTCGCCAGTCCATTGCAGGGCAATACACACACACACACACCCATTCACACCTAGGGGCAACTTGGAACAGACAATTAGCCTACTGTTTACATCCTTGGACTGCTGGAGGAAACCAGCACAGATAAAAGCTCTTCCTGTGGAATAATGACGTATTGATGATTTTGGTAATGCAGTATTTAAATTGCCCCTGCGATGGCCTGGCGAGCGGTCCAGGGTGTACCTTCCCTTCGCCAAGAGTTGGGTCAGATGGGCGCCAGCCTCCCTGCGACCCTAGTTAGGATTAAACGGCTTAGAAAATGAAGGAATGAAGAATTATTTGGTTAATTTTTGGAGCAAAACTTTAAACAAGATGAAACACAAACCGCCTGGCTCTTGTCTAACAATGCAGTGTGCTTAAACATAACCCACAGCGCAGAGAGAAATACTGACTCACTCACACCAAAAAAAATAAAAAAAAGAAAGGAACCTTAACACTCTCACATTGCAGGATGTTCATAGCAGGACAGGACAGGTTCGCGCATGCAGAAGATTTTCTACACCCATCATGGACATGAACGTCAGGGCAAGATCAGGATTTCTTTGCATTGTTGTTTATCAGAGGCAGGATATCGAAGGCAATAATTGAAATCATTAAGAAATTAAGAGCAGGTCCACCAGCGATTGTGAATATATCTGCTCACATATGGATGTGATGACAGCAGCAAGGTTGAGCAAGAAGGTCCTGAGTTCAAGTCCCAGGCTCGGTGTGGAGCCTGTATATTCTACCTGTGCTCGTGTGGGTTTCCTCGGAGTGCTCCAGTTTCCTCCCACAGTCCAAAGATAAGCGCATTAGTCTCACCGGCTGTCCCAAATTGCCCCTAGGTGTGAGTACGAGTATGAGTGTGCGTGTGTTGCCCTGAGATGGACTGGCGAGCTGTTCATGGTGTACCCTGCCTTCACCCAGAGTCAACGGAGATAGGCTCCAGGGATGAATGGATGACAGGATATGTTATTCAAATGCATCATGGTAGATTGAGTGGCATTGCCAAGTATCGCATCAGATTCGATCGCACTGTATGGAAGGGGCGGCGCTTTACACTCCAGCTAAAGATGATGTAAATAAATTCCACAGTAAGAAGTGAATAAAATCATAAAATCAGGTTCATAAACACCGTCTTTATTGGCTGAAGTAAGTTTGACAGTAGCTTGTCTGTGAGAATAAAAAGAATATAATTTCCATCTTCACTACAGAACCTGTTCTTGGAAAAATGATAGCATGAGTGCAGCTCAAGAGCGACGTGATTTCTGCGTGTAGTGACTCTAGCGTGAAGGTAATCTGACCTGTACAGTAAGAACACAGTCATAAACTTCACTAAGAAAATTCAATACTGTGAACAGGACGGCTAAACACGGCTTCTGCTGTGAATATTAGCTGCTAGTTTGCATTACTGAATAGAGAGGCTGTTTGATTTTCAATTCTTTTGGTTGCTAGCTTTCACCACCGCTACTAATGCTCTTTATTACTCTACAAACCCGGAACAAAACCAGCAAATGGCAAGGAAATGTCTAAAAGGAACAAGGAATAAGTACAAGGAGCTAGTTAAAAGCTAGTGGTAACGTCAGCTAGCTAGCGTGGTTTCTGAAAGGCTTGTTCCTCAGGTAAATGTTTCAGAGACGTAATTAATGAAAGAAGGATTATACTTTTATTCAGAGTTACTTACAAAATATCTCCCTATTAAGGAAGTGGGCTTGTAAGTCATAATTAAGAATGTTCAATCATAATTATGAGACAGGCTACTAAGTCATTATTATGAGTTAGAAAGTCATAATTATGGAATGCCAAGTCATAATTATGAGATATCAAGTTGATTATTATATATCTTAATATAATTATGACTAAGCATCTACATTATGACTTACTAACTCATAATTATGACTTAGCATCTTACTATTATGACTTAGTGATCTCATAATTAAACAAATTTAAAACCTGTTGGATATGTAGAACTGGGGGGACGGCGTACCACTTATTGTATGCCATTACAGAATGTTCATGTGATAAATAATGAAGGAAAATTTTAGTTTTAGAATAATTACTCAACAGAATCACGTGACGTGCCCTGACACTTAACATTAGCGCCCGAAGTTTATTGTTTGAGAACACATACACATTCTCTGGTATAAAAACTGAACAGTGGAAAAACTCAATAAACGGCAGAGAGAAAATCATTAAATAGATTAATTTACTGAAGTCATGCTTAAAAAATGATTTAAAATTTCACAAAGCACAGACTCACATTGGTATACACACACAAAAAAAATAAATAAATCCAAACTGGATCAAATACATGAAGTTCTCATCCATCAGACGGACATGAAACAAGTCCAGACTTCTTCAGAAGTCTACAAAACTCAGGAAAGATCTAATGACTTCTACTGAAATGTAGTTTCCTGTTATGATTTGTCCTTGTGATACTTTTAAAAGGAAAACTAAACAGCAGCAGCTCCTTCGAACTTCTCAGGAAGCCACTAGGAACTGCATGATCCTGAGCGTCTGATTGTAAAGCCCCCGAGGAACATCTACACTCCCTCCTTTCCTGTCCTAGCTTGCCTTCGAGTGCGTACCTGTCTGGACGTTTGGGTCGAAGTGTTGTTCCTGGAGTGCAAGAGTCTGATTAACAAACCTCAGCATGCCTGAAAGTGTGTTCATATCTGGTTCCTTGGGTTCCTCTGTGTCCAGCATATAGGTGAGAGGGTTGAAGGACATGTCTAAGCTGGAGGACATCTCAGAGTGGCTGAGGCCCTGCCATCCACTGCGTGGCGAACTCGGAGGCTTCGGTGCCTCCCTCACGCCGGCTTTCAGGCTCTCTGAGAGCTCCAGAGAAACATCTGAGGAGGCTTCCCTCCAGGAGCTGGAGGAAATGGTGGAGCGGCCAAGGGGGTCGTTGATGGAAGGGAGAGGGTCTTTGTGAGGAGGTGAGAGGGGTGGAAAAGTGCTAGACTCATGATGGAGAGTCGAGTTGCGAATTTCTGAGGCTCTCTCGAGGCTGGAGATCTTTGCTTGGAGACGTGCAATCTCCGATTCCTGGAATGAGGAGGCAAATATTGAGATTAGACAAATACTAAACCAAATAAAACTGGGTTAAACTATCTTGAATAAACCAGACATGATTTTATTGGACACCCGTAATTACATGGTGTTGTTGAATACTCAATTCTGTGCGTCGCCTTCTCCCCCCCCAAAAAAAATAACTGAATACCAAACTGGGAAATGTGCGTAAGTAGTATAGAGACCTTGTACCAACTTATAGACAGAAAATCCTGGGGAAATTTTTACAAACGTTTCAATCTGAATACTGGTGAGTGTCTAGATGAAGTTTCCTGGTAGCCATCTAAGGAGACGTTATGAGTCCCTGGCAAGGGGTGTGGTTCTGTTAGCCCGAATTCGTAGCCTGGGCGCGTTAGCAAGATGGCCACTAAGTAGTGAGACTTAACTGTGTGATATTTTAAGATATGGTGCCCTTGCTATTATAATTATAATTTGCTTTTTAAAGCTCATAAAGTGTAAAAACGGACATTTCAAATGTTTTCCATCTTTCCCGCTCAAATGCCCCAACGTCAACTCACGCTAACTACACGTTTTGATACAAAGCAACAGTGTTCAAGTCAAAACAGCAGTAAGGTTGCTCATGGGAAAAGGGAAGAAGGCAAAAACGTGTTTGGTGTAACCACAACCATAAACGACGTAAAAAAAAAAAAAAGAAAGAAAAAACAACATCTAATAAGAAAATGATTAATTATTTAAATATAAAAAAAAGTAAAACAAAAAAGGCACAGCATGAAGAAATACTAAACGTTGTACATAGCCAAAAACAAAAAAGCTGCGCTAATCAGCTGACGCCACAAATATGAAACTTGCTAACCCTTATCATGGAGCCAAAAAATAAATAAATAAATAACATTTCTAAAAAGTATCACTAGATCGTTTTATTAGTGTGCTGATAAAACCGTGAGAGATTACTTGGTTTAAAACTCTTGCAGTGGAAAATAAATTGACTCTCCCATGCTTTTAATGATTCTGAATGCTCTGTAGACAGACACGTATAAAGAACCAGGCACCAATTCCTCAGGATTACAACTTCTCTACTTTAAAACCAAATCCCAGACACCATCACGTCAGCATCACTTCTGTACTGAAGATCTATCTGCTTAGTGTTCCTTCACTTGAGTGCACTCTTCTCCAGAGTTATCAGTGCAATCGAGGTTATCTTGACAAGATCTTTCTGGTTTCCACAGATTCCTGGGATTGATCTGTGGAACAGGGTGAGGCCCTCAGAGATCTTTGCAGAACCTTGGGGGCATGTTGACACGTTCCTCCTCCTAATCAACAGATGTCAGCTGAGGCAGTTACGAAAAGATGCTTTCATGCCTTGTCAGTTTCCTTTCAGATCTGCATCAGGAACGCCCAAGTCGTAAACCCTGAAGGAGACGCTGGTATGGGAATGTCCACCTAAGAGAAGAATGAATCTGTGGGTGGGGTTAGAGAAGCATGAGCAGATCATCTACACCTGTTGCAACTGCAACCATTGGGAAAAGTGAAAAGATGTTTGAGAAGAGAAAGTCGAACAGCCAAAGTCGAGCCATCAATTGTACGCAGATCTTCATGTTCTACACTCCGATGTATTCAGGCTCCAGCCTCATAACTTGGTGGAAGCCAAACAAATGAGTCACTTCACCATGGGGGGATGGGGGGGGGGGGGGGGGGGCATGGAACCCTTTAGGGCACAGAGACTCTTTCCCTTTTCTTTCCTTCCCTTACTTGGTG
>JBCNYH010000008.1:9989582-10005331 GCA_039654325.1 Tandanus tandanus | reverse complement strand
CCCCCCCCCCCCCCCCCCCCCCCCCCCCCCCCCCCCCTCCCATAGAATACTTTAGGGCATAGAGACTCTTTCACGTTTCTGTCATTCACTTAATTGGTGCTGGCATGGCACGATCCCATAACAAGTAGAACAGGCTCGGAGGGTGTGACCTTGAGATGTCTTGACATTTATTTGTATGAATATCTGCAGGCATGTTAAAAACAGGCGTGTCATGGCCACGCCCAGTGATTACAGGTAAACGACTGAAACTCCCCTGCTCAGAGTGTCAAGAATACAAGAGGATAAAACGTCTGGAAGAAAATGGGGCGATCTGCAGAAAGGAATGTTCCAACACGTAAAAAACAGCAACAAAATGAACAAAACTACCATAATGAATAATGGTATGGTGTGAAACAGCGTTACTGCTAACATTATTACTATAATCACTGGCAAAAATAATGGAGTTCTTAAACTTATAGGACATTCACTCAGCATTTTTTTCATTTTACAGCAAATAAACAATTATAGATAAGACACAAACTTTTGTTTAATAGTAAATAAATAAAAACATTTTAAAAATTGCTAGGAAAAAATTATGGAATTACCTTGCAACTTATGATTTGCATTTCTAACACAGATACCACTGCACGTTTAAAAATGCAAACGAGTCAACAGTTTGCAAAAGTGTGTGTACAGGCCTTAAAGGAAATATTTGATCTAGGGCTGCACACCGTATCTAAAGTACTGAACGGAACTGGTGACCGATTCAAATTTAACACCGGATTATACAGTCATTGGTGCTAGTTATCAATTCTCACAACCAAAACTTTTATTTATTACCTTGGATTTTCAGCTTATTTTCAAGTTAAAGTGTACATGTGGTGAATTAGTGTTACTAGCTCTTTAAAACGATCACGTATAACATCAGCGGGTCCTTCCAGTAACATCAGTCCATGCATTTCAAAGTGCATGCGTGTGTTACAACTCTAGGCATGTTGCCTTTTTGATTGGCTGTTCTAGACTGGTAGTGACGTCAACGCGTTGGATTATCGGACAGTGCTGAGCTGCACAAACAACCATAGAAATCACAGAAAATTTATTTTTTGTTCCTAGTCCAATGATAGGGTTGGGGGGGTGTACAGTACAGTTCCTATCATGATGTTCCTCGGAACTGATAAAATCTTCCCAGATATTCAGCTCCAGCCGACACAATCCCTCTACTCCTCCACCATGATGTGCATGAGTGAAAATGGGTTCGTAGCAGGATGTAAACATAAATTTCTCTTTACACCTTCAGTCTTGGGTCCCTCATCACTCACCGCAAAATACAAAATAATATATTTATTATGTGGCTGCTTAAAGAGCAGACACATTAGTATTCACCCTAGAAAAATGGGGCTCTATATTTTTCTTCTTCCGTCGTACTAAATGCGGCCCGAACGGCAAAGTACACCTACACGATATATCTATCTATCTATCTATCTATCTCAAAACGTGTGTCTTGATGCCGTGAAGTGTGCTATTAATTTTATTGGTGTTTCGCGTTACCATGGCAACACAATTAGCCAAAAACCACACCAAAAAATCCAATTGAAATAAATGGGGAGAGGTCAACAAACGATCATTAGACTCACCTCACTTTGACGCCTCGCCAAGAAGCCATACATTCACATAGAAACGTGACTGAACTTTTAAATGTAGACACTCGTGTAATGTAAACTTTTAAATGTAGAAGTCAACATTGCGACAGTCAAACTCGCTCCTACTCCCATAGTTTTCATTCTACACAAATAAATTTGACATCAAAACAGAGGAAAATGTGTGCTGGCTTTGACCATGTAACTTTCGAGTCAACAGCACTTGTAGAAGTGAAATGGCGAGCCTCTGACCGACAGCTGTACCGGGAATGTGTCAATAGAACTCAATGCAAAATAGAGCTTTTTAAAATCATTTAAAATCACTTTGAGTGTCATTTTTAAATCATGACTCTTTAAACACTTTTTACATTACAGCGAAATAATATCACTGTGTTCCCCAAATTCTTGGCTCTCAAACTCTGTCAATTGCGATGGGAAATACGGTTTTCAAATCAGAAGTTCAAAAGCGAGAGGTGTGTCTTATTGATATTTCAGTTAAAAAGGCAGTTTAACTGTCAGTTACTGCCAGATTAACCACTGCGGAATGTTCCGGACTTGAGTGATTAATGTCACAGCAGAGTGAGAGAAAAGAGAAGATTATCTTGAAAAAAGTTTTTAACTCGCTCCCACTCCCACAATTTTCACTCTACACAAATAAATTTGACATCAAAACGGAATGAAATGGTGAGTCTCTGACTGACAGCTGTACCGTGAATCGCTCAATAGAACTTAATACAAAATAGAGCTTTTTAAAATCATTAGCTCTCAAACACTGTCAACCTCACTGTGATGGGAAATACTGTTTTCAAATAAGAAGTCCAAAAGTGAGACGTGCAAAGTGCCTTTTTCACTCAAAAATGTATGTGTAACTGTCACTAGCTGCTAGCTTAATCTCTATGGCAACGACCAGCTGTGTCCTGCACCTCATGCACACACCTGCAGCACGTTAAAACACAAAAACGAGTCATGCACACACATTGCCTCTTTGTTTGGCTCCAGACAGGCAGATGGAATATAATTCCATCTGATCAAGGGCCCAACAGTGGCAGCTTGGTGGTGCTGAGACTTGAACCATTGAGCCACCACTGCCCTAATAGTATACTGATTGGTTTTGATTGATAAAAAAAAGGCATTAATTAAAAATAATTTAATTAAGTTAATGTATATTTTGCAAAACGAAAACGTACAGCTACAGTTCATCACGCCAGTTTTCAAGTATTTTCCGGCAGCAGTTGCAGCCACGTCTCAATATTTCTTCAGGAATTTTTCTAGTTTATAAATAACACTTACTTATTAAGTACACGTGATCATAAAACACAAAAGACCTGAAATGATTTGGAATTTTTGGTACTGATTGATTTTAGTGGTGTGACCCTGGGGGTTGACCGAGAACACACTGGAGGGACTATGTCTCTCAGCTGGTCTGCGAACGCCTCAGTGTCCCCCGGAAGAGCTGGAGGAAGTGGCTGTGGAGAGGGATATCTGGACCTCACTGCTTAGGCTACTGCCCTGCAACCCGACCCCGGATCAAGCGGAGGGTGATGATGATGGGTTCAATGATAATTCTTATTCTTATAAACATACATACCAGTCAAGAGTTTCTGGACACAAGAAACTGTCCCCAGACTTTTAACTGGTACTGTATATAGGATTATTTAAAGGAACTCTGGGTTCTTTAGTGCACATGTAGGTGTCCCTGACTATTTTTTGTATTAGTCAAATTGAGTTTTTTGTAATGAGTCTCAGACACTGTGCAGGAGGAACATTCATTATTACAAATAGACCAAACTAATCTATTGTCTTTACATCACTGTACAACATAAGATAAATACACCAACTCCGGAGCGAATCTTTCACATGGCACGTTTTTGCATCCTGACCTTGATGAGCAGCGTTTCGTTAGCGTGCTCTAAGAGCTGCTGTGTGGACTGGAGCTGTGTGTGGAGTTCCGCGACGTTTGATCGGGCTTCCTGCAGCTGATCTTCAGAGCTACGGAGGCTAGTGGAGATCTGATCGGACACCTTGAGGAGCTGGCCGCGTGTCTGCTGAAGAGCTGAAATCTTTATAGAGGAATAAATAAAAGTAATTAACGGATACGTTCTGCTTGACTCTGCTTGGATCAACTGATTGTTGTAGTTTGTTTGAGTTCCAAATGGGTGCCCTCTGGTGGACAAACTATGCAATAACATCACTTATAACATGGTGGAAGGTCTCTGGCTGTGCTACACAGTCATAGCCAGAATATCCAGGTACTTTTGGCACAAACATCCTAAAAACACCCCTGAGCACAAATTAGCGGATTGGCTACAAAATACCAAGCCCTCATTTTTGAGGTTTCTATCAGATAACTAGGTTGTGTGCACTGTTGTACCACTGTGTGTGTGTGTGTGTGCGTGTTTGGGTGTGCCTCTCTGTTGTGCTCTTCTCTTTGCTGCTCCAGTTCATGTTGTAGTTCAAAGACTGTGGCCTGCAGCTGAGCTTCACCCTGAACCCGCCGCTTCTCAACCACACGGACCTGCTCCTGCAGCTGCTGCACGACAATCTCCTACACACATACACACACACACACGAGTAGTTTGGCTCACTAATGCACTGGCGATAAACCAAGAATGTAATGTAAATGTACAACCGGCTTCCTAAGAAACACAAAACTAAAGGTTAAGAAAAAATTAAGAGTATAAAAGAATAAAACTTATAATAGGAAACAAAAAAACAAAAGGGAGTCAAAGTGTAAAAAGAAAAAAATTGGAAAGGATAAAGAGGGAGAGGAGGATAAAGAGAGAGAGGAAAAAAGGATAGTGAGAGAGGGAGATAATGATAAAGAGACAGAGAGAAAAATAAAGAGAGAAAACAAAGGATAGAGAAAAAGAGGAAAGGATAAAGAAAGAAAAAGAGAAACTAAAAAAAGAGAGGAAATTATAGAGATAGTGTATCAAAAAACAAACAAAGGATAAAGAGACAGAAGGAAAAGTATAGAGAGAAACAGAAAAAAAACAAAGAATAAAATGAAGGAAGGAAAGTATGGAGAGACTTTACTCTGGTTTTTAAAGTGTGATGGCGACACAAAGATTATTGAATAAAATTTAAACAACTATCGAAATTCATTCACTCGCACCACTTGATTTGCGATAGAACACCAGGTTTAATGATGCGAAAAAAATATATACGAGACCGAAGACTTCACGCTGTGTTTCACTTCCTGTGTCACAGGAGAAACGTTAAAGGACGTGAGCAGCGGCTTTACTTCACGTACTGATCACATACACGCGGTTACTCATTTTGTGTACACACACACACACACACACAGTAACGCCGGACAAAGTCCAGAGTGGGGTGTGTGTACAGGACGCGCACACAGACAAACACACTCCTAGGAAAAGAGGCATGGCCTCTGTGCTCACCCATCATACGGAAGTGGGCGTGGCCTCTCTGTGGCACCACCCACTCGTACACAGTTTCTGAAAGTGTGTAAGCCTTCTGTACCTGCTGTCTCTCCTGCTCTGTGACGTCGTCCAGCTGTCGACTCAGAGTGTCACAGCGAGTGTGAGCGTCCTGCAGGTCCTGCGCACTATTCTGGAGCTGCTCACGACACACACGCAGCTGCTGCCCAAGCTCCAACGCATTCTAACACACACACACACACACACACATATATATATATATATATATATAATAAATAAGTATGCTAACATACTTTAGTATTTGTCACACCTCCACAGTGTTCTATTTCTCTTACACCACAGCTCGTGTTGCTATGGAAACTATTAAATAGTCTGATAGCTGTGTTGTCTGTTAGGCTGTTACTCGTCACCTTTTCCAGATCTTCCTTCCCATGGAGCTGAGATTTGACCGAGTCCAGCCTCTCCGTCAGAAATCCCACCTGCACAGGAAGTCACCTAGTCAGCCCCGTCCAGTCTCCCCTCAAACAAGAGTATTTCAACATCATTTTTAAAGTGCATAAAGAGCTCCGAACCTGTTCCTCTCTCTCTCTGAGCTTCCTCTCAGTTTTCTCCAGGATGTCCTGCAGATGTTCCACCTTCCTCTCCATCTCCAGCTTGTGCTCCTTAATGACCACATCCAGCTGGCCGAGCTACAAATGTGTACAAACACACTGACATGGAGTCTTTCTGCGATTTTGCTGTAATCAACATTAAAGTATTACAAAGTGCTAAAAAGGAAAACTGAAAAAGGATAACCATCTTCAACTTACTTCTATTATCGCATTCTGGTGGTTATTGACCAAAAAACCTTCAGAGGTACTTTATTACCCTTTTAAGAGCTGAATGGGAAATATTAGCTAAATAAATTAACATAATGTCAAAGCATAAGAAGCTTAGGAGTGTTTGAACCTTAAAATTCTTTTCTCCTCTTGTAGTATTTTCTGTTTTTTATTGGTCAAAACCAGTTTTACAGCCATCAAAGCATTTGCAGATTTTAGGCGACCCCTCTGGAAGAAATGTGTTACTGCAAACACTATCAATTTAAACAGAATGTACACTTCACCCTCGATTTCCCGTACCCCTATTTCCAGGAATTGCCGAACAAAATCCGGCGCCGGACATTATTTGGTATTGCCAGGAAAATATTCGGACAAGTCCAGAAATCGATGATGGAAGTCCGCGTTGGTCATGATTTTCAAACTTCCCTCCTGTCCGACCAGTTCCCGTCCCAGTGGATGGACGAAAACGAAGCAGCAGAGGGGCATAATGGAACTATAATGTTCGATGAACAGATAGTGGCATCAGTGACAGGAGAGCTAAGTGAAAGTGAAAGTGAGGACAGTGACAAGCTGGAACCCGCATTTAAAATGAATGTGACAAAAGAATGTGCTGATATGCTCCTTAGGTTTGTGAAAACACAATATTGCATATTGAGTGTCAGATAAGTGCTGTAAAAGTCCATGACTGCTGCTGAATAATGGCGATTGCCGGACTGATTATGATAAATGTCCGGAAAAGGGTAGTATTGTAATACCCTTTACAATACTGATACTGATGACAATATTGACCCCAGACATTAGCGACTGCTGAACTTTTGAGGTTCCCGGGCAGCCTACCCCCCTAATAATCCGGAAAATCAAGGGTGAAGGGTATTATAATAATAACGATAATAACAATAATAATAATAATAATAAGGTGGTGTAGTGGTTAGGGTGCTGGGCTCATGATCGAGAGGTTGTGGGTTCAAAATCCCCCTAAGACCCCAAAAGTATTAACCAAAAGTGTTCCTCTGCCCAGACAGCAGTATAAATGGGTAACAGTAAATATATAAGTAAAGCAAACGAACAAATATATAAATAATTTATTAAAAACATTCAGGCATACACATCAAACTACGTCACAAACTCATGAGGTCGCCCTGTTTGTGTAGTAGTAGTAGTAGTGTTACGTAGGTGTGTGTGTATGTACCAGTTCTGCTCTTTGCTGCAATTCCCCCTGTCTCTCCTTCAGTGCAGTGTCCATGTCCAACACCTCATGATTCCTCTCCTCCAGCTCTCGCTGACTCTCCCTGAACACACACACACACACACTATTACCCACACACTTCTACACACCAGCATTACCATGTTGTGTTGATATTAATGTATCAGTGTAGCTGAAGCTTTTTCAACACACCCACGAGTCTAAAAGGTCGGGTAATAAACTGTAAAAGGTGAAAATCTGGGTGGGTGGTAGAGAGAGAGAGAGAGAGAAAGAGTGAGAGAGAGAGAAAGTGTAAGAGAGTGAAAGAATGAAAGAGAGAGAGAGAGAGGGAGAGACACAGAGAGCACTCTTTTGTGGGTGTAGTTTGTGTGTAATTGTGCAGATCGTGATATGATATTCTGCTCAGATCACCCAGCCCTAATCTAGGGCTGTGTAATTACATGGTATCTTTTAAACATGTTTTTTTTTTTGTTTTGTTTTTTATTTAAACAAACTGTCAACATGGTGTAGATGATTGCTGACATTTCTTTTTGGACCTGAAACCATCATTGACCAAACACTAGAAACAAGTTGTTTAAAAATATTTCCTGATGCTTATTTACTTGTTTCTCTGAGCCATGAGTGAGAAATATAAGAAACAGGAATAAAAGCTGGCTTAAAAAACAAAAAACAAACAAACAAAAAACAGTTTTGGCTTCAGGTGAATGATGTGATTCTGCATTTTCATGGAACTCTATGAGAACGTACAGTAAATACGTGTTCTCTTGATCCTTACAAGTTGTAATTATGGGATTTGAAGCACATACTAGGCATCTTTGGAAGGAGCAAGGTTACACTGCGGGTTCCTGGAGTCTCCTGAGCATATCTATTGTGCTTGGTGTGACTTCACTGCACCAGCAGGAACTACATGTGCCTCAGAAAGGGGAATCACAGAAAACTCAAGCTCAGGATACAAATCCATCATGTAATTGCACAAAGGCGAATTACACTAGCGCCGCCTTGTGGAGAATCCTCAGCTTACTCAATACCGGGAACGCCATGAACAGAACCGGATCCGTGAGGTAATTCGTATTAAAAGCTGAAGGTCACATTGAATATTTTTACATCTTATATATAGCATGTTTAGAAAAAAAATGTAAATGTTAAATTCCAGAAAGGCATGTTTTCTTAACAATTTTTTTTATTACCTTAATTTTTATTTTTTTTGTGTATTTTTGTGTAAAACTGTATCTGAGAAATATTTTCAGTTCACAGACATGCTTTAGTCTTAAACATGCTGCAAGAAAAGTGCTAATACATCAGAAATTTATCACAACCAATCAGGTTACAGTATGCAAATTAAGGTCTTGTGACACATTTATGGGAAAAATAAGGGCAGGGCTTATGAAATAAAAGTGTAAGTGGTTTTGTACAGTATGCTTTCATGAATCAAATTGCTTTTTTCAATTTAAAGCTCTATATTAATCCATTTATTATTCAGGGAAAAAAGCAGATTCACATATATTTGCATAAAAATAAATAAATAAGTAAATAAATAAAAACATTTAAATCATATTAAAATTAAAAGGAGAGTGAGAGACCTTGATGTGTGACCCGGTCAGCGCTATAGTGATCGGGTCGGGTCAGTAAGGTCGCACTAGATGCTCCTTGACCAATAGCGTAGCGGCAGTGGATGGAGGAGCCTCACCTGAGGTCTGCTGTGAGCTGGTGGATAGTGGCCTGCTGCTGGTCGGCGGTGAGCTGAGTCCTCTGCAGAACGTTCCTCAGCTCCTCCAGGTGTCCGAGCGTGTCGGCGAGCTCGCCACGCACCGTGATTAACTGCTCCTCCAGCAAATGAGCCCGCTGCAGGGAGTTCCGCCTGTCCATCTCGCTCCGGTGGAGCTTGTCCTCCAGGTCCATCACTGAAGATAGATAGATAGATAGATAAATAAATAAACAAATACAAACAGACACTGTAGTGTAACAAAGCTTCTACATCACTCAGATGGACGCAGTACCCATCTCGCTCTTCTTATCCAGCATGCCCCGGGTCTCCTGCAGCGTCTCCTCCATCTGATTGAGCTGTGTGGCTTTAGCGCTGCGGTCCCTCCTCAGCTGCAGCAGCTCCTTCTCCATCTCCGTCAGCTCCTCTCGGCACAGGGTCATCTCGTAGCTGAGCTTCCTGGAAAATAAATTCAAGAATTAAATGAGAACAAAACCACTCAACAGTCATCTAAACAAAACTCTTCCTGACATCAGTCATTGTTTTCAGAAGTTCAGAAATCTTCTCCCTGCCTTGTTCTTTACCAGAGGAACAAACCACCCCCACCACACTCTTCTACTGCTGAGCAAAAGAGGAAAGGAGCGATATTTATACGGATATATTCAGCTACTGGGGCAATGTGTGTGAGCAAGTCCTGACTCGGTCACAAGACTCTGTGGGACACCGAGAGCCGAGAGTGCCGGAGGCTGGACGGTGGCCTGGAATTAAAAATCTGAGCTACACAAAGATGTTTTGTGGGTTGAGAACATTGTGGTGCTCATCTGGTCAGTTGTATAAATTAAATATAAATGTAAGTATGTCTGTGATCTACATAGAGCCAAAAGTATATACACAAGTGCTCATTCTTAATTTAAGCAGATCAACCTGTGTGTTATTTTATACACATATACATATATTATATAATAGCCTCTTCCACTCTTCTGGGAGGTCTTTTCAGTAGATTTGCTCACTGTGGAGATTCGTGTTCACTCAGGATCAATAACAGCGTTTAAATGTGGGGGTTGGCTGTTGACGTGGGGATGCCAATGAGGAGATCTGGGATGCAGTCAGTGTTCCAGTACATCCTAAACAGGTTCAGCGAAGGACACTCGAGTTCTTCTAGCCTTAACACACCACATCCTCACAGTGCTTGCTTTGTGCACAGTGCTGGAACCGTGTTTCTGCCCTGGGAAATGATAATGCTACAGTCTACAAAGACATTCTACACCAAATCACATATGAGTGTAATAGTACATATACACATACATCATATAATATAACATCTTGGTTCCAGTAGCGTGAACCGATGGAATACAGGACAAGTTTGAAATAACTGGAATAAATGAAAAGGTGAAAAAATAAAAATAAATAAATAAATAAATAAATAAATAAATAAAAAAACCCTCACATTATGGAAGCGGAGAGCTCAGCAGTCTCCTTCTCCTTCTTCTGGAGCTCCTGCTTGGCATCGTCCGCCTCCACCTGCTTCACCCTGAGCTGCTGTGATGAGGTGGTGCGCTCCCGCACCAACTCCTGCTCCCTCTGGGACAGCTGTAGCACACAAACTCCATAACATGAAGTGAAATATGTCGTCGGAGCAGATGCACTACTGTCAGATTAAGCTACGAATTCCCACCAATCAGAATGCAGAATTTAAAACTTTTGTATACGGGCTGCATCCGAATACTCATACTTGTATACTATTAGTACGCAAAACTAAGTACATTTGTTTATCCAGTATGTGTTTATTAGCAGTTGTTAGGAAGTTAGCTACAAAAGGTACCACACTACACTTACAGCATGGTATCTCATAGTTCACCTGGAGCATCTGTGTTGGAGATTATAATCATTTGTGAATCATGTTTTGGTGTTAGAAACCAAAATTAACTTGAACCCAAATCTGATATAAACTCATGCTTGTTAGCTAAACTAATGCTAATTCTTCTAATTAGCTTAGCTTGTGCCAAGTCAAAGCTAATTTTACATAGTATGTCCAAGGTGTGTGCTTACTATTCACTCCCTCACATACTCATGGAGTCCACGTTCTGCATTTTAACAACGTGACCGTCTGAACGCTGAAAATTTCATGGAAAGCATTTTAAACACACACCAAATAAGCTCATACGCCCTAAAGCTGACCTCAATTCTCAAACAAGTAGCACCTTATCTCGATGTCACACACTGACCCACTTCAGTGTTCCAAACCTGCAGAGTTCTAATCTCTTCAAAAAGATCCTCTATTAACCTTAAAACTGGTTGAGAAAGAAAACCAAGAGAAAAGATTTCAATAAACAGCTACGAAACGACACTGTGAGACTGAGGCCTTCAATAGAATCAGTCCTCGTAATACCTGATAAGAATAAAGTGTAAAAATAAATTAAAATATGATACAAATATAAAATGAAAATATTTCAGTCACACATCCTGAGGAAAAACAAATAGTGCTGAATAACATGGTAAATGACCAGGAAGTTAATCTCTGGTTCAACTCACTGATCAAAGTTATTTCTGTGGAATACGGTGTCCTACAAGGTTTAATTCTAGGGCAGTTTCTGTTTCCTTTTTTTATAAAACCACCAACAGCATGGGCTATGACTTTTATTCTAATGATATTTAATTACACAGCTTTGATGAACACTCAATTCTGATTGGTCAATTACAGCAACTGTTGCTGTGGATAATGGAATTCGAAGAAGCAATAAAATTATTTTTAAATCATGGTGGTGGATCCAGAGCCTATCACAGGAATGCTGTGTGTGAGGTAGAAATACATATACTCATTCATACAATCGTTCCCATTTTACAATCCCAATTAAACATATCCAGTCCGCCTAGCAGCGTTTTTGGATTTTGGTAAATTGGAGGAAAACCACACATTTACTGAAGCAGGGGTCTTCAAGCCGTTAGGCAGTAATTCTATCCATAACGTATTTAATGATTAAAATAATGACTGAAATTAATCTATACTTCAGAACTACCTTCTATACCAGGACTACATAATTAGGATTGTTTATTTCAAACAATTCTAAAGATTTTACAGAAGAAAAAACAAGCAAAACTGGTCTTAAAATGGTATCATCTGGGAATTTTGTTTAAACTGATGAATCCAACCCCCATGTACAGAGACTGAGGATGAATTTTAAATGAAGTACATGTGATAAACAGCCCGGAGCTGTTCCAAAAACAGCGCCTTCAATAGAGCTACCATACCTAAACATCACAGCAACATCTACAGGAAGAGTCATAAATTTAAAAAAAATCATACATCATTTCCTCACACTGGAACCTCTATGTGAACCTGTACTGCTGTAAACAAAAGGGCATTTTAGAATCTGCAGGAGCAAACCCTCTCTGCGCAAGTGTGTCCCCGGCTCTGCAAGAGCAAACCCTTTCTGCGCAAATGTGTCCCCAGCTCTGTGCGAGCAAACCCTCTCTGCGCGAGTGTGTCCCCGGCTCTGCAGGAGCAAACCCTCTCTCTGCATAAGTGTGTGCCCGGCTATGCGCGAGTGTGTGCCCGGCTCTGCGCGAGTGTGTGCCCGGCTCTGCGCGAGTGTGTGCCCGGCTCTGCGCGAGTGTGTGCCCGGCTCTGCAGGAGCAAACACCCTCTCTGCGCGAGTGTGTACCCGGCTCTGCGCGAGTGTGTACCCTAACTTTGTGCAGGAGCGTGTCCTCCAGCTCTGCGCGAGTGTGTGCCCCGCCTCTGCGCGAGCATACCTGGCTCTGCAAGTGACTCTGGCTGTCCTCGAGTTGTGCGATACGGCTGGTGCTCTCCTGTAACATGGCTTGTTCTCTCTGCATGGAGCGCTGCAGCTGCAGGTTCTCCTCGCTTAAGCTCTCACACTCCAGTGCTCTGCTCCTCACCACCTCCTGGAGCACAGACAACTAACACACACACACACACACACACACACACACACACTTTATCTCTGCAACATTATAAAAGCACAGTAGCTGCATGTTAAAAGTTGATATTAATTACACTGAGTAATACATTAAAGTATAATTAGCCAAAATAAACCTGGACAGCAGAATCAGGAGTTTTGTAATAATTTATTATACTGTTATTTAAAAATTTTTATTTATATATATATATATATTTTTTTTTTTCTTTTTTCTTTTTTTTTTCTTTTTTCAATGCTTCTGCTATTGACACTGCAAAATAACGGTCTGTTCTTACTCAGCAATAGTTTGTTATAAAGAAATAACAGACTGGAGGTTTCAGTAAATGACCAATCAGAATCAGGGATCTAAACAAATCCTGTAATAATCTGTATTACTACTATTATTATACAAGATGTTATTTTATCAGGTAACACTGATTAAATGCAGCCTTGGCCAGACCTCAGAGTTCTTTAGCTCCAGCTGCTTCTCGTATTTTTGTGTGACCGTCTCAACCTGCTGCAGGCCGTCGTCCAGCTCCGCCTTGCAGCAAGAAAGCTCCGACTCCAGGAACCTCATCTGCACGCAACACACACATACACATATTCCATGACTATGAACTCGTGAATCCGGATGACTTTCAACTGAACTCACGGTTGTTTTTGTGCTAAAGCAATAAATACACACACACCCACCTTAGAATCGGACTCTATGACTTGCTCTTCAAAAGCCCGCGCTGCTTCTTCACTTTGCTTCTCCTTCACTTCCATTTCCTGTATATAAACCACATGTATAAATTGAACATGTAAAGCAGTTTGATTCGCCATGACCTCAGCACTGAGTTTCATAACACTGACCTGTGTGAGCTGATCCAAAGATGCCTGCAGTAAAGTGGTCTGATGTTCTACTTCCTGTTTCTCCAACTGCAGATCGAAAACCGTCTGCTTTAACTCCGCTACTTCAGCCTGACTCTGAGCCAGAGACGAGTGCAACTACACACACACACACACACACACACACAACATTAAAAACAAAACAAAATCCATCTTACACACCACTCTTTCTCTCATACACACACACCTCCTCCATCCTGTTCTCCAGGTCCCTGCATCGGTGCATCTCGGCCATCTTGGAGGTCTCCACAGCCTGCTGATATTCTCTCTGTCTCTTCTTTAGGAGTGACTGGTAGTGATGGATGCTGCTCTCCTTCTCCTTCACAGAATTGTTTAGAAATGCTAAAAGTTAAATTCTATTTTTTTAAAATGATTAGACATTTATTTACCGTCCATATTTTTGTGCTTTTGCATGTTTTAAATATTTAAGTTTATGATCTTTTGTAAATGATTTCTTAACAGGCATGTCATGTAAAATTATCATCTATAAAATGTATTAAGATTAGAATAATGGAAATAAAAAATTAACAGCAAATCAACATCAACAGGCTGCATAATCTCTAAGATATTCCCTGCTGTAGTTTCATTGCTTATACAGAAGAGGGTGCCTAATACATGCACAATAGAAAGTATAACACTGACAGTTATACCAAGTGGCAGGGTTAATGTTCAGCTCAAGGCCACACACACAAAGAAAAAAACAGACAAAATTTAAAAAGAGGTTTTGGGGTTTTTTTGACTGACATTTAAAAAAAAAAAAAAAAAAAAAAAAAAAAAAAAAAAAAAAAAAACCAAAGGAATGTTTTTAGAGTTTCTAAAGAAAAAAAAAAAGAAAAAACAGAGTTTTTTTAACTTTAGACCCAAACACAACCTTCACTGATGTTAATAACTGTGTGTGCATGTGCGTGCATGAGACCATTAGTTCCTGCTCCAGCTGGCTGGTTTTAATAGCAGTCTGTGAATAAGCAGCACTTTTCTCCTGAAGCTGTTTCTCCACCAGCACCAGACGTGAGTTCTTCTTCTTCAGCTGCGCACGCGCACACACACACATATATATACTGTCTTATTATGTAACACAAACAACTTCCTCCCTTTACACAGAGTGTGTATGACATTAACATGTTTCTGTGCTGTGTTAATATTGGAAGGTGGAAACCGTATTGTTTAGAGCTGGGCGATACAATCTGAAAATAATACTGCGATATTTTCTGATATTTATCACAATATACAGTATATTTTGCTATGAAAATGTTCAGAGACTAAAATCATGAAACTGTCTGTAATTATACAGATGCCGGAAAGACGGGGCCGCTCATGTGTTCTTATACACACCTACGGTTTCGCTCTTTGCTCATGCGGGTAAAAACACTGGAGCTAAAACGCTGTTCACTTCAGAGGGAAAGGTGATATTTCTGCTAAATCACAATATTTAGTGACCAGATGATTTGAATGATCATATCGCGATACGATAACTTATCGATATATCGTCCAGCCCTAACTTTGAGTATCAGAAATGATCACAAATCCGTCACCTCTTTCTCCAGTGTGGTGGCCTGAGCTGCTTTCTCTAGGAGTTGGTTGTGAAGCTGTTGGTAGTGAGAAGCTCTCTGTGTGATGGAGGTCTGCAGGGAGGAGATCTCCTCCTGCGCTCGGACCAGTCTTTCCTGCATACTCTGTGCGGCGCTTGCCTGCCTCACCTTCTCCTTCTCCACACTCTGCAGCGCCGCTAGCAGCTTCTGATACCGCTCACCTGCTACATACACAACGGGTTTACACCAATTACATGTCAATGATCTCTGAAACATTCAAAGCATGATTCCCTCTGACCAATCAGAGAACTGCTCACCCGGTTTTTGTTGGAGATTCTCTGTGACCGCAGTGAAACTTAGTGAGGGTAAAAGACAGGGGTTCACACACAGTGCTCCATCACGACTCTGAGAAACAGACAGATATACAAGAGAAAGAGTATCAATAAACCTTTATAAATAAGGAGGTGTGGCCTCTATAGCAGTCTCAGTGATGTGTCCTCTTTGTCAGTTTAAAAAAGGAGGCGTGACTTCTGGGTCAGATTAAAGTGTGGCTTCTGTGTGTCAGTCTCAGTGAAGGAGGTGGGGCCTGCCTGTCAGTCTCAGTGAAGGAGGTGGGGCCTGCCTGTCAGTCTCAGTGAAGGAGGTGGGGCCTGCCTGTCAGTCTCAGT
>JBCNYH010000008.1:9961665-9985558 GCA_039654325.1 Tandanus tandanus | reverse complement strand
TCACAGAAGTGTGATTGACTTGGAGTTACATTGTGTTGTTTAAGTGTTCCCTTTATTTTTTTGAGCAGTGTATATTTTAAAATATACTGCACTAACAATATAATCTGGCAGCAATTATAAAAAAAACATATAAAAGTTTCATATTTATGACATTATTTTATACCAATATTAATATTGGTATAAGATATATAATTCTTTTTAAATGTCAATTTTTTAACTTACTAGTTAAATGTTACTGTCTTCTCACTAAAGTTTTATGAAAACGTTTGAATATTTTCATTAATTATTTAAAAGACATAACTTGATAAAAAATAATTACAATTAACTCAATAATACCCCTCGACACACACCAATGCAAAAATCATTGAACTAAAATAAGTAACCATAAAAGATATTTTAATGGTTAATTGAATGTGTGTTCTTCACGCAGTAGACAGACAATCACATTTTAATTTGAAGAATTTATTCTTTGGCTACAGAAGCCTGCTCAAAGCCAGTAAAAAAAAACCAAAAACAAAGCAAAGCTGTATGGATGTAGTACTGAAACACCGAGTAAGAAACATTTCAAACACATTTTATACTGAAATAAGAGAGGTATCAGTGTTGAGACCGAAAGGAAAAAACCCTTGCCAGAAAACGTGCGCCGCGACCTCCAGCGCTGGGTGATGACACATTACTCAGTAACACTTTATTTTAAAACACAGGGTATTCGGTATAGGAGGAAAATACACTCTGAACTGAAGAACACATCACAATTCAGCAGAATAGTTAATGCCAGATGAGAAATAAAACCAATTGTGTGTGTTGTGGATAACACAGCGCTCCGATCCCTGCCGCGATACGCGATTCCTCTGAACCGCGGCACGTTTAGTAAAGAAAAACTCCACCCTTCCTCTTGCAATGAGTCGGTTGTGAGGAGTTGAAAGACTCCGAGGTGTATTTATTTAATTTCTGTGAGAAGCGCAACGTTGTGTGTCGTAGTTCTAGTGACGTTAAAAGAACATTTTCATGAATTGTTGAATTCTGGGACTGAATTCTGAATCCAGTACGGAGACTCAAGTCAACTCGGCTAGTTAGCGACGGCTTTGTCGTTAGCATGAAGGTAGAAGCTGATTTGTTTGAATAGATTAAAGCACTAAAGCGCCGCCGCATCACTCTGTCTTAGGTACAGAAGAAATCCAACTGCACCACTATCAGTTTGGCATTATGGGTAATACAGGAAACTGAACCAGAATCAGGATGTCCAGGAAACAAAGTCACGTGTGGAGGGTGGAGTTCTGCTTTAACACGTTCCTCAAACACCTTAACATCGGTATTTCCGATACGTTTACGAATCAAGACACACGCTGACGCGACAAACGCAGATGTGAGCTTTTGCTCATCTGATCTTAAAGTGATGTAGAAATTGTCCTGACTGAAACCGAATGAGAACATCTTAACATTAGTGTACAAAGCAATAAATAGCACCGAGACCTTTAAAAACAAAGTTAAAAAAAAGCCTGAGAGAGAGAAAGGATTAAGGAAAAATTATATAATGCCGATTTATTTTTCTGAAGCAGACAAATGAAAAGAAAAAAAAAACAGAAATAACGGCAGAGGTCTTTTAAATATTGAGTTGCATAGAATGAGAAAAAAAAAAAAAAAACCAGCACAAGAAATCAAGTGCTCGTCAGGTCACAACAAAAATCCTGACAGAGATCCTCGAGTGTCGTCGATAGTGTGCATACTTCTACAGCAACACCAGGGAAGTTCTGAGGGAATGAACACAATGCAGAAAAAGTAAAAGATGTGATCGGAGCGCTCTCAATCTGTCTATTGTGAAAACTTTTTAACATGGGGGGAAAAAAAAAGATCTCAGTAACCAAGCCCCCCATCTAGAACTCCAAAACTCCACCCCCAAATTAATGCTGTCCACATATAAAAACAATAATAATCAGAGAATTTTGCTTGAAATATGACCTGATAAACAGGACGAAGAAGTAATGTGCAATTGAGAAACTTCTAGAAAATGTTTATAATTAAAAAAATCTACTATAAATTTGCAGCAGCGTACAGCATTGGATTTTATTTATAACTGATTTATTTTTGGGCGTCTGCACATCAGGAGATGTGTTTTAAGATGTGTGGTGAAATATTTAAACACTTTTTTTTTTTTTTTTTTTTTTTTTTTTAAAAACGCCCTCCTCGACTTCCTCGAACATCCTCCATCATACTAAACTTTATTACGTTCTTGCTGTCAATAAGGCGAATAAAAGTCTGGACTGCTGTCTGGAAAACAAACTGGACCAATCAGATGTCACATACAGTCATTTGATCAAAACACGTGTAGAGATGTTACGAAGAATAATAAACCCTTGGAAGGAAGCGGTCCTGTAAAGATGTCTGGAGTGTACACAGAAACATGTACTTCATCTGAAACTTGCTTCATCTGAAACCGAAAGCGAGGTTATCGACATCAATTAAAATAAAAATGAGTGATTTTCACACCAAGTGCGTTTAGTGACGTTGCATTCACCTCGTTAGGGTTAATTATGCAGCTATTACTGCTTTTAATCGAGTGGGGGGATAGGCCACGCCCACAAACAAGGCAAATTACAAGCAAGGACATGGAAAGGAAGTAGCTGAGGGCGCGTCGAAAAACCGCATTGATTGCAGTCACATATCGCCCCGTGTGACCTCAACAACCGACAAGGCAGATTCTTTTTTTTATGTAGCGGTAAAGAGGCACGGCTGAATCGTTTTTTTTTTTTTTGCCTGATGTTAAAGAGCTGAAGAGTAAAACTGAATGGCACATTGTATATATATATATATGTGTGTGTGTGTGTGTGTGTGTGTGTGTGTGGAGACTCAGGAGGCAGTGACTCCCTCCCACTCCACCAGGTACTGCACTTTTCCATCGTCGGTGACCCGGCGTGCCAGGACGCGGTATTTCTCCCCGCACGCCATGCGCCCGGCAGCGCCGAAGTAACTGCTGATGGAGCTCCTGAGGAGGCTGAGCTGAGCGCTCGAGTCCAGGCCCTGTGTGATAGAGGCGGGAGGGAAGCGGGAGAGTGGTGTGGGTGTGGAAGTGGGCGTGGCCATCGAAGTAGGAGTAGGCACGGGGATATGCATGGGCTCGGCTTGCGGAGGCGGAGGAGGAATCTCAGGGTTGGGGGGCTGCAGCGCTCGTCTTGGGCGTCCTCGACCCCTTTTCACCGGAGGCTGCGGCCCCGGGGCCCTGCTGGAGCTGCTGAGACAGAGAAAAAAAAAGATAATAAATCACCGTCTTGTATAACAGCACGCGTTTAGTTCCTCGTACACTGCAACAGTCTTGACAGTAAGATGACAGAAGGGGTACCTGGATATGCTAGTTGAGGTAGTTTCGCTCATAGTGGTGGCACTAATGGAGTCAGCGTCTGAGGTACTCGATGACGGTGCAGACTTTTCGGCTTTGATGCTGCTCGGGAAACAATTTGCACACGCCTCGACATCAAGTACAGTGTTATGTATTTAATCAAGCTATTTTCTGAGCGGGAAACCCAAACAAGAACTACCTTTTAGATGTCGTCACAGCTTCCAGCGAGGTGTTCTCCACGCTCGAGAACTTTGCGTGATTCTACAGGAGAAAAAACATCAAAAGAAACATCAAACAATTCCTTATTATATTATCCTCTTTATTACAGCGGTGGTTAGGTGGTCCAGTCGCGGGTCCTCACCTGTGCCAGAAGCTCTTCGGATCGTCTCAGCTTGGCCAGCGTCTCCAGCGAGTGTGCGCGATGCTTCCTCTTTCCTTTCTTAACCACTCCGTTAGTGACCGTGCTAAACAAATCAAGTGTCTCAGTACTAACAATGTTAAAGGCGTGACACAGAAACCACACACTGGGGCCTGACCAATACATCATGTGTGTGTGTGTATATATATATATATATATATATATATATATACATATACATACACACATACACATACACACACACATACACACATACACATACACACACACACACATACACACACATACACACATACACACATACACACATACACACATACACACACACTTCAAAAGGAAGTAGCAGATTGTGGGAGTGTCTAGTGAGTTTGCAGTCATCTGCGCGCATAAACTGATTTTTACACTGATTACTGCATTATTTATTTTGCAGGACCACCCACAAAACACAAACTACAAGCACCTGTTTGGATGAGGAGGCTTCATGGACTTCCTGCCCTTAATCTTAATCTCATGTGATGCTTTTTCCTGTTCCCGGTCCGACGGCGGTTCCGAGCTCAGAGGGCCCGGAGGGAAGCGGATCCGTAACCCAAACAGGTGTTTCTTCTTCTTGATCTCCTTCCCGGACATGAACCTGAAACCCAACACCTTGTCACGCTGACCAAACACACTTTTTATATACTATATATTTATAATACACACACACTAATAGAAATGAGAGATTGTACACAGGATGCAGATTTACATTAACGGGTTGTTGTTAAGTGCATCCAGAATTCTTTCGTAGCGATCGGATTTGGGAGTGTCCGAGAGCTGGAGAAAGAGAACAAAAGAAGAACAGAAGTGGTGGTGAATAAACATCACATGAACAGATCAGAGACGAGACGAGACAAGAACCGTACCTCTCCGAGCTGAAGCCTGTCCCAGTTCTCGTTAATAAAAGCCATGAGCTCGAGTTCGGAGTCAAAATATTTCTTTTTGTGAATAACACTGAGATTATAAAGGCTGAGGTGTGCAACATCTACCCTGTAAACACACCGAGTGAAAAGAAAAACAGGATGAAATCCACAGGGTTTGTAATATTTCTTATTTGGAAGCATGTTTACTGTGAGGAAGAGTCTCGTCCTGAATCTCACCATCTCAGAGGCAGTCGTTTGAGGTACTCCGGTCCACTACTGCAAACTGAACAAATAAACTGATAAAACCTGCACAGGGAGAAAAAATAAACAAGGTTTACTTCTTTTCACAACAAAAAAATTATCTTCTTAAATTATTATTGCCAAGTTTCTTTTAATAATAAAATATATTATGTGTTTGGTGTGACTGCTCTGAGTGTGTGTGTGTGTGTGTGTGTGTTCACTTTGGACGGGTTAAATGCAGAGCCAAATTTCCCTTGCAGGATAATACAGTAAATCAAAACCAAAAATAAAATTTAAATCATATTAATGAGGTTTGTTTAAAATAATTTATATACACGTACAGTCGTATTATTTATTCATATAATTAATCAGAGTACATTTCTTTATTTATTATATTGGTTTTTTTCTTCTGATACTGCTATTATTTCATTATTATTTCTATATTTCATTATTTTATTATTCTATTTTGTACCGTACTATATATTTAATGTAAAAATATATTTTTATTAATAGATTTTTTACTATTTTAATTTAACAGCCTTTTGTTTCCTTTTATGTATTCCTGTATAATTTTTTTTCACTTCACACCATAAAAGTACATCACTAATAATGTAATTATTTATATATTGTACTTAACCTCCGTTTATTTCCTCAATTTTTCATTAATAACTAATCTATTATTATCTTCTTTCGTGTGAGCTACGCGTAAGGTAATGTGACGTGCTGATTTTCGACCCATAGGAAATTGTGTGTGTGTGTGTGTGTGTGTTTGTCCGCAATCCGCAAGTGCGCACTCGGTTCTAGTAAGTTATTACCTTTGGCGTGAGCTATATATCGTTCATATTATTACTAGACATTTGAGAGCTTTTTGCACTAAGGTAAATTAATATTACAATAGTCATTACATTTACATAGACAGGATCTTTCCAACAGGTCTAACGCCGGGATCTAATCAGATCATTACAAGTTTTTTTGATTTTGCTATACTGTATTAATCCTGCAAGGGAAATTATTACATCTGCATTTAATCCATCCAAAGTGAGCACACACACACACACAAACAGTGAGTACACACACTCAGAGCAGTGGGCTGCCACACACATTGGGGCACCCGGAGAGCAGTTGGGGGTTAGGTGCCTTGCTCAAGGGCACTTCAGCCATGAATGAAGAGGAAGGGAAGGTGCAGCTCACACCCCCACCGCCACACATTTTTCCTGCTGGTTCGGGAAACGAACCAGCGACCTTTCGGTCCCAAAGCCGCTTCTCTAACCATTAGGCTACGACTGCCCCCTAGACTACATCTTAAAGTAAGACAGACCTCTCTATTCTTTAAAGAAACCCCGGCACTCCCTGATTACCCTACAGATTAAAAACTCTTGACTTGGATTTCACTTGTAGATTAACTTCTCATCCTTGGGGTTCACAGACTTCTGCTACTCATATATTGTACATATGACCTTTTACCCTGGACTGGATTTTCCTCAATAAATAAATGAAAGTCTAACACTGTTCTCGTTTGTTTAAAGAGTCATTTTGTTTTAATAATAAAAAAAATAAGTAAATAAGTAAATAGAGTCATTTTGTTGCTGTTTTTTACCTGTCTCCGTTGAGCATGGGTCTCTGTAAACACTGGATACACGCTTCGTGGAACCATTGCCTACATCTGTTACACTGCAGCATCTTCAGATACCACCTGCACAGGAGATCGAACAGAACACCGTCCGTGACCAAACAGAACATAAACGCACGTCGTGTACATGTGATGGCCAGGTGTCCACATACAGTTGGCTTTTATACATGTATAAGTGTGTGGTGTACTCACTCTCCAGGCCCTCCGCAGTAGCAGTAACACTGCTGGATGTTGGTTTTATGGCCCTGGTCCCACACCAGCTCCTCCAGGGAATATGGCAGCGACTGTTTCATCTCCTGCAGCGCTTTGGCGTTCGGTCCTTTCTTCAGCGCCCCACCTCTCTAAAAACACAAAACATCTGAATAAACAACCTACAAATGAAATAACGAACACAACTACAGCTTTTAAAGACACGACAAAATGATCTCGGACTCACAATACGTTGCAAAGGGTAGAAAAGCGGCCTACAGAATATTTTAGCTGGACTGAACCGTTCTCATACAGAACTATAATAACCCCAAGACCGCATTAAAACACATAAGAAGGGCTCCCGAGTGGCGCATCGACAAGGTGCACGACTATCAACCCGGAGCTCATTCGTACGAGGGGGCGGATAGCGCTTTCCCTCCGAGTGTGTTAGGCCGCCCCCAAATACGCATGCGCTGCAGTTCGAAAAGAGGCGGGCGGCAGCATCGCAGGTCACGGAGGGGGCGTGTGCTTGCTTACACCCCTTCCTGGTCGGTGGTGGTCGTGTGATGGGGAAGGCTAAAAGTTGATGGGTGGGAATTGGAAACGGCTAAATTAGGGAGAAAAAATGGGATTGGGGGGGGACCCCAAGAAATTCATAGCAGCAAACCTTTGTCGTTGTTGCAAACACACACTCTCGACAGAGCCATTTATCATCTGACGCAATCACGCTGGCATCGATGATGGGCGCATGGCACAGCTGGTGATATCCTGTAAAGTAACAAACCCAAAATGTCTTCCATTAATACCGCCGCACTGCTGAATTCTCCATTCTGATTGGTCAATTCATTTGCAAATTTCTCATAAATTGGAGTCAGTAAACGGTAGGGAAATACAGCTTAAAGTCTAGCTGGGATTAGTGTATGAGGAGTCAACATTGAGAGAGAGAGAGAGAGAGAGAGCGAGAGAGAGAAAAAGAGCAAGAAAAAAAAAGCATGATAGAGACAGCGAGAGAAAGAATGTGAGAAATCTCAATAAAAAGACAAAGATTAAGAGAGAGAGAGAGAGAGAGAGAGAGAGCAAAAGAGAGGTCAAGCTAAAGGAAGCACAAGAGGGAGAGAGAGAGCAAGAGAAGGAAAGAGAGATAGCAACAGAAGCAGCAACAGAAAGCATGAGACCGAGAGAGAGTAACTGTACATAAGCAATACACACCATTATTAATACAATATTAGATGGACCTTTATATATTATAGAGAGAGAGAGAACATGCAACATGTCCACCTAGGACAAAGTACCAAACACCCACACGGGTTATAAAGAGCTCAGTGTGTTGTACCCATACCTTGTCCACACTTGTCACATATGACTATTTCGTTGGGCGGATCTGAGCTTTCATTTTGGCATATTGTGCAGAGCATCTCCCCTCCACTGTCCCCTATCACACACACACACACACACAGACATTTCCATTCCTTATGTAATCTGGTAACCAGACTCAGACATTAATACAGATTTTCGGAATGCAGGATTTCAGTAGTCAGTGGTTTAACCAAGATTCCACATTAGAGCCTGACTGATATCAGGTTTTAAAACTCGTAGTTGCTGGTTTGATTCCTGAACTGGCAGGAAAAACATGTGGCTGTGAGCTAATGACACCTTCCCCTTTTTTCACCTTCACGGCTGAAGTGCCCTTGAGCAAGGCACCAAACCCCCACCTGCTATCCGGGTGCTGCAATGTGGCTTCGAGTATGTGTGGGGTGCACATTCACGCTGCATGGGATAAATGCAGAAACTAACTTCCCTTACGGGATTAATACAGTGTGTGTACGTACACCACATATACACACACATTTTTTATATATATATATATATATAAATAAAACACTGATACTGATTTACACAAAATTAGATCATATCGGATGAGAATATTGACATGCTGGTTGATTAATCAGACCTTATTTCATGTTATAAAATTATAACTATTTCTTTATTACTATCAAGATAATTGGGTTGCATACGTGAGATCTTAATGACGGTGTGATGGACAAATTTTATTATTTTATATTAAAAATCTAACCATTCCTGCTGCAGTATTAACACTAGTAAAAAAATAAAAAACACATATGGGCAGAGCTCTAAATACAATCAATCAACATTCTCAGGCTAGTACACAACATGCATTCAATAAAATATTTAGTGTATCCCTACAGTTTACTCACTAAATAAATAAATAAAAATACTTACCTGTCTGAATGTCCTTCCAAAGAACCCAAGATTTAGACTGATCTTCAAAAACCACAAAACAGCAATGCTTTTGTTTGTTTATCTGCCAAAAAAACATCACACAGCTCTGTAAGCGAGCACGGAAACATCACGACTGCAAATAATATGTAGAAACGAATAAACAGACAATGAGTATTAACTACTAGTGAACTTTTCCACCTTTTTCAAAATATCAGCACACCCTGTATGCGTTTTATTCCTCTTACACCACCGGAAATAATTAAAATGTTTCTGTTTACTAAATAATACTGTCATGGCTGTTTTATTTACACTCTTGGACTCCGACTGTTACCTTAGTGATTGTCCCCAGATAAAACAAGCCATCGGACCAGCGAGCTAGTACATCCTGGCCTTCCTCAAACTTATTTGCGAGCTTCTCCGTGTCACCCTGCCCATTTCTGAGCGAGAGTTTGGGCAAGGACACGGGAGACTCGTCTTGACGATGGGACGGAGACTTGCGATGGGAGCTCGGACTGTTTACGACTGTTGAGTCTCTGGAGAAAAACACAAGAGGACAAGGATTATACTTCATAAAGTGTTGATTAAACCAACAGTGAAATAATTATAACATTATTGTTACATTAAAACATACATAAATACACTTTTAACATCCAGATAAATATGTTAAGAACTGCATTTCATTTTCTAATTCAATTATTCAACTTTAATAAATATGCCACTTTTTGTAACAATCTATTAAAAAGAAATATTTATAAAAAAACGACAACATCATGCAAGATATTATGAGATATCATACTGATGACTCCACCACCATTCTGAATAAATAAATAAATTGTCGCACTGTGACTGTCATTCACAAAGAGGCTGGAACCTCTCATCCTACTCTGGGTGAAGGCGTGGTCCAATGCAGGACCAACACACACACACACATACACACACACACACACACACACACACACAAAACCATTCACACCTCACACCAAGAGACAATATGGAACAGCCAATTAGCCCGTGCATGTCTTTGGACTGTGGGAGGAAACCGGAGTACCCAGAGAAAACCCATGCACATACAGGGAGAATACGCACGAGCTCGGGACTCGATATCAGGACCTTCTTGCTATGAAGTCGACGTGCTAACCACTACACCACTGTACCGTCCAATTAAAAATCTGTTTCTAAAAAATTGAAAATGCATAATAACAATAAACATTTTATTTGTAAAAAATGAACACACAAACAATTGATATGTTTATATTTACATATTTAAATAAACTTTGAAAGACAACTCAAAGCAGGTTATTACACAAAAACAGAACTTTATATATATTTTAATATATTTTTGTGGAAATTATTACAGCAGATTATTATTATTTAAAAAATATTTTTCGTTATTTTGTGAAAAGGAATGTCAGACATCTCAGGTTTTATTTATAAAATGAATCAGTGTCTCATTATTAAAAATATTCTATCAAATTTATATATAAAATATATTTCTATAAATTAATGTATATAATATTAGAGAATAGTCCAGAATAATAAGGAATAATAAAGTGTCACTGCAGACTATTTTTAATTGTTAAAAATATATAGCTGTCATAATATATAATATACCAGTGACCAAGATTTTTGTTGTTTAAGAAAATAAATATAAAAGATATGTTTAATTATTCAAAAGTTTATTTAAGGAAGTTATTGCTCGTAAATATTTAAAAACTCTGCTTTTACTTCACCTAATAGTTACTTTTAATACCGTAAACATTAAGATTTTACTGTAGAAACGTGAGATTTGTGGTATAAAGTATTTTTTCAAAATATACATATCTTTAAAGGAAATACCACACCACACACACACACACACATACATACATACATACATACATACATACATATACATACACACACACGTGTGTGTACACACACTCCCCCATTCAAATCCACGGTTACCTCATTCGGCCACTTCCAGAGCTTAAAATGATTCATATACAGGAAAAACCATTAAACCGACAGGGTTTATCAGCTTCTTCGCTCCCGTCGGGTTTCTCTCACTAACTCGCGGCTCCTCTCGGGTTTTCAAAATACACCAAACGAGTGTTTTTCTCTCTTCAGCCTCGCCATTTTGGTTTCCCGCTGAGACGCGATGCATTGTGGGAAAGCACGAACCATCCGCGGGTGCTCTTCTGTGGGTTTTTTTTTCAGCACCCGTTTTTGAATAACAAAAAATGAAGGAAAGGAGCACGCCCGTTGTTGCTCCGCCCTTTCTTAAATTCACACGCTGTGATTGGTTCAGTGTCCAACGCTCGTGAAAACAGTTCTTTTCCCGATTGGACAATCTGGAAGGGAGGGGGATTGCCGGAAGACTCGCGAAAGAATTTTAAGATAAAGAAAATGTTTCGTGGGAATTTTTAGCGTTAGCATTAGCAACAGCCTCAGCGTGGGAAGTGACGTCATTGAACTGTATTTATAAACTGGAACGGTGATTGGATGAAAATCTCGCGAGTACGTGCTGCCATATTGGAACCAGGATGATGTAGAGCAGCCGAGCAGGTTGATAATGTAAACAAACCTGTATAGCTGCATTTACTGCCAGGCTTGCTGCAAAAAAATCTCATTTTATAGATGTCTCAAGACGTCATAGACATTATAACCTGTTTAAGATAAATACATTTATAAATGTGTGTGCAATGGGTAGCATTATTTGTGTTTACCATTATTTTTAATTTTAGTTTTAACGTGTCCAAGTGACAGCTAGGACTAGGCCTTGGTCGCCCGAGTGTTTGGCTGTCTCTCAAACCATGCAAGGCTATATATGCCCTAGGCCTGTAAACATGAAGAGCCTTGGGTTAACAGCTAAGTAGGGGCCTAACTACACATTGTCGTTAACTGTTTTGTAGGCTAGATTTAGCCTATTATAGGTCTAGACCCCTACAGACTATCCAGGGAATCGAGTCTACCGCAGGCGAATTTAGGGAGGGGGGCAATGGCAACGGGGCCTGTACAACTTTCATACCACCTATGTGGAAGTCATGGGGTCAACTGCAACGTCAATGACATAACTATGAACCTTTATTTTCAGTGGGGTGTGCTGGTCCCTGATTTCCAGTCAATATGCCATGAGTTACTCCCGGTGTTTTAAACAACACTCTTAGGTTTTTTTTCTGAACCACACTTTAAACACTTGTTCCCCAGTGTAATTGAAACCATGAAATCAATGCCTATTTTATCTAGATTCAAGTGAAGTTAACAAGTTTAACATAAAATTTCCCCCTAACTCCCTGGGTAGTTGACATTTCCTTATGAAAATATGTTTTATGGGACCCTTGCATGCAAAAGACACATGGCTACCAAGTTTTGACAGATCACCTTTCAGAACAGTGTGGAATGTCTCAAACACATAAAGTTGGATAGTTGATGAAATACAGCAAACACAAAGAAGTTCTGTTAATAACTATGTTTTTTTATTTTGATTGTTTCTTCAACATATTTGTATATATTTTAACAAGGAATAAAATGCATTATACTTGCATTAACATCTCATGTGCATATCAATAATTGAATTTGTACTTTGACATTTCTAATCGGGGCATTTGAAAAAATGAACCAGTGTTTTATCGTCTTTAGCATTAACAAACACTGTGTTAGTACATTTGCAAATTTACATACAAATTTATTTACTTCACATAAATTTACCCAAAGTGGGTGTGCTGTGAATTTTACAACATAAAAAATAAATGTAAAAATATTGTAAGACACATTGCTAAAATAGCTATAAAATAAAAAACATAATATTATTATAATTAAAGTACATTATAAGCTTAAGTAGTTATACAGAAAATAAAAATAGTTTACCAGTGCAACCTATACCTCTATAATTATTAAAGTACTTTTTTGTCACCCTTCTTTTAATACAGTGGTATAGTAAAAACCCTCTGACTACATGCATACATCAGGTAAAATACCACACTTGTTCTCAATACAATATTAAACAGCTTACTATACACAACAACCATATTTGACTTGAACATTTTATAAATTAATTCAGTATATTATCTGAACCTGGGGTTTTATTATATTTTAACTTTCACATTACTACATTTGTTTCTTTACTCTACTGTAAATTGTAGCAGTTTGACCCGGAAGATGTATCATACATGTGTACGTGTATGTCACTAATGTTATCAAAGTGGAAATTAGCATTTACTAACTTTTCCCCTAAGCTTCTTTGAATCATATGAACAATTTATATTAGCCTCATGTTATTTTATCAATTTTCATAAATGCTAAAAATAGCTACAATGAACTGGTTGCTAATATCTCATTCTACAGAAGTATAAATTTTAGTTCCAATGTGTGCATGGATTTTGCATTCATTCTTAATATTAATTAATAATCATTAAATTATTGTCCAATATGGGCAAACACGATAGTATATACATAGAAAATTATGGCACTTGAGAAATGTCTTAATGGATATTTCAGAGAAGATGCAGTTTGTTTACCATACAAATGCTAAGTTACTGTGTTTTTGTACACTTAAGGTTGAAAATTGTACTCCGTACATAATAAATACATCCATTAACACTAAATTGTATATTATACTACTATGTTTCTAATTTAAAAATACCAAGAATAATGAAAACTTAAGAACTGCAATTAAACTAGTCTTTCTAGAATCTAGATCTGAATTATACTTTATAGAGATCTAGATCTAGTCTAGACAGTCTGACAGACTAAAACAGTTATTTATAGAAATCAGCCAAGGCCTAGTCTATATCTAGCTATTAATAAGTTTAGATATTGTGGAATGTTATTCCAGCTAATTGTGTAATGTTATTCTAGCCAATTTTAATAAAAACAAACATTCTTTAACTTTGCTACGTTGAAAACTAATACGTCACTCATTGAACTTTTGAACACTCATTGGATTTTGCTTTTCATTCAGTATGATAGCCGTGGTCTCCCATCATTCACTTACATTCTAACCAACATGTTCCTGTTTCCAATATGGCGGCTTTTTACAAACCGACTAATCACCATTCCAGTTTTATAATACAGTTCAATGAGTGACGTATTAGTTTTCAACGTAGCAAAGTTAAAGAATGTTTGTTTTTATTAAAATTGGCTTCTTGTGGGTCATTTTATAGACAAGCCCCCAACACCCCTTTATTAACCCTGCCAAAAATTATAGTCACTACACTTAGAGGATGGTCATCCAGGTTTTTACTTCATATCAGATAACTAAATCATAGATATGACACAAAACAATTTTGCTTTAATAGTTGTTGAATATTCTAAAACCTCAAAATGTAGTTATTTCAGTTAATGGGTGGCACAGTGGTGTACTGGTTAGCATGTCTACCTCACAGCAAGAAGGACCTAAGTTTGAGTCCCTGGCTCAGGGAGGCATTTTCTGAGTGGAGTTTGCATCCCGTGCTTACATGGGTTTCCTCGCGGTACTCCAGTTTCCTCCCAGAGTCCAAAGAAATGCACAGTAGGCTAATTGGCTATTCCATATTGCTCCTAGGTGTGAGTGTAATTGTGAATGGTTGTGTGTGTTGCCTTGGAATGGATTGGTGGGTTGTTCAGGGGCTACCCACCTTCATCCAGTGTCGGCTGAGACCTGTGACCCTACTAAATATAAAGATGATAAAGTAGCTAAGAAAACAAATGAATGATATAGAGAAGTGGTAAACAGTTGACTCTACCTCTTATACATGCAATACCTCTATAATCCACTTTGCAACAGTAACTCTGCTTCATTTATCCAAGAACCAGAATAGATTATAGAGTGTATACTGGTTCCAGTTTACACCACACTGTACCTGATTATTTTTCTTCAACAAAATGGCACTGAGTGTTTTTTATTCTTGAAGTTTTTACTTATGATTAGGTGTGGTGATTGTAATTTTCACTGCAACGGAATTCTAAATTATTAAAATTACAACACCCCTTCCCCATGCGCACACACAAATACTTTAAGTACTGAAATTTTTGCTTTGGTTTTTATTGCTATTTTTTGACAGGAACATGAAACAAGCATGACATGCAAATGTAAGGGGAATTTCTGACAGTTTAATGCTTCAGTGTGGAAAATAGGGGATTTTCTTAAATAAAACAAAAAAGGCACGTTTCTTTAAAAACTTGAATTGATTCTACATTACTGCTTTGATCCTTCCATTTTTTTTTTTTTAAACCTGATACACTACCATATCTTCTCTAGCTAAGAAAAGTTCTCGAGAGCTTGTTTGTTGCCGTTTTCAGCCAAGAAATGACATAAAATAAAGCTGGTAAAAAAATCCCTATTTTTCCTCAAACAAAGTGTGTCGTTTTTGTACTGAGAACCAGTTTTAGTTGCATCGAAGGTGTTGATTTATGTTATAGTAAATATACAAACAAAGCTATTAACAGCATTTTGTTAAAAAACTCTTTTCCCAACCCACTCGTTCACTTACTCATTTGAGTCGCGTGGAGGTTGGAGCCTATCTCAGCCAACTCTGGGAGAAGGCGGGGTACACCCACCAGACCATTGTGCGGCCAACACACACACAAACACACAACCATTCACAGTCAGTTAGCCTAACTTGCATGTCTTTGGACTGTGGAAGGAAAGCGAAGTACTCAGAGGAAACACCCTCACTGAGTCCAGGACTCAAACTGAAGACCTTCTTGCTGTGAGGCAGACATGCTAACCAGTACACTGGGTACTCAGGTTTTTTCCTATAGTCCAAAGACATGCACATTAGGCTAATCGGGTGTTCCAGATTGCCCCTAGGCATGGATGTGAGTGTAAATGTTAGTGTGTGGTGGCCCTGTGATGGTCTGGTACTCGTACCCCGATCCACCCTGAGTCGGCTGAGATCTAAGGCTCCAGTCTCCCTGCGAAACTAGTAGGATTAAGTGGTTTGGTAAATGAGTGGTGATTGATTTTCTGTATTTGATGAGTATAACTAAATTTGATGTACTTTTATTTATTATTATTATTATTATTGTTATTATTATTATTTTATTTATTGTTAGAATGTTTAGAAGTTTGTTGTTTGTAATTGCAAGGTTTCTAAGTGCCTTATATGGTACTGCTTTTGTTCTAATACAGGATTTAATGATACTGTTTTTGTCTTTTTATATTCCCACTATGACTTATTTCTGCCTTTTCACGAGCGCCTGCTTACTGCCGGCTTTAAACGCGGTGTGTCGTAAAATCCCATCACAACCCGGAAGTAGTGAAATAAACCAGCTGTACTTGTGGTTCTCATGAACCCTGTAGGATTTTTTTTTATAAGAACTGAGCACGGTCCAGGTCTCTGCTATCACTTTAGGGTACGAGGTGAATATTATAGTGAAATAGGGATGTTTCGGTTGAGGATTTCAGGGAGAATAAGGCTGTGATGACGCGGAGCAGTGAGCAGGAGACGGAGATCCGTGCAGCTGGAATGCAGTTCTTGTTTTGCAGCTTGATTACATGCTTGAAATGAACTGTTTCTGCTATGGCGAGAGGTCTGTTTTCACGGGCCTGGATCACCAAGTCTTACCTCTTTCACGTGGGTATTTTATTTTCTTTGATCAGATATTATTTATTTAATGTATGGATGCATGAACATGGATTTCAGGATTGGGTTTTTTATTATTATTATTATTATTATTATTATTACAGTCGGTTTTAACCCACAGATCTGGAATAAAGCACCAAACTCGTATGCAGATCACTTCCAGACTTAGAAAAGTATATATTTTATTATTGAACTTTATGTAAAAAAAAAAAAAAAAAAAGTAAACACCTTCCCCAATGCAGCACTTCACCTTGCAGGAATTATTTATTTTAAATCTGGCATAGTTTTACCAGATAAATGAAAAGAAATGCACTCCTGTGTAAATAAAAAAATGTAGAGTCTTCTTTCTGTTTAAGCAGCCAAACTTTCAAACTTGTGAGTCTTAAAAATGTTGACTTTAATTTTGAAATTAAGTTGATAAACTTAATTTCAAAATTAAAGTCAACATTTTTAAGATAGTATAAATATATCGTATAATTTTTTAAAAGTATGGAGGCATATAAAGATGGGTTCTGCTGCTACTATTAATAACAATAATCTTAATAACAACAAGAATGTACATTTCTATAATCACTCACTGATTTGCTAAACTTGCTTTCTCCTATTTGGATCACAGGGAGACTGGAGCCTATCTTAGCCGACTCTGGGTGATGGTTGGGTGGCCCCTCAACAGCTCAGGGCCAACACATACATAACCATTTACACTCACACCCAGGGGCAATTTGGAACAGCCAGTTAGCCTAATCGACATGTCTTTGGACTGTTGGAGGAAACCAGAGTACCCATAGGAAACCCTCACAAGCACAGGGAGAACATGCAAACCCCATACGCAAACAAGCCCGGGACTCGAACCCAAGACGTTCTTGCTGTGCTCCCCCCCCCACCCCCACGTCCGTGCATTTTACAATTACTTAAACACCTTAATAGCACAAACGAAAAAATTTTACAGCACAATCCTAGCACAAATTTTCACCAGTCTTGCAGTCGAACCATCGCAGTAACCTCTGCTATGCAGGGCTCCACGTGTGCTCTTTACAAAAGATAAAAAGTAAACATGTGGGTTTAAATCGCCTTCCTAATCCCAGAGACAAACAGCAAGGAGTGCCAGTAAACATGACTCAATCAGAACTAAAGCCGAACAAAGAACAAAGTAAATAAAGGTGAAGTAATGCGAAAGTGTGAGCCGTTTAGCTGCTGGGTGCCGCGGGCATGTGTATCACTCATGCAAGGGGGAAAATATGTGACCACTTCGGGGCTTCTGTAGTCTAAATATATAATAATTATTATTATTATTACTATTATAAGGTCACCATCATTAAGACTTTTTTAAATCATGGGTGTGGGGGGGGGGGGGGGGAGCTGACTCGGTGGGAAAGGGGTACACTGGGGTACAATGGGGCTCGCCAGTCCATCACAGGTCCAACAACCCACAACCATTCACACTCACACCTAGAGGCAATTGAGAATCTCCACTCTTTGGACTGTTGGAGGAAACTGGATTACCCAGAAGAAACCCACGCAAGTACAGAGAGATCTCCACACAGAAACGCCACTCACTGAGCCCGGGACTCGCACCCAGGACCTTATTGCTGATAGGGGGACACGCTGTGATGTTTCAGTATGTAGTTGCTCTTTTTAAAGATTGGGTAATTACTGAAACGCAGCGAGCGTGCTGTTATCGGAAAATAATCTCCGTTAGTGGGATGTGATGTGACGTGGCTTTGTGGTGTGAACAGCGCCCCCTGCGGTGTTTTATTCCTCCTGTGTTTTATTCTCTCTTGCAGACAGAATGCGTTTCCTGATATTTGAGGGTGGGGTTTTAT
Source organism: Tandanus tandanus (assembly GCA_039654325.1). Lineage (NCBI taxonomy): Eukaryota > Metazoa > Chordata > Actinopteri > Siluriformes > Plotosidae > Tandanus > Tandanus tandanus. The sequence goes on along the minus strand of JBCNYH010000008.1, from coordinate 9,967,282 downwards.
GTTTGAAAAGAACAGAATTGTGATTTTATTTGGTATTAAATTCTAATAAAATTTTAAACATGGGTATGTGTGGATTTACACAGGCAGCTTGTACCATGATAAACTAGATAAAAGCGTGTTGTGAAATAAATCATTGCTCAGAGATTACATCATTGCCAGGAGTCATTTTCTGTGAATTCAAATCAGACAAACAAACAAATAGTTTTTAAAGCAGGGTTTTAAACGTTTTATGATGTGGCTGGTTAATATAACGATGATGGTGGGGTGTGTGTGTGTGCGCGTGCAGGTTCGGCTGTCGTACATGCGGGTGAAGTACCTGTTCCTCACCTGGTTGGCGGTGTTTGTGGGGAGTTGGGTGGTGTATGTTCAGTACTCGTCCTACACCGAGCTGTGCCGAGCGCACGAATGTTACAGCACCATTGTGAGTCTGTACTTCTGTTTAATACAACACTGTTAATACCATCTCACACACACACACACACACACACACACACACACACACACACACACACACCAGAAATATTCAGTTACAAACTAATTACCATTGGATTCTTAAAATATAAATCTGTTTTACCTGACACACATGCACAATAGTGGGCAATGAATCCTGCATTCTGATTGGCCAGAAGGTGTTGAGGAGAAAGGGGAGGGGGGTGTTTGAAAGAGGGAGAGAAAGGGAGTGGGGAGAGAGAAAGAGGATGAAAGGTAGGAAAAGAGAAGGCGAGAAGGAGGGAGAAAGGGGAGAGGGAGAGAAATTGAGAGGAATGGCGAGAAAGGGTGGGAGGGAAAGAGGACGAAGGGATGATGAAAGGTAGCAAAAGAGAGTGGAGAGAAGGAGGGAGGGGAAAAAGATAGTGACGGAAGGAAATGGAGGGAGAGAAAATTGAGAATGAGAGAAAAGAGGGTGGAGAGACAAAGAGAGAGCAGTGAGGAAGAAGTGTTTGTAACTGCTGTAGTGTAAGTGGGAATCTGCATCATTTTCTATTAAACATTAAATCTGATGATAATGCGAGTGCTGCAGGTTGTTGAGGGTCGTAACCTTCTCCCCTCCTGTGTCAGTGTGAGAAATACAGAGCAGGCGTGATCGACGGCTCCGCCTGCAGCAGCCTGTGTGAGAAAGGTTCGCTGTATTTCCGCAGATGTCTCTCCAGTAAAGCCCATCATCAGGTGAGCGTTTAAACCCCATGATCACCTGTTGGTGATCTGTTTGTTTTCACTCTCCGGAATAAAATATTTCTGATCCTGAGAGAAACCGGCATGCGGTCAGGTGCAAACGTTTGTGCCCCCTCTACCTTTGGCTTCTGTGTGGGTCCTAAATGCCACCTCAGCGAACGTATTTAAAGATGAAAATGTAGAACAGTCGGATGATGTGTGAGAGTGAATTTAAGTGACATTCCTGTGCGCGGCTCAGGTGTACACGGCGAGATGGGGCGACGGCGACGTGGTGATCAAGTGCCAGCTGGGTGACGTTCCCCACTACGAGCTGGGAGAAGAGCTTGAGCCGAGGAGGGAGCCGGTGCTTTTCGACAAACCCACCAGAGGAACGTCGGTGGAGAAGTTTAAAGAGATGGTGTACGGTCATGTGAAGGTACGACCGCTAACAGGATCACGTCATGATTAGCGATGAGCGTTCCGGTTAAGAGGAATTTATTCCAGTTAAATCATTTTGCATCTCGAGTCTTTGTTTGATGTTTAGGCGAAGCTCGGCGAGCAGGCTGATCTCACTACGTTGGTGTCGCTGGTTCTGTCGTTTGCGGATGCTGACCATGATGGGCGTGTCTCTCTACCCGAGGCGCGGTCGGCGTGGGCTCTCCTTCAGCTGGATGAGGTTTTACTCAGCGTGGTTCTGCAGGGACGCAGCCACACCCCTAAGCTGCTGGGATTCTGCGGAGACCTGTATGTGGTGGAACGAGTTGCATACACGCCGCTATACGGCCTCGATCTTTCACCGTCGCTCGAACCTTGGGTCACGGCGGTGGTTGGTCGTGGCCTGGATCACTTCTTTGCTGCGTCGTGGCCTCACAAGGCGAAAATCTCTATAGGGCTGCTGGAGCTGGTGGAGGACGTTTTCCATGGGATGTTCGGCTCCTTCCTGCTGTGCAACATGAAGCCGGGAAGCTTCGGCTACACCGAGCGGTACGAGCTGCGTCTTCTAGATGGCCGACACATTGTGCCTGAGGAGGCCTTCAGACGTGTCATGCGAGATCGGCCATGCCAGGAAGACTCAGACTGTGTGTACAGGGGTAACTGTAGGGCGTCATGTCGCCTAGCTGAGCAGCGATGCAGCCCTGAGCCAAGCCGGACCAACCTGGCGCGAGCCTGCAGCGCGCTGGAGGACTTCTTGCTGCAGGGGGCGCCGGCAAGTCTGCGGGAAGAGCTGGAGCGGCAGCTGAACGCCTGTATGGAGCTCACAGGTGCCGGCGAGCAGATGCAGATGGAGCACTCGCTCATCCTCAACAACCTGAAAATGCTGCTCTGGAAACAGATCTCACACACCATCGACTCGTAACACTGCGCACTGTGAGCTCGCCGCGCTACTGCGGGGTGTGGCTTTGGGTTTTTTGGCTTCTCACACACTGGTGTAATGAATTACTGTCACTCTTTAGACTCTCCTGTTACCCGATATTCTCTGACCGCCATTAAAGGTGTCGTGTGCAATATTCTCTTATTTAAAATCATTTAAAGGCGCCGTCTTGCTCGTATATTCCTTCCAGTATTCACTATTACTTCTGCCTGTAAATTAACTCCGCCCCTAGTTAGAACAGAAGCTTCTCAGCTCCGCCCCTTTCCCCAAAAACATTTCTGAGAGGATGTGAGGATCTGGAGACGCATTAGTGGCCCCAAAACAGTCCAAGAGATCAAATTGACAAAATGCTGAAAGAAAGAAAGAGTGCCTCCTATGGGTGGGTCACTAAACTAAACCTTCCTGGCTTATAAATCATTTTTGCCTTTACTTTTGTCCTCACTGAACAGTTAGCCTTAATTGTCTTGGTGTAATGTTGATATACATCTCAGTGACTCCTCATCAGTTCTGGTATAGGAAAAAAAATTCCCCCTGGTTAAACCTAATGCAAATTTTTTTAATGAATAAATTCATTCCTAATTAGTTTAAGAAACTCCGCCCAATTAGCTTCCTCTGAGTCTTATTCAATAATCTACATCACTATCATAACTCATTTGCAGACCCGCATAATTCTATTAGAGTCACGGCGAGGGTGGAGCCTATCTCAGCCGACACCCTGCCAAGGTGAACAGCTCGCCACCACAGGGTAACACACAACCATTCACATTCTGATTCACACCTAAAGTCAATTTGGAACAGCCAATCAGCCTTATGTGCATGTCTTTGGACTGTGGGAGGAAACCGGAGTACCCGGAGGAAACCCACACAAGCACAGGGAGACCATTCAAACTTCACACAGAAACACCCTCGCCGAGCCCGGAAATCGAAACCAGGACCTTGTTGCTGTAAGACGGACGACGTGCTAAGCGCTATGCCACTGTTATATCGTAGACCTTTATATACCCCACTTACAGTATTGGCACCCATCTAACAGCAGGAGAGTTTTAATAGCACCAGTATCTCATCTAACATCAGCTGTGTGTGTGCGCGTTCAACACATCTGTGCCATACGTGAGTGATCACCGATCATTCTGTTTTTATCATAAACACTTCTTTCAAGTTGTACGAAGGAAACAATGAAAAGTTTTTTTGCATCTGTTTATTATGAGCGTTCAGTGACCTTCGAGAACAAAGAGCTAATGATGCTGTAGAGGTTTATACGGTGGGTGGGGGTTTTAAATAAATTCTCCATGCCGCTGCTCTTAGTTTTGTTGGTAGGTTGTTTCACAGTGCTAACATGTTAGCGCTGAAGTGTCGCGTCATGTCTCGCCAAATAGTGTTTCAGAGATGCGAGGTGTGAGTTTGTTTGGCTGTATAAGTTTAGCGTTCACACTGAAAACACTTTCTCCATCCTCGTCGATCACTAACTAGCGTCATGTGGCCGCACTGCATTCTGGGACTCAGCATTTGCATCGACGTAGCTGCTGGATTTTACTTTAGTTTTTTTTTTTTTAATGATCCAACAATGAAACCTGATCATTTATTCTCTCACTGTAACTGTACTACTAGCAACAGTGCTAGCATGACCTCCCAGGGACGATGGCGCACCATACAGCCGCTAAACTATCACAGGAATAACAATTTGTTAGAAATATTCCTATTAAAAGGAATAATCTCATTTGTGTGGAATCTCATTTTTACATGCGATTAGTGCCGAGATCCTCGTCCTGCGTGCTTCCAGGACATGTGACGTACGTGTGATTTGGACACAAGGGGAGAAACAAATAAATAAATTGTTAGCTCTCTCTTCCGCTCCCTCACTCTCTGCTGAAATCTGGCGGATCTTTCCGGTCGAGTTTTCTTTTCTGCGTGTTTTAAGACTGGACATGATTTAGACTTGTTTGGGGTTTTTTTTCGTTTCCTGTCCTGTGCCATTACGTGAAACATCTGTTGCTGAACATCACCGCTGCTGGTTAAGGATAAAAATAAAATGGTTCTATTTTAAAATTAATTAATTAATTAAAAGAAAGTATAAATGCATGACTTTGCACATTAAAAGTATTTTGTCGCATCTGTGTCTGCTGGTTTTTCATAAACGGTCAAGTCCTTATTTACACACTTCACTTTAAATCATCGTTTGTGTGTAAGATTTAGCGACATCTAGTGGTGAGGTTCCAGATTGCAACCAACTGAAATTTATTTTCTGACTCCGCCCCCTTGAAAGTCTGTATACAAAGATGGCTGCCTCCATGAGGGGGGACCTGCTCCTCATATACATACAACCTAGTAAAAAAAATTTTAATGTTAATAGATTAATGAAAACTTATTCATTGATGATATAATCAAAATCCTCCAAAATGTTACTCATTTGCCAAACCGCTTAATCTTACTGGGTTGTGAAGAGGGTGGAGCCTATCTCAGCCGACACTGGGTCAAGGCGGGTACAGCTTGAAAAATTCTTGCAGATCCAACACACACACAATACCATTCACATCCACACCTAGGGGGAATTTAGAACAACCAATTATCCTAATGTGCATGTCTTTGGACTGTGGGAGGAAACCTACACAAGCACAGGGAGAACATGCAAACTCCACACAGAAACGCCCTTGCTGAGCCTAGGACTCAATCCCAGGACCTTCTTGAGGCTGACATGCTAAACACTGCACCACTGTGTTGCCCCTGTTGTACACGTTACACACATACAGTACACACATACATATATATTTTTAGGGATATATAAGTTACATTTACAAACACTAATGCAAAATATAATTGCAAATGCAAAATAACTTCTCTGCATTGCCCTCCCATTCATCCATTCAGCTTCTTCCGGGGTCGGGTCGCGGGGGCAGCAGCCCAAGCAGTGAGGTCCAGACGTCCCTCTCCCCAGCCACGTTCCCAGACCAGCCGAGAGACGTAGTCCCTCCAGCGTGTTCTGGGTCGGCCCCAGGGGCTCTTCCCGGTTGGACATGCACGAAACACCACACCAGGGAGGCGTTCCGGAGGCATTCTAATCAGATGCCCGAGCCACCTCAACTGGCTCCTCTCAAC
>JBCNYH010000008.1:9905921-9919083 GCA_039654325.1 Tandanus tandanus | reverse complement strand
TTGTGTGACTGATGGCCCTGCGATGGCCTGGCGAGCTGTCCAGGGTGTACCCCGCCCTCGCCCAGAGTCGGCTGAGACGGTCACCAGCCTCCCCGCGACCCTAATTAGGGTTAATCGGTTCAGAAAATGAATGAATGAATGTATTTTATGATGTAACTTTTCAAATGTATTCAGATTTTTAAAAGAATAAATGAGGAGAAAACTAAACAAAAACTTTAAGATCAGGAACTAAAAGCGAACTGCTGCAACATGTTTTCATTTCCATGGTAACTTAAAGAAACTGGAGCTGATGTTTACCTCATGGTCTCCTCGGTTCTCCACGTCATCAGTGTGTGTGTGAGATGTTCCAGTAGGCTGCACATGACTGCCGGAGTGCCGGCTCTTGCTTTACTCTTGAGCAGGTTTCGGAGTCCGGCAGCAGTTTCTTTACTCATCCCCACCTGGGAGATGTTGAGGTTCACATCGAGGGAGTTTTCAGGTATAGGAGAAGTGTCTGAGAGGACGACCTGCTGTAGAAGATCGCTGGTATCATCCACAGACACAGAGTCACTGATTGGTCGAGAGACGTTTGCATCATCATGAATCACATGTATCACTTCAGTGTCGTCACCATGTGTTTGGTTTTCCCCACCCTGTCTAGGTGGATCCTCCCAGTGGACATGCCTCTGCTGCTCCTTCTGCTGCTGCTGTTTTCTGGACACCACGCTGGACACGAAGCCCTGCTCGTCGTCGCTGTCCTCACTCTCGCTAGAGCCTCCATGTGACCCAGTGAATTCCAGAGTCGGATTCTCAACATCAGATTTATTAACACATCTGTCTGATAGCTTCACCTCCTCACCAGATGTGCCTCTAAGTGGAAGAAAAAGTGAAAGAACGTGAATATTCCAGTCTACAACTGATTTGTTAAATTTACAGTAGCATGAAAGTGAGCGAGCGTGGACGTACCCATCGCCCATCTTCAACAGCTTCACCCCCTGAGGTCTAGATGAGAACAAACAAAAAAGAAATAATTAAAAAATAATAAGGACGAAATCTACGGAAACCTACGGAAGCCCATTCCTGCCATTAGAGGGAAAAAAAGTTGGCTTGTAAGTTGTGATTATGAGTTAGTAAGTCATAATTAAGACTAAACATGTCAAAATTATGATTTAGCATCTCATAGTGAACCTTGACCTTGAAAATTATGACTTAGCATCTCATTTGTGACTTACTAACTCATAATTACGACTTAGCATCTCAATCATGAGTTAGTAAGTCAAAATTATAAGATACTAAGTCATAATTATGAGTTAGTAAGTCATAATTGAGATGCTGTGTTATAACTGAGCTGCTAAGTCATAATTATTTGATGCCAAGTCATAATCATGAGTTAGTAATTCATAATCATGAGTTAGTAAGTCATAGCATAAGCAAAAAACAATCATGAGATAAGTCATAATTATGAGATTCTAAGTCGTACTCATGAGTTAGTAAGTCATAAGATACTAAGTCATAATTATGAGTAATTAAGTCATAATTATGACTAAGCATCTAATAATTATGACTTAGCATCTAATAATTATGACTTACTAACTCATGATTATGACTTAGCATCTCATAGTAAACCATGACCTTGCTAATTATGACTTAGCTATCTCATAATTATGACTTACAAGCTAATTTCTTTTCTCTAGGAGCGGAAATGGGTTTCCATACTAACCAAACCTATATTTACAATGATTATAAATATGAGCCACACCACCTCTCCTCCTTTCTCAGCCACAGTGGTGATTTGGATATCTGGACTTCGAGATATTTTGAAGCTTTGTAGCAGAAATTACTACAGAAGCACTGAAATGGAGACAAAGTCAGAGTTAAGCCATAGAACCATCTTTAAAATCAAAGTTTCGTGGCAGGAAGTTGCTCTAAATGTACTCCACCTTACGCTCAGTGATGTCATACACCTTATTGGTCTTGGTGGAAATTTTATACTGCTGAGTTGGAACCTGGAAGAAATAGAGACAGAATTACCGCCGTAAATATAGAACTTTATTTACATGAAATCCTGATACACACACATCTGCTCTGGTATATAGTTATACATAGTATATGATGGAATGGAACAAGGACATTGGCTTCGTACGTTAGTGAGTGAGTTAGAACACACAGGATATCCACACATCTTTGCGATGGATCGTTCCTCCACGGCATCTTGGTAGTTTGCTGGTGTGATTAACCGCACCTGGAGCACATACACACACACACACACATACACGTCTACATCATCACCCGAGAAACAAACACCCACAAAGCATCAAGAAGGTTTAAAGCAGCGGTCAGGTACTCACGCAGTCTATCAGGAAATCCTCCGTCACAATATCGTCCAGGAGCCGCTGCACCACATGAAGAGCTCTACGCTCCAATTCCAGCTTCTCTCGCAGTGCCTCCTTCAAAACCTCCTTCCTGACGAGAAAGAACCAGAATTGCCATTCCGAAATCAAACCCAAAATCTATCCTCATTCTTATAACACTCACTTATATATAAGCCATACTCTCTCTCTCTCTCTCTTTTCCCACCCATCCACTTGTATTTAATTCTATCTAAATTTACGATATATCTATTTATCTAGCTATCCATTAAATTTGAGTACTGATGTTCTTTATTTCGTATTAATATTCAATTATATCTAACTTTATTTTTTCTCTCTAACCATCTATTCACCCATCTTTGAAATTAGCTCTCTCTCTCTCTCTCTCTTCTAGTACTCAAATTTATTTTCTATCTATCCATCCATCTTCTACCGCATCTTTTTACAGCATCAGATTTGAGAATATAAGATTTTTTTTTGTCTTTTCAAGTGACATCCGGCAAATATAATCACTTAATAAAGTATTCAGGCGTCCTCAGAATAAATAAATAAATAAATAAATCTCATCAGAAAGAGCTGTTAATGAGCTGCTGAGTGTTAGATCAGGAAAAGAGCAGAAGCATGAGCGGGACAGTCAGAATTATTACCTCCTGGCCTCCTCTTCAGCTGATCTCACCTGAGCTGCTTTTCCACCTGTGAGGATCATAGAGCTGCTGTTTAATTCAATAACAACAACAACAACAACAATAATAATAATAATAATAATAATAAAGATCGACGCATGATATTTAATTTTCTGGATTAAGGTTAATTTGTCTCATAAAGAGTTTCCTTAAGTCTACACATAATTATTTATTTTTTAAAAACAGAACACCATTTCTTTTAAGCTACCTCTCTTAGTTTTAGAGGAGGGAGTTCGTTTCTTCACGCCGGCTTCCATCCTCTCTTCCGTCACCAAAACAAATTCCGCCATTTACTTCCGCTTTCGTCATACAACTACAGCAAGCGCGAAGGAACAAAAATAGCTCGCTGCGTCACTTTGAAAAGAGGTGTGCAGCTAGCAGGCACTGGTGTAAATAACGCTCATAACAATATCTGGGCTTTTATACGAGCTATAGGATAAAGTAAGTTGTTATGTTTTGGTTATTTATATAGTGATTATATTTCTGTTTTGGGTTAAACTACTTTAGGAAGTATTTATTCGTTTCCTGTGCAGCAGCAGACAGGAATCAGTTTTGCTTCTTTGCTAACTGGCTAAAAGCAGAAATTCAGCTTATCTTCTCATCAGTTTGAAAATGTTTCCTCTATATTCTTTACAAGCTTAAAAAACTAATTTCATAAAATAGTGTATAGAAATTGTTTTGAAGCTTCACCTCCATGGGTTTTTATTTAAATATATTAACTGTAGCTTTGTTTAGCTGTGCAGCACATGATACAAAATCATAAAACAAACAGAACCCTTCAGATCCTTAAAAGTTAAACCAATTAAAAATACACAATAATATTCCTTTAAAAATTAAACAAAGTACTAAACTAAATTATAAACTAATTCAGCTTTTCCTGTACTACTATTAATAGTAAAATATTTACGATATTATTATTAATATTATTAATGATAGTAATACTCACTCACTCAGTTGCCTATTTCAGCCAACTCAGGGCGGGGTACACCCTGAACAGCTCACCAGTCTATCACAGGGCCAACACACACAAAACCACTCACACTCAGACCTAGGGCCAATTTGGGACAGCCATTTAGCCTAATGTGCATGTCTTTGGACTGTGGGAGGAAACCAAAGTACCCGTAGGAAACCCACACAAACACCAGGAGAACATACAAACTCCACACAGAAACACTCTCGCCGAACCCGGGAATCAAACCCAGGACCTTCTTGCTGTGAAGCAGATATGCTAACCACTACACTATCGTGCCGCTACAATAATAATAATAATAACACACTTTTTATATATATGCAATAACTTATTACAATAATCGTAAATTTTTTTCAGGTGCTCTGGCTCAGAAGACGACTGAAATGCAGTAAGATGGCATTGGAGCAGTTCAGTGATGTCGTCCAGAGATGTGTAAGAACTCACCTTTATTTCTTATTTTTATTCACTCATTTCCCTTCCCCTCGTTTCTCTTGTTCTGATTCACTCAGTCTCTCTGCAGCAACATGTCAAGGATGAGAACTTCTCTCTGGCCGACTTCGAGCTGTTCCAGTCAGCGGGCCGGAGCTGCATTGAGCAGGGTCACAGCGCGCACGTCCTGAGCGTCATCGTCGACGAGAGAAATAAAGTGAAACGAAACGACACACACCAGACTCAGGAATCTCAGCTCTTTATTTATTTATTAACTGATTTTGTTTATATTACAGAATGTCGTGCGCTGTATGGGCTGGAACCTTCTGGAGCCGTTAGTCAAAGTTCTGCTCAAAAAGGAGGAGAGGAACCTGCATCACTGTCAGGCCATCTTCTCTCACCTGCTGCAGGTGTGTGATTTCACCTCAAATCAGCCAACAACCAACGTGACGTGATGCTGATGTGTCATTGATGTTACAGTGATGTAGTGTGATGGTGACATTACTGTGATGTTACGGTGATGTGGTGTGATGTGATGGTGATGTGATGTGATGGTGGCATTACAGCTACCTGGTGTGATGGTGACGGGATGTTATAGCAACATGATGTGGTGGTACCCTTACAGCGATGTGGTGTGATGGTGATGTGATTGTGATGTTACGGTGACGTGACGCTGATGTGAGATGGATTTCTGCCTGCTTTCAGGTGTGTAGTCCTAAAGAGCTGGTGGTTGGTCTCCTGGAGCAGGTGGAAGAAGCTGAACCTGATGCTGTTGCTGAAACGATCACTCTGTTGCTCACACCCTTACAGTCAGGTGAGGGACACACCCACTAAACTCACTACAGACAGGTGAGGGACACACCCATTGAACTCCATACAGGCAAGTGAGGGACATACCCACTGAGCTCCTTACAGACAGGTGAAGGATACGCCCTCTGAACACCTTACAGACAGGTGAGTGACACGCCCACTGAACTCTTTATAGACTGGTGACGGACACACCCACTGAACCTCTTACAGATAGGTGAGGAACACACACTGAATCCCTAACAGACAGGTGAGTGACACACTCACATAACTCACTACAAACAGGTGAGGGACACACCCACTTAACCCCACACAGACAGGTGAGGGACATCTCTTCCTTTCTGTCTGTCTGTCAGTCCCAGCCACACACCTGAACCTGTCTGCATCTTGGTGTATCACACTCAGAGGAAAGCGTTCTCCGCGCTCTTCTACATACACTTTCCATGGAGCGTTTTGCTATTGTTCAGAGCCTTGACTTTCTTCTTCTTGTGTTTTTTTTCTTCTCTGTAGTGCTCCTGAAGCTGGGGAAGAGGAAGACCTCGACCCTGGGCATGGCTCTGTCCACCGTCCTCTGTCAGGTGACCAAACTTCCTGTTCTACAGAGCCGAGAGCAGGAGGTGGACAATGTGTTCGATTTGTGTCACTGCTGTACGGCTCTGTCACGCTTCATCCGACCCTTCGTTGAGGAGATCAAGGAGAACATTAAGGAACGTCGCTCCATCTCCAGGGACAACGAGCTCCGGATGGAGATCCTAAAGTTGTAGGTGTCTATTGATGGAATAGAACAATGTTGCATCCCAGACGCTAACGTTGCTGACCCTCATATCCCGAGTAGGGTTTGTTGTAACTGGGGGCGGGGCTTATTTCAGGGCCTGGAAAACTGAGACGTACTCATGGATAAATTCTGATACTAAGGGTTTCTCAGATGCCTTTAAATTGATGGGAGGATTTTAAAATAATTATAATGCACTGTGTGGGTGGGGCTTATTTCAGGGCCAGAAAAATATGAAATAAATCCTGGACTGAACAAAGTAATGAATACTGATTGTGGGAGAAAATATCTGTTTGTGATGACACCGATTTAAAAGAATTACCTTTTATCTGAAATGAAGAACTTACTGAGAATCACCACATGTTAAAATGATTAGTAACATGTTTTATACAGCCTTTAAAATGATGTGAGTCTAGGGAAAAAACACAAACCGTATCTTTAATTTTTTAAATATTTAAATAAACTCTATCACTTCCTGAATCTCCGGTATCTAGCTAACCATTAAACGTGCTCCTGATCACACCGTAATGTTTGTGAAGGGGAACGTTTACGCTGCTCTAACAGACTCTTCTGTTCCAGCTGTATGAAGAGTTTGAGCGGGCTGCTGCTGGACGTCCAGCTGAAGGACGCAGACACGTTAGAGACGTCTTCTCTCAGAGACTTCGCCACAGACATCCTGGTAAACAAAATTGCTCACTGTTTGCGTTCGATCCATTCTGTAACATCACGTCGTGTTCCAAATATTTTCTTTCTTTCTGTCACTCGCTTATTTCTCTCTCTCTCTCTCAGGTAACCCTGTGTAGTATCGGCGAGTCACTCCCGGACTTGTTGTCCCACAATCTTTTGCGAAAGCGCAACGTTCCCGGATTCCTGGAGGAGGAAGTCCGATATCCGAAGGAGTCTCTGGCCAGTATGGCACATTTACTCTTCGTGCACCATATCGCCATAGACATGTTCCCCGCTGTGCTCAGGTACTAAACATCAACAGTGTTCCGCAGATAATCACCTCATACACAACTTCGTATTACATCCCTCCATCTTTTCTTCTTCTATTTCTTCGTATTTCTTTCTTCAGCCCAGTGTTCGTGCTGCAGTGTAACATGGACTACGTCGAGCTCTTACTCAGCAGGTACACGTTTCTTCAGGTGTTCAATTTGTTATTTTTTTTTTCTTCGTCCTGACACTTTGTTGTGTTTCCTGTAACAGAACTGAAGAATCGCGGTTACGGAAGGGTCTGGTAAGATCACAACGCCATGCCATTGTTCTTCTGACTGTAAAAGCACTGTTTACTGTCCAGTGATACGGCTCCACTGATTACCCATAATCCTTCACTTTGTCACTTTTCCACTGCTATGTTGTATTTAATATTGTTGTTGGGAGGGTCTGTGTGGGCGGAGCTTATCCAAATACAAATACCAGAATAAAAATGTACAAGAAATATAAAACTAAGAGAACCAAACCTGAACAAATAATAAAAAAGTAAAAGTAAACAAAAATAAGATAATAAAGATATACAACAAGAAAATTAAACAAAAATTAAAATATACTGTATTTATAGAAAATATATATATTAGTACTGATAGTACTGATGATACTAATATAGTTAGTACTGATGATACTGATGGTAGAGTTAGTACTGATGATACTGATGGTAGAGTTAGTACTGATGGTACTGATGGTACAGTTAGTACTGGTGCTACTGATAGTACAGTTGGTACTGATAGTAGATTTAGTACTCAGTACAGTTAGTATTAATGGTACTGATAGTAGAGTTATTACTGATGGTACTGATGGTACAGTAATAGTACTTGGTACATTGTGATGGAGTGTAAACTCAGTGATGTGTTGTTCCAGGAGCTGTATGAGAAGACGTTGGTGCGAGTGGAGGACAGCAGCCTGCCGTGTGACCTTCTGGATTTAAAATCTTTTTTAAACGTTCCACAGGTACAGCGGCGTCACTTCCTCCTTCTCTTTACTGGGATTGTAACTCTATAGCTTCCGTAATGCTTGTTTTTATCCTGATGATATGTTTATTTGTGTTTTTTTAGAACTTGGTTGCTGTGATGACGATGTGTCCGGTTCAGAACGTGGTAAGAGAAAACATGGTTACGAGTTAGGAGGTTATGGAGCTGTTTACAGGGTTGTAAACAGTGTGTGTGTGTGTTCACAGAGGACGAAAGGACTCTCTGTTTTTCAGCTGAGCATTGACAAATTTAACACTGAAGCGAAATACAAGTTTTTCAAGTAAGATAAGAACGTTAAACTAAATAAGAACTTTTGGTAACCGTTGGTTTTTGGGTGTAGGGTGTGTAAGGGCGCGTGGTTTGTTTCAGGTGCATGTTGAAAACCAGTGAGCATGCAGGAGTGGAGGGATTCATCATCAAGAACATCAAGAACCAGATTGACCACTCCTTAAAGGTACAGCACTACAACGTGCCATTCTGTACTCTGGTACCGCCTTTGTACAAACGACCTATGCTCCGCCCACTGCCACACCCCCTCTGAGTGTTACCCGAATGAATTAGTTAAATTTTCTCTCTCACTGACTTTCTCTCTCTCTCTCACACACACACACACACACACACACACACACACACACACACACACACACACACTGAGTCTCTCTCACTAAGTCTCTCTTTTTCTCTCAGTGCTGAGTTCATTACTTTATCGACAGGAACGTTAACGTTAATGCTTCACTCCTCCGTAGCCGGGCCATGAGAACGACTGGTTCCTTGGGAAACATCTCCTCCCCTTACTGCGTCACGTCCTGAATCTCCCTCAGGGACCCGAGACCGACTTGCTGCACAATCTGGACAGGTAACACAGCCCACCCAACACACACACATTTTTTTATCCATTTACTTAGCTAATTTAAATTCCGAGACGTGGTATCATGTCTGATTAGTTTTATGTGTGTGCATTTGTGGTTGTGTTTGCACATGTGGGTGTGGGTTTATGTGTGTGTGTGTGTGTGTAGGATTATGGAGTCGTTGAACCTGCTGCGTTACCTGTTGATCAGAGATAAAGAATGGCACAATGAGGTAAAAGAAACAAAATCTCCGGATTGGTGCCACAGCCATCTGTGACCAGGAGTCCATGGGAGCTAATTGGCCGAGCTCTCACGGAAGGGAGGGATGGCATACGATCACTTCCCTGTCATTTACAGCGATCCTCAGCCAATCATCGGCGTCTGTGAGCTCAGTCGTACGAGCGGGCGAATAGCGCTTTTCCTCTGAGTGTGTTAGACCACCCCCAAATACGCATGCGCCGCAGTTCGAAAAAAGGCGGGTGGCGGGCATTGCATGTCACGGAGGGGGCATGTGCATGTTTACGCCCCTCCCTGGTTGGTGGTGGTCGTGTGATAGGGAAGGCAATACTTGATGGGTGGGAATTGGATACGACTAAAATTGGGAAGAAAAATGGGGAAAAAACTAAAAATCTCTACTCTACACACATCTGCTGCATTTTCCAGCATGCTCATGGTGTGTGTATGTGTGTGTGTGTGATCATCAGACTGGAATATGGAGCGAGCTGTGTACAATTGAGGAGAATTACCTGAAGCCCCTGCGCATGGGGTTGAACATGTCCCGAGCGCATTACGAAGCCGAGCTGAAGAGCACAAAGAAGAAGAGCAGCGCCGCAGGTCAGAGACTTTAAACACGGGAGTATCACTAACCTGCTCTTTTAGGGTATTTATGGTTGGTGTTGTACTTGTGTAGATACGGTATTCAGTCATCTGGTGTACGAAATCATACTGTAGTACTTTAAAAAAAAAACATCACACAAGAAATTATCACTAGCAGCAGGGATACGAAACAAAAGCGGGAAACCGAGAGCGTTAAAACTTTTTTCTTTTGTAGACTCTCAAGCGCTAGCCTGCACGGTTACCGTCGGCAACGACACGTTACCCAACATGACCCCGGAAATGCAGCTGCAGGTTCTGACTTTTTTTCCCCCATGTTCTATAATTTTTAATAGTAATTAATAAACTCTTAATTATATTGTTTTTCTTACACCAGCTAGCAAAAAGCTAGCTCAATATTTAGATAGTTAATGTGAGCTATTTTAACCAATAGGACCAATTTTATGATTTGGGGAAACCTCACGTTCTCTACGCGCG
The DNA here is from genome assembly GCA_039654325.1 of Tandanus tandanus. Lineage (NCBI taxonomy): Eukaryota > Metazoa > Chordata > Actinopteri > Siluriformes > Plotosidae > Tandanus > Tandanus tandanus. Next base: position 9,908,951 of record JBCNYH010000008.1, on the reverse strand, counting down.
TATATATTTAATCCATATATCATGCTTGTTATCCTCTCCAGGTGCTGCAGTCGGCGCTCGATACGTTCGATTTGATCGAGAGCGTCCTGGCCCGAATTGAGGAGATCGCCGAAGCTAAGGGACAGATATAAGAGGATCGTCCAAGATGTTGTGTCTCCACCTTCCTGCACTGGAGCTTTTAAAACGAACACCGATGTTCCTGTCCTCTGACGCGTCTCATATAGTAGTAGCTGTATGATACATCCTGTACTACACACTGCCACTGTGTGAATCATTTTCAGGAGCTACTCAACCGAATCATTGTTCTGTGACTCACGAGCAAAAAAATGCAGCGTAAAATTAACATAAGCAACAGATGTGACATCTTGCATCAATTACAGAGAGAACACAAGCGATAACATAAGATGACAAGTTCAGTAGAAAATAAACGGTTGGTGGTGGTAGTTACTGTGATGTTATTGAACTGACTCACTTCTGAATGAACAGTGCAGGGTTATTTTCTGCTGAATGAGCCAAATATATTTTTTACAAAGAATTCTTTGAATTCTTGGACATTTAATAATAAAGCTCCATTTTTGTAGAACACGACTGCGTTTATTTTTTATAAAGTCAAATTATTGCCTTCTTTTGAATCATATTAACATTATTCTTGATCAAATTGAATTGAATCATAAAAACTATCAAAAAATTGCTACACTATACAGAATCACATTTTATTGAACCATTAGATAAGATTAAAAAAATACAATGCTATACTGAATTGCAACAAAACGATTCTGAATCAAATTATATTGAATCATTAGAAATGATTAAAAAAGTTATGCTACACTGAATCAATTCTGAATCGTATTACACTAAATCATTATAAAAACTTCAGTAAGCTATACTGAATCACATGAACGATTCTGAATCTAATTGTACTGAAACATTTGTAGCCTATACTGAATCACACTGAAACGATTCTGAGCCATATTGTATTGAATCAATAGAAATTATTATTAAAACATTAGTAATCTATATTGAATCACATCGAACCGATTCTGAATCATATTGTATTGAATCATTAGTAATCTATTCTGAATCGCATTTGAAACGATTCTGAATCATATTGAATGGCATCACTACCTCATTTGCAGAACCGCTTAATCCTAGTAGAGTAGCAGGGAGGCTGTCTCAGCTGACACCACGGGGCAATGGCAGGAAACACCCTGAACAGCTCGTCATAGGGCCAAAACACACACTCACACACACACCTAAGGGCAATTTGGAACAGCCAAGTATGGTATCACTAGGAATGATTATCAAAATACTGATACTATACACTGAATCTCATTGAAACGATTCTGAATCATATTGTATTGAATCATTAGAAATGATGAAGAAAACATTTCCATATTTCACTGAATCATGTTGAAATGATTCTGGAAGAGAACACACTGATGGAGAATGTTGAAGTTTATTGAAATGAAATACACATACTGACCCTGAGTGCTCATACACAAATCAACTCACTATATAAGTCACACAAATCTCACACTATATAAATAAGTATAAACCACCTATAAAAATATAGTACACTATATTACAAAGCAAACGCTCTGCCTCTTTATACGCCACTCAAACAGAACCGCTGGTTAAGATTTGCCCTGAAGTGTTGCACGTGCTGGATAAATATTTATTCATCCCAGAGATCTTTAAACGCGGGGTGCTGTAGCGCCGCCGCTGCACTGATTCTCGTTGCTGGGTTCAAATCTAACATTTTATCCAGCAGATCATAAACATCATCAGGAACTCTGTCCCATCCCGCAGCGTGTGACTGTGCGGCGTGTGGTGTATCCTGTGCTTTTTCACCATCTGCAGGGCGACGCGAGGCCTGAAACTCTGCAGGGAGCGTATCGTCAGCGCGGGACCGCACGCCTCTCAGCGTCTCGCACAGAATCCTCAGGTCGAGTCGGGGAAGCTCGCGGCTACACACCACGGCCTTGCCTGCATCACATCAGCCGGATTACAGCCGACATTTCACGTGAACCTCATATCATTATACGAATAATAATCAAAGCCAGCATACGTACCGAATTTCTTCGCTGCCTGAACCGTTTCTCTTGAGCCGCGGATCGTCATGATCTGAGTCAAGGCCATCAGGTCATCGTTAGCTTTGAAAAACGGATACCTGCCGCTCAGGAGGGAGAGCAGGATGACGCCGGCTGACCACACGTCTATAGCTGAGGGGAAATTTTTATCTTAAATAAATATTAATTTTATTATTATGGTTTAAGAGGAGATCAAAACAAATCTCTTCTGACTAATAAGATTTAAGAAATAACATCGTTCCTCACCGGTTCCTTGGTCAGGACATTTAGTCAGAACTTCAGGAGCCCTGAATCCCGGCGTTCCTGCTCGCGGAGCCACCTGCTGCTTCCTGTTGAGCAGAAAGGTTCATTCAACAAACTTCTTCCACAACAATCACTAAAGAAATTATTTCCTATGATGCATCTTATGAATGAATGAATTATTAAATAAATAAAATTTACTTTAATTGTCGTTGAAATTTTTCATGTTCCCCTGACCCCTACAGGCACCCAGCCCAGGGCCTATGGATATTAGGATTGATGTCGGCCATCTTGTTTGTGATCACATGGTTCGGTCGCTACTCATAAATTTGCATACAGATGCAAATCAACCCTAAGTCAAAAGTGGGTGGAGCTTAACTGTGCTATATCATGAGGGGGTTGGGGGTTTTGGTTTCACCTGGACAGACAGATGTTGCAGACTTGATCAGTCATGTAGCAGTTACACGTAAGAGATGGGTTAACAGCCACAGGTTTCGACTTCTGATTGGTCAGCGGAGCACGGGCAGGAAGAGGGCGGCGTTTTGTGTTGATAAACTTGCTTGTGATGATGACATCTGTCTTTGTTGGTTTCATCACATGTCCCTGAAGGGATTTTTCCTGAAGAATGGATAGATAGATAGATAGATAGATAGATAGATAGATAGATAGATAGATAGATAGATAGATAGATAGATAGATA
>JBCNYH010000008.1:9889927-9905821 GCA_039654325.1 Tandanus tandanus | reverse complement strand
GATAGATAGATAGATAGATAGATAGATAGATAGATAGATAGATAGATAGATAGATAGATAGATAGATAGATAGCACAGCTTCACACTGAATTAAACAAAAGTAAAAAAATTCCTCACGTGGGTTTTATCTGTGATGCTCTTCGCAGGGTTTATACTGTTGAGATTTCTCTCCCCAAACACGGAACGAGGTGCTTTACAAATCCCCATCAGCTCCTGAGGAATGAAATGAAAGAGTCAGTGCAGGATGAAGAAGGACGAGAGGAGAAACGCTGCAGAAAGAAGTGCGAGTGACGCTGTGACTCTTATTCATTAAATTTATTACTACTAATAATAATCGTACACTACGACTAACAGCTTCCTAATGGGGTTCCTCTATGCCCCTCTCCCTAAAACAGGGTGTGTATTTAAAATCCTGCTCAATTTAACTAAAAACTCAGATTTGATGTTTATACAGCGGTGATGAAGAAGAGCCAGCGTGTTTCCACCCTGAAACGGAACAGAAGTGTCGTGCCCCAGACAGAAACAGAAACCTTGGTGTGTTTAGAGCGTGAGTTTGTTCCCGGTGGTCTGGAGGGTGTTTGTGTGGAAGAGTGCAGTGTACAGCTCCTGGTGTTGGGTGGTAAAGGAACGGGTTTCCCCTGAGAGTCTTTCTGAGATTTCGCCACCTTTAACAGCTCGATCTGTGTGTCGGGAGTTCCCTGAGCCAGGCCAAAATCCACCAGCGCGTACCTGACCACACACACACCACAAGGTTTTATATCACACAGCTCATTTAAATACATGATTCTGATTGGATGGAGAACATGCTTAAACACTTATATAAATAAACATATAACGAGGTTAAAGGTGGCACAAACTTTTTCTCACGCCGGTTGTACAGGAAGTTGGTGGGCTTGATGTCACGATGGATGATTCCGAACTCATGGATATGCTTCAGGGCTTTGAGTAAATGATAAATATACTGACATGCCTCCTCGAAGCTCAGCGTTTCAACAATATCCTACACACACACACACACACACACACATTACTGATGTCTCCACACCCTCACCTTTGGGATGGAATTTATTTATTTATTTAATCTTTTTCTCTTTTTTTTTTTACCACAAAGGCCTGATGCTCCAGGTAAGGCATGATGATCACCACATGGTGCTCCCTCCTGAAGCAGTACGTCACTCCCATCACGTTTTCATTACCTCTGTTACATAAAACATTACGTGACGTTAAAGGTTTTCTGATTAAACTACTGAATATTGTTTCCTAGGGTGGAGCGTGTCTCACCCAGCGACGGTTAAACACTGGAGCTCTGCAGCGATCCGAACCGGGTGGCTTGTAGGGATCAAATGCTTCAGAGCAAACCTCTCTCTCGTCCCGTCGTTCATCTGGGCTTCTCCGAGATACACAGAGCTGAACGTACCTAATGTGTACAGAGTCATATTCAACATTCCACATCAGCATAAACAGTATTATTATTATCATCATTATTAGAAATAAAAAAACAAAACAAAACAAAAAACCCCCACCAAGCTTTAAATGCTTTAGATTAAATACGATCTAATGTCTGATACATCTTCTCTGATACCCAGATACCTTTTTACTCCTAATGATTCCATCATCCAATCAGGATTAATGATTAAATGTACAACTCAAAAAACACAAATAAACATTTATAAGATTCCATTACTGATCTTATTTTTAAATTCTTTCCTTTACTGATTTATTCTTAACCTTAATGATCACTCGTTTGATTTATTTTTCCTGGAGGTTTTTTGGGTCAATTCCTTACCTTTATTATTTTTTCCTTTGTGCCCCCCACCCCAAAATCTATTTAATTTCTTGGGTATTAAATTTTATTTGTTTCCCTTTATTAATAATAAATAAAATCTATAAATACAGGAAGTTAAAAGGTTAAATAGAAGTTAGATCTGAAACCTTCTCCAATTTTGTCAGTAATCCGGAAAACTCTAGACAGCTCTGGTACAGCTTTATACAGATGTTCAATGTCCATCTCAACATCTCCTGAAACAAACAAACAAACAAGTAGAGAGAGAGAGAGAGAGAGAGAGAGAGAGAGAAACTGTACATAAGCAATACACACCATTATTAATACAATATTAATAACACAGTAATTACACACTTACTAGGAATTTTCCGTTTGTTTCTCTCCTTTTCAGAATGTTTTATATCCTCCACGCTGTGTGTGCTGCAGGGTGAAACACTCTGAGGCAACTCCATAACAATTCAAATATCTAAAATCAAAAACAACAAACTAATTCAGTCATATCGCAGAAAAAACACCAAAACTAAATGTGACAAAACTTAATCGCTCTTAGATGTATAAACCATATCTGTATCTCAAATGGTTCCTTACTGTAGACTGTATATATAGTGCACTATATAGTGTACATTAACCATTATCTCGTCCCCTACATAGCGCGCCTTCGTAGTAAGTCACGAGCTTATCAGGACTAGGCCCACATATAGCTTTACCACACAGGTTTACCTCAGAGCTGTTTTAAATCCTCCAGAAATACCAATAATAACATAGAAAACACACAGAAAATCGTTTTGTTGTTCTGAAAATGTCGGTTATCTTTCTAAAGTTTAAAAAATATATTCTATAACTCGGAAAGCCATACCGCTCTGTAGGAAAAAGCGCCACTTGCTAATCGGCTTGTCTGTCTAAAAACTCGCGCTAAAACTGAAGCGATCACGTGACTTGTACGGCCTTTTTTTTTTTTTTTTACATGAAAAGTTTCATGTATGTGTATTATAACCAAAAGTGTGTGCATACGTGTTATTCTGTACAGTTTTTTTGTATTTATGTATTGTTTATTTTTTACTTATAGTTATGTATATCCTGCAAATACAGTATAATAAATAAAGTGGCACATTTAACAGTGATGACTTAACGACTTTTACTTTGAAATTTCCGGTTCATAACAATGGTCATGGCGCCTATCTGATACATGACTGGCTAGCAAGCTGTGTATATTCTTCTTTTTTTATTGTTTAGTAATTGGTTACATTGTTACGTACTGAAAAGCTGAAAAATATGTTTTGGTATTTAAAATATGCTAAACATTTTAATAAGAATACTCAATTCGAGTGGAAAATCTGTATTATGAGCTACTTCCGGGTGTACTAGCATAAGAGCCAGGCACAGCTAACATCAGAGATTTAAGATTAAATAGTCCACAAGAAAGGTGTTTAGGAAATGGATAAATTTGTTGTCCGCGTTCCAAAGGAGGATCAGACAAGACAAGGACAAAAACATGAAGATAAAGTGTATAAACAGGCAACACTAGAGTCTTTAAAGGTAACTAGCCAATGCTCTTCTTTATTGTTTATTATGCTGCAGTAAGTTCACATTGTAAACACAAAGACATTTTCATTTCTTTAATCACAGTTTAGATTAAAACTTTCTTGAATATGAAGAATTATTTGAACATTGATTCTTAATGTCACATATGTACTTTAAATACTGGTTTTAGGTATTTATGATGTGTTTTGTGTATGAACAGAGAGTGGTGGTGATTGAGGACATCGAAAGGTTCAAGTCCATCCTGGAGTTGCCCGGTCAGACCAAAGAGAATATGTTAACAGCTCTGACAGAACTGGACAAGAAAGTGCCTTCCAAAGAAGTACTTAAGTCCACTAGGATCGGTGAGAAACTGTCTTCATCCTAAATGGTGTAGATCGGTAACTCTGGCAGGAGGCTTAATGATACACGGACACTCCATCAAATATACACACTGTTCATTTCCTAAATCAGGTTTATTTCTTCTTCATTGCTACCACAATTATGTACATGCACATGCGATTTCAGAACAAACTGACTCACTGTTTCGACTCATATGCTGTGTATGTGAGCTATTTTATTCTGTGTAGATGTAAACAATGCCTTCAGTGTCATTTTATAATAAAAATGCATTCATCTTTAGCTTGTTTTTGAATGTATAGATTTATTCACGGTCTAAAAGTGGAGCTCTGATAGATGTCTGTTGATTGGTGTCTGAGCCTGACTTTGATTTATTTATTTTATTTATTTATTTATTTTTACCACTTTTCTGATTTCTGTGTTCATTTGTATTACCTGTCTTGTTAATTGTATCCAAAGGGGATGCGTAGGGGATATTATGTTTTCAGGAGCTCTCTGCTGCAGACATCCCTACTCTAGCAGTGCCTGTTCTCTATGGATTTATTTTATATTTATGTTGAATGGTCCCTACGGCACGCCGTACCAGCCTATCTAAACTGGGTCACCTTTATGTATTTTTCAAGGTCACAGAGGTCGATTAATCAAAAATGCCCGTTAACACTCTAGAGGGTGCAGTTAACCACACAGGAGATTCACCTAGAGTTCTGTTACACGAACGCATTTCTAGTTTAATGAGTTCTGTCAAGCTTCAGCGTTTCCTCCATGAACATTTATTTAACTGGAAGTTTGTCTGCCAACCTGAGTTAGATTGTGTGTTTTTATTCTGAGCAAGTCTGAGCAGTAGTGTATGAGCCTTTTTTTTTTTTTCACTTTTGTTATTAATAATAAATCGTTTTTTATATATATTGCTGCCTATTGTAATGCAAATTAGCAATACAGAACAGCCAATCAGCATGAACTGAGCGAAGTGGCAGCCTTATTGGGCTTCCTATGGTGGGTACCTCACAGACATGGGAGACCAGACGGACACAGGACAACCATCCAAGCCACGTTCCATGACTATGGTGCTCTGCACCGGAACGCCAATATTAAATTAGATCAATGCCGAGTCTTTACCTGCCCAAACAGTGCACGTGTTTATATTTATATATTATAAAGCACTAATATTTGTAAATTACATCTCCTATATTAACCTTCATTCAAAAAATGTCTTGTCACAGATCAAAATAATGAAAACTTGTCTTATATAGAACATATTATCAAGTGATTCGTTTGGGATCCAGAAGAGTTGACTCTTTATCAGTAAGCCGAGTCTAATGATCTGACTCACTGTAAAGAGCAAACAATAAAATCTGAAGAGAATATAAAGGTTAACAGTGTAGAGTGTAAAAGTATGTTCCCCCCCCCCCCCCCATCAGGTCACACCGTGAACGCGCTGCGTAAGAAACATGCAGACTCTGAGGTGAAGTCGCTGGCTCGGCAGGTTTACACACACTGGAGAACGTACATAGAGGAAAACGCCAACAAGCCGTCTATCGAAGTTTGCTGTGATAAACAGACGGAGGAACTGAGGAGCAACGCCAGGAAACTGCTGGCTGAGAGCATGGACTTAGAGGTGGCATCTCTCTCACATACACACACGCACGCGCGCGCGCACACCGCACTGCTTTATCAGCTCCATCAGATCGTATGGTTGCCTCATGTGTGGTGTGGTGTGGTGTGGTTGTCTCAGGCTGACGCTGCGCTGGTGGATAACGTGGAGAGGGAAGTGTTTCATCAGTGCTCGCGGCTGATCAGCGGAGCGTACAGGAGGAGTGTGAGGGCGCTGGTGTTCGCTCTCCGACACAAACCCGACCTCAGGGCGCAGGTGAAGGACGGTAGAGTCGCCGTTAACACGTTAGTCAGCAACCACAAGAAGAAACTCTGATGCTGAGAAGAGAGAGAGCACACACACTTTCTCTCTCTCTCTCTCTCTCGTGCTCTCTCTCTCTCTCCTTCTCTCATACACCCACTTTCTCTCACACAAACACACACACACACACACACACACACACACTCTCTCTCTCTCACACATATACACTCACACATTCTCTCTCTTTTTCTGACACACTCTCTCCCTCTCTATCTCCCTTGCTCTCTCGCTTTCTCTTTCTCACACACTCTTTGTATCTCTTTCTCTTTTTCTCACACACTCACACATTCTCTCTCTCTCTGTCTCACTCTCTCTTTCTCACTCTCTCTCTCACACACACATACACACACACTGGATTTTTATCAAGTTTTTTATATTATTATTTTTTACAGTAAAATGTATTTAAGGTTCTTTTCCTTGGTGTGTTTTATTGTTTATAAATATATTTTTGTGCTGTTTGGAGTTTTAATACTTTTAATAATAAAAATCTGAATGTTTTATAGTTTTTATTTCATTTCTTGTGTGATTCACAATCCAGCAGACCCACTATAAAAGAATTCATATTTAATTAACGCTTTGCTTTGGATAAATGTTTGTACATTTGACACAAAACCAAAATCGCAGCTTGTGATGTCACCAAGAAACCGCAAATAAGCACAACAGCGTGTTTGTTACAGCTTCACCTTTGACCTCGGAGGCTTCTCCTATAAATGTTAAACAAACATCACGTGAACGATTCTATGCGGTTTTTTTATCAGTTCTTCTGGTGTGTAAAGCGTTACTATAGAAACGCAAACGCTTGGAGCTGCTGCTCTAGAAAATAAGTCTGCATCTTCTAAATGGATTTCTGACCCCTAACCTGGAACCATGATGACACAAAGATGGGGTCAAACCTGATGTGTATAACCGGTGAAACGGTGTCCCTACAGGAGTACGAGCCACACGATGGCGATGAGCATGAGGATGACGGCCAGGACGCAGACACTGATGAAGACGATGTCGCTGGTCTCGTGCGCTTCGGGCTCGGCTCTCTGCGCGCTCTCCAGACTCTTCGACTCCTCAGCCAGTCGGGCGAGTTTGTTCATCCGGATCCGATCTTCGGCTGAGATGATGCTGACTGACGCCACCTTCCTCTGTGCGTCACACTGCACCTCGTACTCCTGAACGCTCTGCTGCTTTCCGTCTGAGAAGTCAATGTACAGTATGTTCACCAGCACCGTGATGTTCTGACGTTTCTGTGAGGAGCGAAACACGCTGTGATGTAACGTTACAGAACAATCGTCAGTGATGGAAATACTGTTATTACTATGAAGTTAAATATGTACAGCGAGACGCTCATTATCGAGAAATAAACCCAGACAGGGAGATCAGGACCTCGATGCTCCAGAAAATTCATCACAACCTTCTGACCAATCAGAATACAGAATTTATTACCCACGTAAGTTTTACCTGACCAGCTGTTCCACAGTTGACGAAGCGAGCCAGAATCTTGTAGCTCGTCGCCGTCATCTGAGCTGAACAGGACGGGTTTCCGAGGTATATGCTGTCACGGTCCAGCTGGGGCAAAGCCTGCTGGGAAATCTGGATCTGAAACTCAGTTCTGGTGCAGCTCACGTTCACTGGTACCACTTAGAAAACACAATAAAAAAAGAACATACACATTGATACTAGGGTCAAAGGGAAGCTGGAGCTTATCTCAGCCAACTCTGGGCGAAAGCAGGGTACACCCTGAACAGCTCTCCAGACCATCGCAGGGCAACACACACAACCATTCACACTCACATCCACAACCAGGGGGGGATTTGGAACAGCCAAGCAAACTCCAACTCGAACCCAGGACCTTCTTACTGTGAGGTGGACGTGCCAACCACTACACCACCGTGCACATTGGAATTTTTTTAGGCAGGAATATAACCCTTATATCTTACTACTGGGGCTCATTGACAAGGCACACGACTACTAACCTGGAGATGCGAATTCGAATTCAGATTGATGCTCGCAGCCATCTGGGGCTAGCATGCCTGCATCACAGCAAGAACGTTCTGGGTTCGAGTCCTGGGCTCGACGAGTGCGTTTCTGTGTGGAGTTTGCATGTTCTACCTGTGCTAGCATGGGTTTCCTCCTGGTACTCTGGTTTCCTTTCACAGTCCAAAGACATGCACATTTGGCTAACTGGCTGTTTCAAATTGTCGCTAGGATTGCCCTGCGATGGACTGGTGAGCTGTTCAGGGTGCAACCTGCCTTCACCCAAATTCGGGTGTGATAGTAGGATAAAGCGGTTAGGAGAATGAATAAATGAATGAATGAGTTTTTGCTGTTGGAATAATTAAAGGGGTGGAGCCATGAAACTGAAAGGGGAGGGGCTAAACAAGAAGCTGACGGAAATCTTTCCTCAGGAAATTCATCCATCATTACGCCCCCTAGTGGCCTCTCACCTCCCGTATAAGAAGCAGCGAAACCCTTGCGCGCGACATCCCGGTCTGTGTTCAGGACCACCAGCAGTTTGTTTGCCCTAGAGGTCAGAGGTGGAGGTCGTTCAGAACTGCACCAGCGTCCCAGCATGACGTCCATCTCGCTGCTGCCGTCGTACACAGCGACAGAGTCGAAATCGCAGGAGTCGCTCAGACTGTTCTGATCTTCCAGATCCATGACCGGGAAGAACAGTTTGATCCTGTAGCCTGGGGGCAGAACCACACTCCAGTGGCAGTTTATGTTGTTGGGGTAGATGTTGGGGTAACTGGGGCTGGTAAAGTTCCTACTGATGGCATTCAGCACCTGCTGGCACTCGCCTGAAAAACAGGAGAGGAAGATGGGTTTGTTTAAAAAAAAAACCAAATTCAACATAGAAATGAAAATAAAAGCAGTAGACTTTTAAAGTTAAAATAGACCACAGAGGTCCAGACGCTCCCGCCGAAAGGACCATTTCAGAATATGCCAATATAGAACAAGCATAGCAAGTTTGAAAGCCCCAGCTTCAGCGCGTGGCAAGTAAATGTCCGGAGACCTAATACACAGTTTTGCCTGTGTGACCTTGAAATGAAGGTCAAGGTCGCTCACACACAAACTCATCCGCGCATGCATAGCATGAACAAGCATACCAAGTTTGAAAGCTCCAGCTTCTGCATGCGGCAAGTAAATGTCCGGAAACTACGGACAGACGGACACGGCCGGAATCCAGTCCTACGGCGGGAGCTAATAAAACACTTGCTAAAAATTTACAAACTATATGCACATTTTATTTATCGTGAATGTTCTTTACTTTTATTTACTTTTTCATTCATTCATTTGCCGAATCACTTAATTCTATAAGGGTGGGAGGGAGGCAGGAGCCTATCTTAGCCAACACCCTGAACAGCTCACAAGTCCATTGCAGCACCACCATTCACAGTCACACTCACAGCTAGGGGCAATTTGGAACAGACAATCAGACCTGATGAAACAACAAACCTTGAAACTCAGAACTATGCAGAGAGGTCATGAAAGAATCAGGCTGAACATCACGTGCTGGGATCATAAAACAGAAAAAACAAAGTACGAGACATCATAGAAACGATAGGCAAACTCAAATGGAACTGGGCTGGACATGTCCAAGAATAACAGACAATCGCTGGACAACACGCATCACGTTCTGGATGCCTCGGGGACACACAAGAAACCGAGGAAGACAAAGGATGGATGAGATGGAGGGATGACTTGGATAGTTTCAGTAAACTGGCACCGCGTCGCGCAAAACTGGGACCGGTGGAGGTCTTTTGGAAGGCCTACGTCCAACGACGGATCTTTAACGGCTGAAACAATACAAACAGACAAAATTTGCCTAATATGCATGTCTTTGGTTTGTGGGAGGAAACTGGAGTACCCGGAGGAAACCCACGCAAGCACAGGAAGAACATGCAAATTCCTCACAGAAACGTGAACCCAGGACCATCTTGCTGTGAGGCGGTCACGCTAACCACTTCGATACTGTGCCACCCTTGATGCTATTAATACATGAATTTTAATTAAGGTTAATTAACAAACACTGATACTCAAGGTTCCTGTATCAGTGAAAAGGAAATGAGGCGTCAGTCAAATGTGTGCAATAAAACTACTTTTATAGCTCAGGTGGACATACAACACTGTACCTGAGTAATAATGAGCCTTAAATCCTTTTCCTCCGATATTAAAATCCGACCTAAACACAATCAGTAGCTGATTGGACGTGGAGAAGATGTTGGGCGGTCGTTTGTTCCCGCAGTAATTCCCGATATGACGGTGTTGGACTGTCGGGCCGTCGAAGAGAGCGATGTAGTCAAAGTTACACCCTTCGTTATTCTCCAGACTGAAGTCGAGGAACACCAGTGTGACGATGCTACGGTTGGACACGTGGATCGTCCAGGAGCACTCTGCGTTATTACTGTACTCGAGTGGATACCCCGGGCTGGAGATCACACCCGAGAGTCCTGTCAACACACCGCCACACGTATCTGTACGACACGGAGACATAACATTTATTACAGATCGATCGGTTCATGATTGGTGCATGTCATGTTATGCATTCGTTACCTTTCCTGTACCCTAGAAGGAAGCCCGTGTGAGCCACGTGGCGGTCCGAGTGGAAGATGATGGACATGATGTTCCAGGACGAGCTGAACTGCGGAGGCGCGGCGTCTCCGCAGAACTTCCCCAGAAGGTTGCCCTCATCCTCTGAGACACCGTTGTAGATTTTGATGTAGTCATAGGTGCAGTCGGCGTGGTACTCCAGGTCGAAGTGGTGGAACGTCAGCAGTACGGATGAACCCTCGGACACCACGATGTGCCAGGAACAGTCCACGTTGTACGGGTAAAGACCTGGGAAGTTAGGGCTGGAGATGTTGTCGCTGGAAGTGGGAGCGAGGATTCCTCCACATTTTACACCTGCGTAGAAACAGAAATCATCAGCAGATAATAAATACATCATATTTTTTTGCTTTGTGCTCATTAATTAGTGTCATTACGGTAGGCCTGCTACTCCAGAGTTTACGGTAATTTGCATTGGTTGGCAGAGACTGAAAAAAATCCTTTTAAAAATATATTTATACCCTGTATTTGTTACAGATCCCCGATTTTTGCATCTCGGGCCAGAATTCTGATAAAAACAAAGATGAGAACCAAAAAATCATGTTTTTCTTTCTTAAACCTTTCAGTCCCTTTTTTTTTTTTACCTAAAATATTTACAGCGTTATATGAGTTATACAATTAAATAATTAATCAGCATCATTTACACACAATTCGGATATTAATTACCTTTAAACCACCAGATGTGACGCTGTTCAGCTCCACTTTGCAACCGAATCACTTTATTCCAGTAATGTGTCGAATCGACTCTCTAAATCGGCTCTTTTATACCTTTGTATTACATGCTTTTTCTTCTTTTTTTCATCATTATTATTCCCTGTAATAATTTCTAGATGTGTCTAATGCCTGTATCCTGTGTATTCAGTCTGTTTGTCCTGATCATTGTCACCTCCCTGACACTCTCATAATGATTCATTTAGATGCGATTCATGTAATTCCTTATGGATATGATTCTTATTGGTTTCTGTTGCACTGTGTTTAACGGTGTTACAGGCTCATGAATGTTAAACTTTGACACAAAAATAATGATATATTTATCTTATCTTTATTAAAATCACACAAACAAACAAATAATAGGTTTCAGTAACGAGTCGACTCACCTAGAAGAGTCGAGTGAAAGAGTCGACTCGTTTACTGTAAATGACACACACTAATTCTTAGTTTTAAGTACTCACTCACAAATAATATACCAGTAAATAAAACAAGTTTAAGAAATCCCTTTTAGTAAATCCACATGAGTCCAGTGACTCCAGTTTGGTCCAGGAAATACGGGAAATCCTACCTTTTTTGGAAGCAGTTCTGCTAATTATACCCAACAGATAAAGATAAAGGACAATCCTCAAACCCATGCTGTATCACCTCAAACCCTGAAGTTTCTGGCACACTTCACACACTTTAGACAAAAACTGAATAAATAGAAAAACAGAGATGCAGACAGCGGAGTGTGTTCGGTCTTGATATGGAACGGGATCGGTTCAGGGTTTCACCTTCGCTAAATTTTAATGAGCGATATCAAATACACACAGACCGCGACTCATGGCACTGTTTGGGTAGTCTGTTTTAAATGTTAATGTGTTACACTCAAAACACTGCGTTCTAGTACGCAAGGCTACACGGATAAAGTTTCGCCGCCACTGGTTGGTGTCTTAGACTGAGACGTTAATGTGTTTTCTGACTCTGTATGACTAACACGAAAAGTGTTATATAAATAATTTAACATTATTAAAATAAGAAATCAATATGTTACATTATTTTGAGCTTTTATTCATTGTTTATATTTAGATACATACAACAACTAAAATATGATGGAAAATGAATGAATTTACTTATTTTATTATATAATCTATTATTTTAAAATAGCACACGGTCATTTTTTTCGATGTTTGTACTGTCTTTAATATTTTGGTACCGAAATGAGAGGTGTTAAATAAATACTTTGACATGAAATTATTATGTTTTTTTCCTGTATTTGTAAAAACAATAATACATTAAGGCGGTGGAAATGAAATTAGCTGTTATATAGTGTTTGTCCACCAGGTGGCGGTAATAAAATGGCGCATTTCTTTGTATAAAGCCGTAGAGGAAGACGTATTCAACCACGTGACTTGGTAACATGGCTGCCTCCTGAAGGAAAGCGAGACAAACATGTCATAGCTGGATGTGAATCGTTTATAAAGTTGTGTCGTTGTTATTGTTGGGTTTATCTCGGTGTCTGTGTGTCTGTGTGTCTGTGTGTGATGTTTCGGCCCGCGGCGCGGATTTTGGTTCTCTCGGGGAGGAGGAAACTCTGGGTGGAAGGTGAGCTCCTGCACCGCGGTTTCTCTCTGAGCTCCTGCGCGTGTGGAAAAGCTCTTCCGCGGAAAGAACCCCGGGATGTTCCGGAAATCGAGGGACTGGAGCGCATCACCTACGCCGAGAGGAAGCACTATGTCCCCGGCTTGGCGAAGCCTGTGTTCCCGGACTGGGTGAAGGACTGGCACGATCCGCGCCGATACCGAGCACCTGCAGCCGAGAGCATGGCGCTGTACAAGGAGCGGCCGTGTTACATCTACACCCAGAGAACCAACCCGCTGGAAGGTGTGTGTTCGCTCATCTCATTACAAATGTTTATAGTGTGACGTAACATCACGGCCCTCTCTCTTTCTTTGTGTCTGTCTGTCTCTCTCTCTCTGTGTCTGTCTGTCTCTCTCTGTGTCTGTCTGTCTCTCTCTGTGTCTGTCTGTCTCTCTGTGTCTGTCTGTCTCTCTCTGTGTCTGTCTGTCTGTCTGTCTCTCTCTGTGTCTGTCTGTCTCTCTCTGTGTCTGTCTCTCTCTGTGTCTGTCTGTCTGTCTGTCTCTCTCTGTGTCTGTCTGTCTGTCTGTCTCTCTCTGTGTCTGTCTGTCTGTCTCTCTCTGTGTCTGTCTGTCTGTCTCTCTCTGTGTCTGTCTGTCTGTCTGTCTGTCTGTCTCTCTCTGTGTCTGTCTGTCTGTCTCTGTGTCTGTCTGTCTTTCTCTTTTTCTGTCTGTCTTTTTTTTGTGGTGGTGGTCTGTAATTTTTTATCACTGTATTTCCAAGTTTCTTCCTCTCGTTTTTTGTTTGTCTTTTTTTTCTTGCTGTTTTTCTGTCTCTCCACTTTCTATTTTCTTTGTCTGTCTCTCGCTTCCTTTCTCTCTGTCTCTGTTTTTGCCTGTCCTTGCTTTCTCTTTCTCTGCAGGTGTGAGACAGGCGTTGTGGCTCACCAAGTCTAAACTCATTCCGGGTTTACCCGCTCAGCTCCTGGCCTCAGTGGAGAATCCGGCCAATCAGCTGGAGGATCAGGATGAGCGTGTCCAGAACGCAATCAAACACGCCCGCTTCTGGGACACCAATGAACTCCGACCTCCGAAACCGCGCTACTGGTGAGGGAATAACTCGGGTGCAGTGTTTTGGTATTATTTGTGCCGATGTCAGAAACTTCATTTGTTCTGTGAAATGACCCGGAGCACCGCCCCGGTTACCGCCCCACGCCATGATTATTTTTTTACATCCTCATGTTCTTACATGGGTGGTTGCTCTTGTACCACATTAACACAGGAACTTTGGTATAAACCGTCAAACTGCAAGTAAAATGTTTCAGGAAAGAGTTAATTTATTCGGGGGAAAAGTAAAAATGGTCTACATGGTTCCATAATTAAAATCCTTGAAGAGCGTAAACACAGTGGTATATTAAACGTGTGATGTGGATGATTGTTGCACATCTTCCTCTGTGCATTGCTATTGTAGTGTCCCTCTCTGGCCACCATCCTCAGTAATTGGCTCCGCATCTTCGGCTCTGCAAGTGGCATTTGGCTGAGCGCTGCTCCAACGGTGAGGTGAATTTAATGATGGGTATTAAACAAGCAGGAGGCAGCATGATAAGCCGTTATTAATGAATTGTACCAGCAGGGGGCGGGCTGTTCAGGGCAGCATGCGCAGCAGGGCTTTGATAGAACTTGGCTCCTCCCACACGCTGCCCTTTAGAGGCCTTTCATCTGTCCGGCGGTCCGCAATGCTCAGATACAGAAAGGCCACGATATAAACTGACATTTTACACACACACACAGGATCATATACAGTCCCTGATATATTAGAGTGTTAGTATATTGATATTGGATGTGTCCATCACATAATTCTGGTTACCAGGCAACATGTGAGGATAAATATATTGTTCTGATATTTCAGTAAACTGATAAAAAGTTTGAAGTTATTCTGATATCAGTGCAGGTCATGTACCAAAATTCTGACAGCTACACCTTACACATGACATTTAGGATTTTTGGCTTGTTGCTACGGTGACATGGGTGGCCACAGCGGTCGAGTCCAGGCCACATCGTCTTAGAGGAAAGGGCGTGGCATGTAAAATAATTTTCTTTTCGCTTCCTCTTTTTTTCCTCCCATCTTGATGAACTTTGACCTCTGAATTCACGAATTCATCTCACCGGACACTGTGTGAAGGTGGGGTACACCCGGAACAGCTCACCAGTCCAATACAGTACAACACACACACACACTCACACCTAGGGGCAATTTGGAACAGCCAGTTAGCCTAATGTGCCTGTTTTTGGACCGTGGGAGGAAACCAGAGTACCCAGAGGAAACCCACGCAAGTACGAGGAGACCATTTAAAATCCACACAGAAACATCCTCGCTGAGGCGTTTATAGACGTTTATTCTGAGAAGAACCCAGGACCTTGCTGTAAGGCGGACGTGCTAATCATTAATTGTTTTGATATTTTGAAACTAAAAGTGTAAAATAAAGGACTTTTATTATGTCTTCATTTTTATTCTGTCTGTATTTATATTCTGTTTATTGTTTATTCTATAAAGTGCAGGGAGACATGTTTTTAAGCTCATTTTGTAATAACTATGTAATAAGTGTGTAACCCCGGCAGGTTGTTTATAAATTTATTATACTGTTAGCATGAAACCGTTGTGTTTTGATTTTATTTTCTGATTTGTTCATGTTTCGTTCTCTCTTTTTATTAATCCTGGTTTTTTTGTTGTTGTTGTTTTTTGGCTTATCTGCAGTCCGTCTTTGTTACACAACCTGCTCCACCTGTGCCGCGGTCTGCAGGTCTCTCACCCGGCGCTCGGACACAGGATGCTGGCGCAGAAATACAGCCTGTCAGCCAGCTGGAGCAGAGGTGAGGATGCGCCCGGAGCCTTCCGAAACGTTCATGTTCTCATCTTTTCTGATTTGTGTGAAGGTTGGATAAATTTTTAGTACGAGTCACAACCATTATAATGAATCATATGTCTTAGGTGAGGATCAGTTCCAGGTACGAGGGCAGAACGGCTTCCTGTTAAACAGCATGACTCCACTTCCTACTGTAGCCGGAGAAGAGGAGATCCGTGCCACGTCTGATCACGTCCTGGAGACCTTCTACCCCATCTCGCCCACCATCGACCTGCAGTGTGCCCATGTCTACCAGCTCCAAAACCACACCGGTCAGAGTTACCCTCTAACTTTACTATCGACTGCCCCTCTAATCACTTCCTGACCCCCCAACCCTCTGTCGTCCTACACTTCTCTCACTGGCCTTCTCTTAAATCTGCCGTCCCCTCTGTCTGCCTCTCTTCCTCTATCCCTCAGTCCTCCTGTCTGTCTTTTGTTCTCTGCCTGTATGTCTTTTTTTTTTTTTTTTTTTTTTTTTTTTTTTTTCCACCCCTTCCCTCCCCCCCCCCCCCCCAAACAACCCGCCCTCCTTTTTCCGTTTTTTTCCAAACC
>JBCNYH010000008.1:9874840-9889827 GCA_039654325.1 Tandanus tandanus | reverse complement strand
GCCCAGGGGAACAGGGGCGTGAGAGGTCCCCATTACCCTCTCCCTCCCCGCTCTTGACTGTGTGCTGATTGTAATTAAAATTGTTTGCCTGTATGTCTTCCGTTCTGTCTGTCTGTCTTCTGTTCTGTCTGTCTTTCCTTCTCTGTCTGTCTGCAATTCTGTCCTATTTTTTACAAGAATGATTCAGTAGCTTTTGTTCACATGATAAATGATCTGACACTGTGTGTGTGTGTGTGTGTGTGTGTAGGTTTCCAAGAGGATTACCCGTACCCTCATGCTCACACAGTCTTTATAATGGAGGCTGGAGACACACCTAAACTCAAACCCGAGCAGCTGAGAGCTAAACTCATCATGTTTGCGTTTGGGAACGCCCTAGCTCACGCTCGCGCACTATACGGAGTAAGAGCTAACACTCTGACGCTGGCTGTTCATAAATATGTGCAAAAATAAACCAGTTAAAGATCATCGGTAGATATTAAGTGTAAAATCAAATCAGCATGAACAGGTTCTCCTGTTATCGTGTTAGCACTAATCCGTATAAAACTGTATAATCCGCCTGTTCTGTTTCTCGTGTTTCCTGCAGGACGAGCCCAGGATTCTGGAGAAGCCCGTTGTTGTGCAGAGCGTCGGTGCCAATGGCCGTCTATTCCAGTTCGTAGTTTTCCAGCTGAACACCACGGACCTGGAATCGGACAGCGGCGTGAAGAACCTGGTGTGGGTCGACGCCGATCAGCCGCTGTACGACTTCGCCAAGGTCCGACCTTTCATCAAGAGGAAGGTGGTGAAGGTACGGGAAGTTATACGCGACACGTGAGATGTTATAACTGCCTACAGTTATGGAGGAAAAAAAATACAACTAGGTCTTAGAGGTTAAGTGTGTGTGTGTGTGTGTGTGTGCGCTTCATAAATAGATTTATGCACTGCATAAAGGCGGAACTACCGATAGATATCTCTCTACTGATGGGTTCCAAAGACTGGTGTTATATGAGTCGCGCGGCTCCTTTAAGGGAAGAAATAAATGAATACATTTCTCACTACGGTCTGAAGCGAAAGCAGGAAAGGTTAACACTGAGGTTTCTTTTGTTTGTGTGTTTTTCTCTCTGTGAAAGTTTGTCTGCCGAGTTAGATTGTGTTTTGTTTATTCTGTGTGAGTCTGAACGGTTGTGTGTGAGCCTCTATTTTTTAGGTTTCGGTATTAATAATAAATCACTCTTAAAATTTTCTCAGGCACTGACACGGGACAACCACCAAGTTATGTTCTGTGCCTGCAGGGCTTCACTCAGGAGTGAATTACTGATATGATTATCTAAAGACGTTCCAATGTTTTGTTTCGGCAAAAAAACCCACAGATGTCCAGTGAGGTCACGTTAACATGGCCGAACTGTAAATTTGATAAGCATATAAAGATAACATGAATGAATTATTTTTTAAATGATTAACGATGATAAATAATGTAGAGTGAGGTGTGTGTGTGTATATGTATATTTTAAAGCCTAATTTAAAATATATTAAAAAGCCTAATTATATTTATTTACTTATTATCATTATTAGTATTATTATGTAAGTGTAGTATCACTGTGCTGCTTTATTTAATTATATTCTTCATCATAATCCTGTTTCCTTCTCGCTCCTCAGGTTCCTGCTGGTTTGTCCGGATATCAACCCGAAACCTTTAAGAAATTCCTGGCGCTTTACCTGCACGGCACCGCGATCTGAAACCCCCACACTCGTTTCGTTTCCCTGTAATTTAAGCATTTCAACCTCATGTAAAATACAGAAATAAATGATTAAATCCAGCATGGTTTGTGTTTGATGATCAGATGAATGATGTCATATCACCTTTAAACAGCAACAGGTCCTGGAACTATAATCAGATCAAAGTCTTATTTTATGATAAGAAATAAAATAAATCCTCTTCAGGTGAGTAGCTGTGACTCTGAGCCCTTTCCGTACTGTACGGTTATTATTTTCCTCAAAGGTGTGACGCTGTGTGTTTTATATTGTGTGTTTATGTGATGGAGGGGGGAGAGCGAGAGAGAAGGCTGACCTGGGTTTATAGACGTTTATTTTGAGAAGAAAGACAGAAAGAAGTTTTGCATTCGTTATCATAGACAGTAAAATAATTTAATCAGTCATTTCTGTAGTTTTACTTTCTGAGGAACAACGTAAACAATAAACATCAGCAGAAAAATATTATACAGCAAAGTGGGTGTGTGTTCAGAGTGGATATCTGAGACGTTCAGCTGTAAAAGAGACGAGTTTCAGAAAAAACCTTTTAGCAAAGTTATCAAAAAATATCTGATTTAATAAACGTGTTGCGGTCCGGTGTTGTCTTTTTAAACATAAAGGTGGAGGTGGTGGTGGTGGTGGGTTTCAGCAGAACATGACAAATATTTAGTCTCCTGAGAAGAAGATAATAATAATTCCTGATGAAAGAAAATAGATAAATTAAACTACATAACAGACTTGTTTATTACTCGAGATGGAAAGACATTTTAGTTTTAACTTTGGGTCGTAATTTAATTTTACTAATAAAGAATTAGAATTTAAATGATCTGGATTATATTTTACTGGTGAGAATTGTATTTTTAACACTGTCAGGTGGTGATGTTTTCACCTGTGTTGGTTAGTTTGTCTGTTTGTGTGCAAGATAACATAAAAATTTATGCACGGATTTGAATGAAATGCTTTTCTGTAGTAGGGTGTGTTACAAGTAACAAACCATTAAAACTTGGAGGTGATCCATGTATTTTCCCAAAATACTGGAAAAAAAGCCTATTTTATAATATATGTGCAAAACGTTCATCAGATACCCACTAGGGGGGGGACATTTCATTATAACTGTGCCAAGATATAATAATCCATTTGTACCTGTCTGAAGTACCTTGCATTCTGAATCCCCCTCTTGTTATTTTATTGTTTTTATATTTTTACTTATTGCTTCCATCAGGAAGGTTGCTTTCCCAAAATCCCACCAATCCAATTTCCATGAAACTTGGTGGAAGGGTAGCGTGTCTGAAAAAAATCAGAGGCAGAGCTACAAATTGAATTTACTAATGTTGCAAGATATGGCATTCGGTCTTGGTGGACGTCTGCACCTGACAATGCCATACATCCTAAAATCCAGCAGATGGCAGTAAAGTTCAATAGTGAAAAACATAACCGGTGTAGAAATACGACTCTCCTATATCACCGTTCACGTCCATATGTAGCAGGAATCCTCTGGGATACATGTGTAGACACATAATTCTTTTGGGAAGTAAATCCAGACATCAATCAAATTCTGATTGGAAAAATTACATGATGATGGTTTTCCATCATCGACAGACACTATGGGGTTTTATTTCTCACCTGGTTTTGTAACTTAAATTTTTTTTTTTAACACACTAACAGGAACAAGCAGATAAACTTTATTCAGTGCGCTAACGGTGACTAAACCCTGCTTTGTGCTGGAGTTACCAAATCACAGCAAACCGCATCAAATAGAGGGGAAAAAAAACAGACTATTTAAAGACAGGCGATGAGAGTCTAACCTGCATGTTCCGTAATTCATTAATAGGCTTAAATTCTTGGAAAGTTTCCACTGGAATTATTGGGAATAAATGGGAAATCTTGCAGGTTGGTGTATAGTTAAAAAACAAAACAATCTTGGTTAAAACAGCCAAATTTTATGCAAATTCAGTTGAATTTCTATTCTGAGTTCTGCATTAATAAATTAATTAGTATAAAAATGTTTGCATGCATGTCGACTTGCGACACAGCAAAATGTTAGTTTGTATACGATCCCATTTTTATAAATTACCCCAAATTTCCTGTTAATTCCCATTTCCAACATGGAATAGTTCCAAAACCCCCCATCGTAAGTTCTCAGGGAGTTTCTAGAAATTTACCAGACATTTTACTTCCCTTTTTAATCCTTAACAAGCAAACATCGGAACGTCTCTCGATCCTAAGCATTAGTGCCGATGCGCTCGAGATGTTTTATTCTGCAGAATCACACACCGAACAGCGAAGGTCTGGAAAAGTCCAAAATAATGGTGAGAAAAATCAAAACCACAAAAGTTTGAAAAAATTTTGTTCTTTATGGAGTGTGTGTATGTTTGTGTGTGTGTGAGTGTGTGTGATGGAAAAAGCCCATTTTCGACTCGTCCTCTGAGTGTTCCGTGGTGAAATGATACGGTGTGTGTGCGCGTGAGTGAGACGTTTATGATGTAGAGGAGAAAAGTGCTGATGCAGCTGTGAGCATCTGTTCACTTCTTTCATTTCAATGCAGTTTTTGAGGGAGATTTTGTTTTGGTGTCCGGGAGACCGGAGAGATCCAGCACCAGGACCAACACATCTGACTTTCCAATACAAGAGTATAATAATAATAATAATGATAATAATAATAATAATGATGGTGATGATGATAAAAATTGAAGGTGAGATGGTGAGTAGAAAAGAGAATCTCTCAGCTGAGACGAGCGGGAGGTGAAGACGATGTTGGACGCGTCCTGCTGGACATCCAGGACTGATTTTTTTGATGGAACATCTCACTGGGGTGAGAATGAAGTCACTCTCTGGTCATGTACAGATTTTCTCGGCTTAACGTTGAGCCGGTGCGTACGCCGATGCTGTGACATCACACACTCATGGTCATCGTTGGAGAATACTGAAGATGAAAAAAGAAATAGTATAAAAAACACCTAAATCAGGGAACAGATTCAGTGTTTCTGGTAACCGTGGGTTTACACTGGGGCACGATATCTGCGATCTCCGTGATTCAAAAAAGCGTGGAGCTCCATGATTTATGACCACACTTGGAGCACGATTGGAGTATAAAAAGGAGGCAGGGTGCATCCAAGAGATGAAACTTGAAGGAATCTGGTTTCCAAGTTCATCAAGATCCCCTACGATAGCGCATCAAGGTCTGTTACGCTCGGTTAAGGTCTGTTAAGCTCTACTGTGCTCTACTACGATTCCCAAGTCCTATCACAATTAGCGTCAAATTGTAATACACCGTAATAATCGTGGCAAAATTTTTGACAATCAAAAATATTGCCACGTTTAGCGCGATCATCACAAATCCACTAAGTACCCTCAAGATCATTATGATTCGATCCCATGACCCCTCACATTCCTCACGATTCTCTCAAATCATCGAGACTGCGGACATTAAATAAGTCATTAATAAAGAAAATAAATACTTTTATAGAAAATCTATTATTTACATTATTTAGGATTATTTTTACACAATTTAAAATATACATATAAATATATTTCTGATATTTTACATTTTTTATTAGGTTTTTTTCCCCCCAAAATGTATTTATTGTTTTATTTGAACAGCTTTATATAAGATTAAACTTATTAACCACAAAGACTTTTCCTTTTCTTTCTTTTTGTTTTGATGGAAATATTCTCAGTACCAGGGTACCAATATTTCCAGATGCTCCCTGTGTGCATGAAGCAGGTCTGTAAGTTTACATTCACAACATTCAGCAGACGCCCTTATCCAAAGCAACTTTTTAAAGATATATTCATACAACGGAGCAGTTGAGGATTGAGGGCCTTGGCTCAGTGGTCCAACAGTGTCAGTTTGGTGGTACTGGGGCTTGAAACCCCCCACCTTCAGATCAGTAACCCAGATCCTTAACCAGTGAGCCACCACGGCTCCTAAATTCCTGTGTATGTGTTTATAAGGAAAAGAATCAGTGTGTTGATGAAGCTCTGTGGGGGGTTACCCCGTCCTGTACTTACATTCTCGTTTTGGAACGTGTGCAGGAAGTTCCCTCCTAAATCACTGTCGTCCCTCGGCGTCCCGGGAGGGTTACTCAGACTGCTTAGATTATTCGGAGAATTCTACAGTTCGGAAAAAAACAACTCATAATTGGATTTGTCTTAGCAGCTCTCAACAGGTAAACATTAGTTTAATATTTAATAAACAATTATATAAATAAATCATTATTTTCCTCTGGGAGCACGGCACTGCGGTATGTTTACCTTCGGAAGCCCGTCGATGTCACCGGAGCCTGTAGGAATAAAATAAAATAAAAGACAGGATCAATCCAGAGGTGCCTCGTCTTGTCTTGGAGAT
Organism: Tandanus tandanus; assembly: GCA_039654325.1. Lineage (NCBI taxonomy): Eukaryota > Metazoa > Chordata > Actinopteri > Siluriformes > Plotosidae > Tandanus > Tandanus tandanus. The sequence goes on along the minus strand of JBCNYH010000008.1, from coordinate 9,883,751 downwards.
TTATTATATTAACGACTTTTACCTAATGAGCCGTTCATGTGATGAGGCTCCATCCCTCCCATGGAACCGTCTGGACCTAACGGGAACTAAAGACAGGGGAAGAAAACAGTAAATAAAGGAGAAAGACAGTTCCTCTGGGAAACTTTGAGTAGGATCAGAGTTAAAATGTGACTCACGCTGCCCCTGTTTCCTCCTGGTGGCACTGAGTTTATTATCGTGTACAGATTCTCACCAGAATTAGTTGAATCTGATGAATGAGGAGGGATGAAAATTAGTGAACAGGTCATAACGGTGTGTGAGTTTAAAAGGCAAAGTTATTTTAGCAAAAGGAAAATGTGTCAGAAAAGTGGGTTGGGCCAAGAAGTGGGTTTAATGGGCATTAGATATCTAACGCATTAGCAACATATAAGTACTTGCTCTAATTTGCTCTATTTTGCCCCCTAGTGGTGAAAAGGTATAACAGCCAATCTTTCAATTTACTCTCTCTCATTGATATGCGTTGGAAATCTATCTGAAGATGATGGTGTAGTAGGTAGCACACCGGCCTCACGCCAAGAAGTTCATGGTGTGAGGCAGGTGTGCTACCTACTACACCATCATCTTTCAGTTCAATTATAGAAAATTACTAGAAAACGGAAAGAAAAATAATAATAAATAAATAATAAATCACTTCTTTAACTCAGAATTCCAGAGCAGACCTCAGGACGGTCTTTTTACCGCAGAGTTCCGAGATTGACGTCAAATAAACATGGCCACCCGCAGCATCAAGTGTAAACAACATCCAGTATCTTACACTGATGATACCTTGATTACAAGTCCAATTCAGTGTAATTAAACAGTTTTACCTGCTGGACTTGGCATGATGGGAGTTCCTGGTGGACAGCCTCCTCCTGCGCCCCCTGGTGGCCCCTGACCAAAAAAAAGAAAGAAAAAAAGAACATAATGTGTGACTTTTAACTGTGGTGGTTGTTTCTTCACTGTTTTGAGTATAAAAACAAGAGAAAAGGACGGATGGATTGACAGTTCCTCTAAAAGACCTGGAGGTATTATGCAGTCTTTTCTCGTGTTCTTCAACAACACTGGGGCTAAAATCACATATCAGCTAGCTAGCAGATTATCATTACTCAAACACAATGTCTAGCTACAGTGGCATCTTTTTATAGCTAAATTGAGCATGTAACAGTTAAACAATGAAGTTTGAAGGATGTTAAATTAAAACCTGAAAGAACCGTTTAACTTTGAGCCTGATTTGCATTTACAACCCTTTTCTTTTGCCTTTCCTTTGATCTTCCTTTCATGTTTTCTTTGATCTTTTTTATCTGATTCTCTCCATTCTCTCTCTTTCAGAGTTCCTCTCTCCACCCACGTGAACTAAATGTTCCTCTTCCTATCCGTCTCCTTTGCTGCTTTGCCAAGACGTCTTTTATTTTGTCAGCGAGTTTCAGAACTTACCACGTACGTTCCCGGAGATGAGGAGGAATACGGGATCTGTGAAAACATCATCAGACTGTATTTAATGAATCAGCCATCAAAGCGTCTCGAAGATTTTTATCTTAGTCATAAAAAAAGGCCCAGTTTACCGGGTTGGTGTTATTGGGATTGGTCCACGGTCTCCCGCTTCCTGGTCCCCTGAAGGACAAAATAACATTTCCACTGATGAAGTCTGGATTGTGATTGGTCAGAAGGGGGTGTGTGTTTAATTTCCTACATATATAAGCAGCTCGATCAGTAACACAGGCGCAAATCCCAGGTTTATAAGAATACAAATGGTTTCTATAGTAACAGCTATAGAAGGAGTCCCTAGTTCCAGCACTTTGGATCAGTCTGAGCTGAAGGTATAAGTAAAAACACCACCAGTTCCTCGGTCTGACTCCCGGGCTTGGCGAGGGTGTTTCTGTGTGGAGTTTGCCTGTTCTCCTCATGCTTCTGTGGGTTTCCTTCGGGTACTCCTGTTTCCTCCCACAGTCCAAAAACATGCACAGTAGGCTAATTGGCTGTTCCAAATTGTCCCTAGGTGTGAGTGTGTGTGTGTGTATATGTGTTGGAGCTGCAATGGTCTGGCAAGCTGTTCAGGGTGTACCCCGCCCTCGCCCAGTGTTGGCTGAGATGGTTGCCAGCCTTCCCGCAACCCTAATATGATTAAGCAGTTCAGAGAATGAATGAGTCAGTGAGTTTAGACAGTCAGTGAGTATAGACATGAGTGAGTCAGTGAGTTTAGAGTGAGTCAGTGAGTGTTTGGGTTTAAGCACCAAGATCAGGAAAAAAACAAACAATACCCATATAATAATTTAATCCTTAATAATAATTAATCCTTAACGAACGTAACTGAGCATTAACTCCCGGTAGAGAAAAGCTTACATGGTAACTCCTGGCATGTTGGGGCCCATAGAGTTCGGAGGTCTCATCCCACCACCGTAGTTCTGCAACGATAACCAGGGATCAGACTAACGGTTCACACAGCACCGAGGGGTGGGGGTGGGGGCAGAGAGAGGGAGAGAGAGGGAGAAAGAAGAAAACGATGACGTTAGTTCAGAGATAAATAAGGAAGGAGAAGATTCTGATCCGTTCAGGTGAATGTTCTGTATGCTGTAAGGTTGTTATCAGTACAGTGTGCACGATGTGTGTTTAAAAGTTCTTTTTAATGTCAGTGATGAGAACCAGAGACTGTTTGGACTTCGGTGTGGAGGAAGTACAGGTTATTAGAGGGGAAGAAAACAGTGTGCAGCCGATTTATGAGTGATTAATTGACTGATTAAATAAATAAATAAAAGCGTTGGAACGTGGTTGTTTAGGGACAAACCTGTGGTCCGGGTCCCATCGGCGACATCCCTCGGGGCATGTTCATCCTCTGCATGGGTCCCAGATTTGGATGGCCTGAATACAACACAACCAGAGGTCATGTGTGCTTGTTGTGTTTCAGACATTAGTTAAATATATATATATTACATTTTTATAATCCTAGATAGCATCCTGTAAGTACCGTACCCTACAGTACCGTACTGTCTGGTGGAAAAATGTAACATGTAAATTTCTCTACAGTAGTCATCTGTAATCTCCTTATAACTCTACTGACTCTACTCATGATATTAATATTAATTTCCCCATCTGTAAAGTTCCTCCTGAAAAGAAAGCTGGATCTTTCGGTACCTGGAGGTCGTGTTGGGTCTATTACATTCGGAGGTAAAGGCTGTCCTCCTGGAGGCTGGAAGAGAGAAGGGAAGAATGACATGAGGACTGTTTCATTCTTTATACAGGATATTAAATCAGTCAAATCGAACCCAGACTGACCTGGTTACTCATCCTGATTTGCGGTCGAGGTCCTCCTGCGTAACGTGGGGACATAAATGGCTGCAGGGCAAAAAGAGGTGGAGAATCGTTTTATTACCAGTGATGATAAAAAACATGTACAAACATTCATTCATTAATTTGCCGAACTGCTTAATTCTACTAGGGCCACGAGGAGGCTGGAGCTTAAAGCGGGGTACACCCTTAACAGCTCACTCGTTTATCTCAGAGCAACACACACACACAAAAGCATTCACACTCACACCTACAGTCGATTTGGTACAGCCAATTAGCCTAATGTGCATGTTTTCGGACTGCGGGAGGAAACCGGAGTACCCAGAAGAAACCCACGCAAGTGCAGAGAGAACATGCAAACTCCACACAGAAATGCCCTCACAGAGCCCGAAAGATAAAAAGAAAAGTTTAAATAAGCGACAGAGGACACATGCTGTCCTGCATGCAGACATGATCCAAAACTGGAACATGTCATGTGAGACCCAGGTGTAGGAGTGTGTGTGTGTGTGTGTGTGTGTGTGTGTGTGTGTGTGTGTGTGTGTGTGTGTGTGTTTGTGTTGGTTTTTACCTGTCCGTGAGCTGCCATCATGTTAGCGTTAGGTGGAGGCTGTGAATGAGGAGAAGCCTGTGAGCCAGTCGGACCCTGCAGCAGCAAAAGAGGAGGAGAAGAAGGAAAAAGAAGCGGAAAGTTACAGCAGAAACCATGCTAGCAACAATGCGAAGCAGCGTAGAAGCGAAGAAGCAGCAAAGTGGTGAGGAGCAACGAGAATCGGTCTTACAGAGATGAGTTGTAAAGTAACTGATCATAAATCCGAGTTTTTTCACACACACACAGTCTGGTTTCCATAACTTTAGGGACAATACAAAGACATTAATTTCCTGGAGACTTACCCTAACCTTAACCACTACTTGCCTAACCTTAATCCTAACCTTAACCTTAACCTTAAAACTTGTCTTCACCTTTAAATTTAATGATTTACATTATGAGGACTTACATTTTGTCCCCATAAGGAAGACACACCCCTATAATGTCACTGTGTAAACAGATTTAGGTCCCTACAACACGATGAGAACCTGGAATACACACACACACAAATATACCACAATTATTTACCAAAGGCGAGGTGGATATCTCTGAATTCAGCAAAGTCCACCTCACCTCTGGCAAACAATAGTTACAGTATATACTACACAGAAACAAAAGAAAAAAACTAACTAAAACAAATTTTAGTATTTCTTTACAATTATTTCATCAGGTTCAAACAGGACACAGTGGTTGTCCTGACACCTGAGAGACACTGAATATTATGTTTCATAAATGTACCTGCTGGTTATTTGACTGAAGCAGGCTTTATGATTAAAAATGTACTTGAATGAATGTTATTTTATATAAATTGACGATGCAGTGACAGATGTGAGCACTAGATGGCAGTAGCGGTGTTTTAAAGCACTGAGGATCTTTAACTGGACTTGTTTCAGATATCACGGCGTGTCCACTGATCCACGGCTTCACACTGGGATAATGGGCCTTGCTTGGGTGGAACATACGGCGTAGGCTACTTGTGTGTGCGCGTGTGTGAGTGTGTGATTCTATTATCAGGCTATGATGTCATCGCTTTACAGAAGGTTTTTCTAATCCATCGTCTACTGAACATTGAATACATCCAGGAATATTTTGATGATGCTCTGCTCGAAGTCTTTAGGTTCTGCACCTAATCATCGCTATAAAGCAGGAAACAGAAAGTTATATGATGCTGTGGCGGCGGCTTGGCAGTTGACATAAACACATTTGCGCGATTGCTGTGCGACTCTCCTCGCCTCTTATGGGCAGCGCGGTAATACTAACCCTACTTTGCAAAGCGAGAGTGCTCCAATGGTGGCTGCCATTAGCGCCTAATGGTGGTAATCAAACTGACTCCCGGAGGACGCCGTGGGCTTGGCGGATAACCAGAGGCGGAGGCATAATGGCCCCTCTGTGTGTGTCGGCTCGAAACGGATGGTGTGTGTGTGTGTGTTTGTGTGTGCATGCATGTTTAGGAGTAAAGAGAAGGGAGGGGAGGTGCAGCCGATAGCTTGCCGTTTGACTCTGTTAGTCTGAAGGCTGATGGACACCGGTTATTTAAGGTACAGGGTGAAAGCTTACCTGGAAGAATCCGGGGGGCATAGGCCCACCAGGCAGGCCATCTCCGGGTGGCAGGTTGCCCAGAACAGGGCTTGGCGCTGCTGCTGCACTCTGCGGAGATACACAGCAGACGTAACATCATACTGGAGTACAGTTACACATGTTTAAACACATTAAAGGTTCAATCACGGTGCTGAGAAAATGTAAATATAAGGAACATCCTCCTGCTCCCTGATGCTGATGATGTCATTCCATTTATGTTATTATCACAGACATGTCATGATTACATCATTTCACATGATGGACGTTCCATAAACTTATAACCATTTAAATATGAATATAAATTTTTTTCTGAATCCCTGAATCATTTCATTTGTTTGATTCATTTGACTTCCTTATTCCAGGCTCATGGTTATTGGAGGATGTCTTACAGTGTAGAATGTGAGTAAACATACAGCTTTAATCCAAGCACTTTATTTCCTAAACTGGTTGAATTATTTACTAAAAAACTCGATTCAAATGATTCGTTAATTTGTGTCTCAGGTTTATTCATACATTTGAAGGAAGTCTTACAGAGTAAAACATGAGTAAACAGACAGCCTTAATTAAAACTATTTATTTCCTAAACTGGCTGAATCATTCACTAAATTACTTGAGTCATTTGATTAATCTTTTGTGTCTCAGGTTTACTCATATGTTTGAAGTAATGTAGACACACAGAATTGAATCGTATGTAACAGAAAGAACCAGCTAGACAACTGTAAAAGTCTTTACTTGATTCAGTTGATTCAACTGATTCATTTGATTCATTTAGTTCTGTCCCATGTTTATTTATGCATTTGAAGGAAGTCTTACAGTGTAGAACTTGAGCAAATAGGCAGCCTTAACTAAAGCTATTTATTTTCTAAACTGCCTGAATCATTTACTAATTTACTCAAACTTGATTCATTTGATTCAACAAATTCATTTGAATAATTTAATTGTGTCTAAGGTTTATTTATGCATTTGAATAAAGTCTTATAGTGAATAATGTGAGTAAATACAGCTTTAATTGAAGCAATTTATTTCCTAAACTGGCTGAATCATTCACTAAATTACTTGAGTCATTTGGTTAATCTTTTGTGTCGCAGGTTTACTCGTATGTTTGAAGGAATATAGACTTATAGTAGTGAATCGAACGTAACAGAAAGAACCAGCTAGACAACTGTAAAAGTCTTTAAATTCCACTTAATAACAAAACATAAACAAGAGAGCAAACAAAACAGCAAACTACACCTCCATGCTACCCCATCCAGTAAAAATTTAGTAATGACCAGCCTAAAAATTATCTTAATATCGTATATCCTGAATTACACATTTATATCAGGACACCATCTGACCATTGACATGACAGACTTTCAAATGATTCACTGAAATGATTAGGATGAGTTATTTGATTCAGTTGATTCATTTGATTATTTGATTCCGTTTTCATATTTAGACATACAGTACAATTGTGTATTCCTGTGATGAAAAACAAACAAAACAACAAAACAAAACAAACAAACATTACTGTGAACCATCTTCCTCGAACTCCGCATTGCTAAACAGCGTGACGACATGGCGGTTGTTGGCTTGTTTTCAAAAGCCTCCTGTCATCTAAATATTCTGCATGCATCAAAAATGGAAGCGTCAGCAAAATCAATAGCGGAAATGTGTGCTCGCGGGCTAATCTGAGACCTCTCGTCTTCTTAAAGAGCGGCGATTATTTTTTTTTAGAGGAGTCAGGCCTTTAATCAATCAAAGTCAATTACGGTGAACGATGCTTAGGATTATGGGCAGCTTTTCTGACAGCGCTGGATATTTTCGTGCAAGGCCAGCATTTCAGACACTCAGGATCGCTCTATGATTCTATTAATGCGTCTGGCATGGAGATGAAGGGTTCGTGTTGCATCTAACGTCTGTCTGTCTTTATTCTGTTTAGGAATCAGACTGAAGATTTTAGCAACACGTTACTGTCAGAATGAGGACCAACGACATGATCTGATTATAGGAAAGACCACGAGTACAGTAGTGTTGTGCTGAAACCCCTCAGTGTTCTGATTAGAGCTCCTCCGACTTACCTACAGTAATCAGAATTGCACAATGCTAACCTGTTAGCTATGAGCATAGCTCCACTACACAGTTAAAAAATTTGCCGTAATGATTCAAGAGTTACAAGTAATTACAAAACATAAAGCAAAACATTCCTGAATTTGGGGGCAGTGGTGGCCTGGTGGTAGGGTGCTGGATTGCTTATCCGAAGGTCGGGGGTTCAAGCCCCACTAACAGTGGGTTGTCATTGCTGTCCCCCAGTGCAGCTAACTGGGTTATCAAAGGCCAGCCATGTCTCTTACAGTCTGTGGTGAGAGGCATGTAAAAGAACCATTTCTGGCTTTCATAAAGAGTAGGCTGCATTGCTGTCAGTGTGTTTCTGCCCTGCGATGGCCTGGCGATCTGTCCAGGGTGTACTCTGCCCTCACCCGGAGTCGGCTGAGATGGCCTTCCCGCGACCTTAATTAGGATTAAGCGGTTCAGAAAATGAATGAATGAATGAATGATGAATGAATTCCTGAATTTGTACAAAATTATACAAGGAGACTCAGTAGTGTGAACCTCGACTGATCGGATTCAAATCGTATTGTTTTCATGCGTTATGGCGATTTTCACTCACTGTTGACGCATACGAGTTTAAATCACTAATTTTTACAATCCAATTGATCCATCTGCCGAACTGCTTAGTCCTATTAGGGTGGCAGTGAGGCTGGAGCCTATCTCAACTGACTCTGGACAAAGGTGGGGTACACCCTGGACAGTTTACCAGTCCATTGCAGTGCAAAACACACAACCATTCACACTCACACATAGGTGCAATTAGGAAACCGGAGTACCCAGAGGAAATGCAAGCCTGGGGAGAACATATAAACCCCACAAAGAAACACCCTCGCTGAGCCTGGAATTTAAATCCAGGACCTTCTTGCTGTGAGGTGGACGTGCTAACCACTACACCACCATGTGGACTGCATTTTTACAATTACACACCAATTTAATGAACATGTTTATTAAACTCAGGCATTTCATATTACCCACTATGCATAAATGAAAATAAATAAGTCTAGTTGTTGCATTAGGACAAAAGTAATGGAGTCCTAGAGGAGAAGGAGTTAGTTTGTGTATATGGTAGGTGATTGCTGATGCACTGCAAAGTTTAAACTGTTTGAGCTATCACTCTCACCACTGAGTCGCCATTAAGTTGAATTCAGCTCTCTGTGAGACCCTTATATGGAGACCTGTGGGTGTGGTCAAACATTAACCGGCTGTAATTTACATCTGAATGGTGGAATTTTTTTTTCCATTCATTCATTTTCTGAACCACATAATCCTAATTAGGGTAGCGGGGAGGCTGGCGCCCATCTCAGCTGACTCTGGGTGAGGGCAGAGTACACCCTGGACAGCTTGCCAGGCCATCGC
>JBCNYH010000008.1:9863149-9874770 GCA_039654325.1 Tandanus tandanus | reverse complement strand
TGAGAGACATGGCCGGCCTTTGATAACCCAGTTAGCTGCACTGGGGGACAGCAGTGACAACCCGTTAATAGTGAGGCTTGAACCCCCGTCCCTGGGATCAGTAATACAGCACCCTACCAGCGGGACACCACTGCCCCGGAAAACGTTCTGGTGTTATTTTGACTTGAAGGACATGTAAGCCCCTCCTCCTGAGATAGTTCAACAAGATATTTTCCGGTTTAAATATGTTGCTTGGTGATGCGATGATAAAGCTGAAACTGTGTTTATAAAAAGAAATAAATACAAAAACAGACAGTAAACAAGCATCGCTCAGGTCTTAGGAGGTTATTTAGTGCATCCGAGAGTTTAATCTCCCGAACTGGCTCAAGATGAGCTCAATCCTGCACCCCGGGTATAAAATCTGATTAGAACAAAGGTCAGGATTTAAGGGACTTATAGCAGGTAGAGCAGCATCTTAAACTCAAATCCTCCTAAGAGCTTCATCTTGTTAGAGCTGCCTGTGATTGAGATGCAGAAGCCGAAACACACCGAGACCCTATGAAGTTAACAAGTAAAGGAAGCTTACTGCTCTCTCTCCGCCCCAGTACCGGATTTAAAAAGTGGGTGTGGCTTAGTGTTTGAAGGTGGGGTTATACATTAGAAATGAAATAATGGTGGATCTTACTTATAGATTATCAAAAGAAATACCAAGAGTGCAAGACTACAAACACCTAGCGCCACTGTATACTTTAATGCATGCTCGGGAAGGGGAGGAGTTTGGAGGGGAGGGGCATTTGGTTGGTCGCAGTCAACACAATCCTATATAGTGGACCTTTAAATTTCAACTCAGGTGAAGCGAAATGTTTCAAAATACTTGTTACCTCCGCCAAGCAGATTATGTTTTACTCGCGGTTTGTTTGTTTGTTTGTTTTTCTGTTGTTAGCAGGATTACGCAAAAAGTTATGGGTGGATTTTCATAAAATTTGTACTAGAGGCGGGGTTTTGGACAAGTGAAGATTCCATTCAATTTTGGAGATGATCCGGATCAAATTCTGGATCCAGGAAGGTTGTAAAGGATTCTTTAACACTGTGTGATAGGACAGTGTTAAAGAATCCTTTACAACCTTCCTGGATCCAGAATTTGCTTGCTTTGAATGACTTGCTTTGAACTTTTTAGTTTTTTAAAGGCTTCTTTAAAATTGTAAGATTTTTGACATTTTGGTTTATATAGGTTGCTGGGTTTGGTGGAGGTTTGTGCTCTCTGAGTGCTCTTGTCTCCCATTTCTGTAACATGGTGTTTGAACAGTTTACTTGTGGACGTACCACACACACTGCTGTTTGGAGAACATTTACACATGAGTATGAAGTTCTTTAAACACTTCTCCGGTGGAGTTTAATCCTCTCATGGCGTTGAATGAGGCCAGAGGGACATATTTCCAGGGTCGGCATAATCCTCTTTGTGTCCAAGTGGCGTAAACAAGAGAATATGAGTGAGATTAGGTTGGTCTGAAAGAGTGGCGGAATGATAAAAAGTCAACAGTCAGTGGAATAAATCCTGTAATACTGCAGTGAAACCCAACAGTCTTGACCTGAAGTGATTTTATACAGGTTGGGGGGGCACACAAGACACAAGAATGATCTGCTGGATGAAGAGTTTAAGAGCAGAAGGAGGAATGAAGGAATGAATGGGTTTGTTTTCATAAGAAAAGCAGATCTCCTGAATGCTGGATTGGTGCGCGGCCCGAGGCTGACTGCGGTAAATCCATCTGTGGGTAAACAAGATTCTAAATAAGGAGGAACATCTGCCTAACGATCAGAACATCTCAGCACCCTTCTGTTAGGATGTTAAAAAAACCACTAATGACTGTAAAGAAATGTAATTTCATTTATTCCCAATACAGAGTGCCAGGATGTGGTTCTTTATGCACCTTAATGCATCGAGATGTTTTTTTTTTCTTCTTTAAAGCCTGCATTATAAAAACGTACTGCTTTTAAGTAGGGAATAAAACACAGGGTTGTGATTTTATAGGAAAATAAATAATCAGTGACAGAATGGTGTGATGAAGCGAAGTTTCTGTGATCACCTTCATGTTGATTCATTTCTGGCACATAAAAAAAATACTTTAAATGTTTTTTTATTAAGAATTCTTTAGCCTTTTATAGTTTTAACATTAATCTGCCTTTGTTCTTTCACCGGGACAATACGGTGACATCCACTAAGCCTGAAGCACATAACTGTTTTAGTATATATTACAAAGGAACATAAGCAAGAAACACAAACACACAACAAAAAACTTTTTTACTTTTATAAATCAAGTGAGCTCTGAGCACACGTGAGCATGTTTAGGGCTGCGTACCATCTTTTAAACTCGAGTTTTAGTATATACTACATAAAAACATAAAGAGAAGCAAGCAAAAACAATTTTTATATTTTATATTTAGGTATTTTACCCATGATTTCTCTCGTTTAATTTTCCATTTTAAAGAGTGATTAATGATGACGCCTCCTGCTCCACCACCTGCTCAGACTGACCATGAAAAATTAGGAGTGTCTTTCATTTTGATTTAAACATTATCCACTTGGAATAACATTTCTCAATCCCAAGATAGTGGACCAATCAGATTGCAACATCCCTACCTAGTTTATATTAATTATGTTTAATGTCATATCCAGAAAAAAGACATTAAGTGTAATTAGTATATACTACACGGGGATGTTGCAATCTGATTGGTCCACTATTAGTCTACTCAAAGCGCAGCACTCCCCTGATCTGCCTCTGTCATGGTTAAATATGACACCTAAATATAAACTATAAAAATTGTTTTTGTTTACTATATTTTATGCTTCCATGTATATACTAATACTAACACTATATACTAATTATGTTAAAGGCCATCTCCAAAGAAAACCAGACATTCCTTCACCAGCCTTTTTCTCTCTCGAATGAAAGCTCATCATGTTCTGGAAAAATAAATAAATAAATAAATTAAGTATAAAACTCATTTCTTGGGACTAAATATTTAAAAGTTACAGCTTTATCCCTGAAGACTCCTTTAATAATTACACCTTTAATTATTATAATTACACTTATTTTATTGTCCTTGAACAAGAGGAGGTGTTTATTTCAACCGGGCAATTTCTACAGCTTCGTTTCAAGACTTCAACAAAAAAAAACCCTGACTTTGTCTGAAGAAAGAAAAGCTAGTTAGATGAAGCAGCGTATCTGCATAAGAATGCAAAGGAATACGGAGCAGATCTTCACAATAAACCCCCTGGAGAACCTCCGGCTCACAAAACACTCACAAGTCTCCCGTTATCAGCTTGTAAAGTCTCCCAGAGAACAGCGGGAGTAAAAAGCCTCTATCCTTCTTGGGGGAAAAAACATGACTCTCTTGCTTCCTGAATCAATCACTCTTATCAGACCATCACAAACCCCTATGGAGTGAGGAAGAGCGAGCTCATGGCCCAGGGCCACTCGGCACCACCAGAAACAGTCTAAACAAACCAGGCAGCCTCCATTTCCTGCTTGGGCCATGCCCACGGTCTGTGGTTTACCAGCTCGAATTAGACATTTCTACTATTACTGCTACTGCTGCTGGGATGAGCTGAGCATAGTGCGGTGTTTATCTGCCCGAGTTCATATTACCTCACTGATGCTCTTGCATGTTTTCCTCTGACCTGAGAAACCTTTAAAATAAAGTGAAAAAATGGCTAAAGTGGCTGACTTGAGGTCAGGAAATGGGGCAGAAAGTAGGCAACGAGGAATGACACGACAAAGAGAGACGGAGAGAAGGAAATGAAAAATGCCAGCGCTAGAGAGAGAGAGAGAGAGAGAGATTTCTCAGAGTGCTGTTCATCCAGACCCTGATGCCACCCCGTCCTTGGTTTTCTACCTCCGTCCTGATGTGATCCAGCTGCAGGCAGAGAACACCACGCACTGAAAGCCAACTTCACCTTGTGCCGTGATTAAATGAGGATTCTGAACAAACGCTGACCTGAAACGATACGTTCATTTCATCCACAGCCAACAGTTTCTTTAAATACCGGGCATACAAGTGTAGACAACTATCCACAACAAATCCATAAAAGAGTCGTGGCCTATGCATTTGTCATTTATAATGAAGTGGGTGGGGCCTCTGTGACTATAAGTCTTCGTGAAGGAGGCGTGGCCTTTGTACCTGTCCATGTTAATAAAGCTGTGGTATGCATGCTTCACATCTTTGTGAAAGAGATGCGGTTTGTAGGATCATCAATCGCAGTAAACGAGGTGTGGCCTGTCTGTCCATTTGTCAGTTTAAAGGAGGCGTGGTCTCAGTGTCCTTCAGTCTCAGTAAAGGAGGTGTGTCCTTCCTGTACATCTGATACAGTAATGGAGGTGTAGCCTCCCAGTCCATCAGCCTCACTAAAGGGTGAGTGGTTTTTCTGCCAATCATTCACAGTCTCTGTGTCCATCAATGACCATAAAGAAAGTGTGGACTTCTGTCCATCTGTCACAGTATTAAAGGTGTGGCCTCTGTGTCCATCAATGACCATAAAGAAAGTGTGGCCTTCTGTCCATCTGTCACAGTAATGGAGGCATGGCCTCTCTGATCTTCAGTGACCTTCCTGTATATCTGATACAGTAACGGAGGTGTCCCCGTCCATCAACCTCACTAAAGGAGGAGTGGCTTTTCTGCCATTCATTCACAGTAATGGGGTGTGGTCTCTGTGTCCATCAGTGACAGTAAAGAAGGTGTGGTCTTCTGTCCATATGTCACAGTATTAAAGGTGTGGCCTCTGTGTCCATCAGTGACAGTAAAGAAACTGTGGCCACTGTTCCAATCAGTCCCGGTGAATAAGGCATGGCCTCTGCACCATAATTCTGCATCCATAATAAATGATGGGAGTGTTGCTCCTTTGCCTGTCAGTCACAGTAAAGAAGGTGTGGCCTCCTGCTTGTTAAATCAGACATTTTCGAACCTGTCTGCTTTATATCCAATGATTTTTATTATCTCAAACACTTTCACTCCAGTGAAAAAACGTGGCTTGCTCCTGATACACGCTACAGAAAACAAGGGAGTAAAGACTGTGCCCTGTTTTGACATTAAACCCATGGACGGTCCGTCCTTTCTGGTCCTGACTCCGTGAGCAGGTTTTACAGAGTGAGCAGTCGTTTAGCAGCCAAAATAGACCTGCTGTGTTTCCACCGTCTTTCCCTCAGGGGACAGGTGTTATTGGTTTGCTTATTTACACGTTTACTTTGCACGTGGTAAAAGAGAAGGGAGGGGAAGAGGGGAGGGGTGTAAAAATGGAGTGAGGGATCACACTCGTCCATCTCCATAGAGCTAGCAGATGAGTGCCATCTGCCTGGTAACAAAGTCCTTCTCCTGATGCCGTTTCAATGTGTGACATCAGGCAGGAGGAGACACCAGGTTAAAGAATGAACAAAGAATGGACAGAGAGAGAGAGAGAGAGAGAGAGAGAGAGATATATGAAGGGTTGGGAGAATGTGTAAACGAGCGAGCGAGTGAGTGTGAGACGGTGGACAGAGAAATAATAAGGTGAGAATGTGAAAAAAAGAGAAAATATTAAGACGTGTGTGTGTGTGTTTAACAAATGCAAATATACTGCTGTTTGTCAAGCCAATAAACTAGTTTGAATGCAACCGATAGAGACAGGAAGTGTGTGTGTGTGTGTGTGTGTGTGTGTGTGTGTGTGTGTTATAAAGACAGGTCTCTGGGAGGTCCCTCCATTCAGCCACCGGTTTCCATGGCATTTTGTTAATGATTGACAGAAAAGAGCAGACAGAAATGGAAATTGGAGAGTCATATAAAAAGGGAGGGTCGGGGGTCAGAGGTCAGGGGTCGGGACCTTACAAGGCTGCACTTAAGAACAGAAAGACATGCGCGTCATTAAAATCAGTGACTACAATAAGGGTTAATAATGATCGGCTTGTTGCTGGAGAGCGAGTGCAGACGTCGACGAGTACAGCGGATTAACACTTTACAGTCACTTCACAAACGCACACACGAATCATGGAACAGATTGGTGAACAAGACCCAAAAAGCATTAGTGTCAACAGTTCGATTATTCCATTGTTTTGCTGTAAAGTGATATGCTGTAAGTGTAATGGCTCCTGACAGCTGGTCCTGAGAGACGAAGGAGGAGCAGAGAGAGAGAGAGAGAGAGAGAGAGAGAAAGGGAGCGAGAGAGAGAGAGAGTGTGAGAGAGAGAGAGAGAGAGAGAGAGAGAGAGAGAGAAACTTCAAACAAGAAGCTTTCTCTCCATCTGCTGCCTCCTCCGCTGGCTTCCCCTGCTATTTCCTCAGCACTCAGTCTCATCCCTCACTTTCTCTCTCTCCATCTCTCTCTCTCTCTTTCTCTCTCTCTCTCCCCCTCCCTCCAGCTGAAAGGGCTGTCTGTCATCTCGGCTTTCACTTCTTCAGAACCGTGACTCATCTCACGCCGGCGCTCAGTGTGGGATCACTCGGGTTCGTGAGAAGCGTATCTGAAGGAGGGCCGCATCTAACAAATAACGCAGAACGACTGAGCTGTTACGAGGATCTGAGGTTTTTTTTTTAAACATGAACTGCTAATGATGTAGCGATTTACTAACATCACTCAATCTCAGACTCGGTCGTTTTCACTGCCTGTAGAATGACTTCGCTTTACGACTTCCTGTTAGCATCCTTCAAGATATCCGTCTCTTTATACCCGTACATATTTTTATCTCATCTCATCACTCTCTCTCATTTGCCAACCTGCTTAATCCTCTATTAGGGCCACAGGGAGGCTGGAGCCCATCTCAGCCGACACTGGGCAAAGGCGGGGTACACTCTGAACAGCTCGCCAGACCATCAGAGGGCCAACACACACACAATCATTTACACTCACAATCACACTCACACCTAGGGGCAATTTGGATCAGCTGGTTGGCCTAATGTGCATTTCTTTGGACTGTCAGACGAAACTAGAGTACCCGGAAGAAACCCATGCAAGCAGAAATGTCCTGGCCAAGCCTGGGACTCGAACCCAGGACCTTCTTGCTGTGAGGCGGACGTGCTAACTAATATGCCACCGTGCCGCCCGCATTTTTATCTCCAAACCCCAAAACTCTCATTTGAAGATAAAAAAACTCTGAAGGCTAATATTAACATGTGTGTTAAATGAAGCACGCATACGTTTCTGTTTCTCTGTAAATAATTTAAAGCAAAATGCTCCGAGGTTTCAGGGCGCACATCTGTACCGAGCTCCTTTTCTATTTTCAGAAACTCTTGTTTATGAAGAGACTCTTAAGGGCTCGTGGACGGCCCGAGCGGCCTGAACAATTAGCTTGTGGAGAGCGGCGGAGGCTGCGCGCGTGCTCGGCTGCCCTTGTCCAATTGACCTTCCTGATAAAAGCGCCATTAGCAGCAATTAAACCACAAAATGCAAAACAAGGGTTCTTAAAGTGAGTGGCTGAGATGGAGAGGTCGCGAGCTGACTAATGTTCTGCGATCGTGTGAATACATACAATACAGTACAATAAAGTGTTGCTTTGGGGGGAAAATGTGATTGTAAGTTCAGTTAGGTATGGCACAGAAGATAAGAGGGTGATCACACTAGAGATGTGATAGAAAAGCGAATGATGCAAATATATTTTTAGTTTTTTTATTTGTGAATTTTGAAATTTGCGGCAAGATGTATTGTGACTCTACATGCAAGCGAATAGTTTGCGGCTTAAATACGTATATATTGCAGGAAAGTCGACAGAAGGTCGCGCAACTGATTTATGGGTAATTTGCGTTTGGTTTGCGGATGTTTGGTAAAAAAAAAAAGCAAATGTCCTGTCGCAAATCAGTTGCGTTTTCTTCGCTTTTTGTTCTGTAACTATTCGCTTTTTATTTGCATGTTATTAATTCGAATAAAATACGAATGATGACAAAATATACGGAATATGGTGGATGGTAGCAAGTTTCAAACTTCCATGTGGAGGTCTAAAACTTGTTGCTTTTCCTTGCGAAAGAAAAATGAATAATTTGCGAGCAAAACGACATCTTTGCGACATGTGCGGTCTGTTTGAGACTACTTCACGTCAGAGCCTCGTTTTGCAACATTTGTGTAAATTTGAAACGTTTAAATTTTTTTTGAGATGACTTCATGAACCAGGCAAGCAAAATGTGATGCCGCAAATGTCGCGCAACAAATTTGAGAATGAAAAATTGCCATTCGCGTCAGTCACTTTTCTATCGCACCTCTAGTGTGATCACTCCCTAACCAATAGAAATCCAGAGCAGGCGGAGCATACCACTTTATCTAATACTTCATTTCCCTTGGATATTTACATGACCGTGTATATTAAACTGGATTATTATTATTAATGCTTGTAAAGTCTGACCAGGTGACTCTGGTCTGATGATTCTAACAGAGAACGGCAGTAAAATATCTATTAGGATTGTTTTTACGCTGCTATGATGAATCTCCTCTGGACTTTATCTCTCGTTGATGGACATCGCTAGAGTTGCTGATGTCGGCTGATTTTTAATGCCGAGCCTGGCTCGTGGTCTGCGGAGGTTTTTTCTCTCTTTAGTCCCTATCGTATACAATATGCTGTCTGTCGTCAAAGTAAAGCAACAAAGCAGCGTTCCTAGCAGCACAGCTTGCTAAACAGATTGCACGCTGTAGTCGTCCGTGCGCAGAACATCAAAATGATCTCACAAAAATATGAATGTGGACGGTTTTGAAGTTGAAGATATCAAGAAGAGAAGAGATGAGTGTAAATCTGGCACACTGTCGTGCGATGTTACTCACTTGAAGAAACAAACTGAACTCTCTTTTTTAGGTGGGAAAGAACTGGGGCGTGGCATGTGATGGGTTGGTAAATTTCATAACATGCAGACAAGCAAACAATCTAACGCAGAAACCACTCCAGACCAGTGCATAAACAAAGCTAGTGCAAAAATCAGTCCATGAGACCAGTCTAGACCAGACCAGTCTAAATTAGTCCAGAAACCAGTTAATATGAGACCAACCCAGGCCAGAAACAAGATCAGACTGACTGCGCCCATTATACAAACCAGTGCAAATTAGTTCAGAAACCAGTCTAATCCAGTCCAGAAACCAGAAACCAGTTCAGTCCAGAAACCAGTCTAGTTCAGATACCAGTGCAGCCCAGTACAAAATGCACTACAAAAACTGGTCCAAACCAAAAAGAAAGTCCAGTAGGACAGCAGTCTAGATTAGAAACCAGTCCAGTACAGAAGCAATTCCATCCAGTAAGGTAAGAAACTGGTCCAATTCAGAAACCAGTCCAGTCTAGTCCAGAAACCAGTCCATTCCTGATCTATTCAGTCCAGGGATTTAATAGGAGCGTGCGTTCACACTTCCAGCACAGATCCCTCGGAGCACATGCCAGAATGACAGCGTTACTACAGCAACTCTATCACACACAGGTGAGAACAGGGGGATGAAATTCTTTTGTCTGTAGCTCAGGGTTTATGATCTACAGACCTGCTGTAAACAGTGATGGAATAACTCTGAACCCTACTTTAATAAGTGTTATTAATGAACTCCTTCCTGAAACACAGGTATGGGGTCCTGGTTCCTGATATCTCTAATCTCCAAAATGCTCCTGCTCTTGAACCAAGAAAACGTCAGTGGCTTGTGGGGCGGAGTCATTGCGGCTTGTACTGGAAAATACGCAAAATCTAATGCGCCACTGATCCTGCAATTTACGGCACGATGGTCGGATGGATGAATGAAGTGAAACGAATGAGAACGAGTAAATTCAGTGAGTGGATAATAGTTAGTGTATAGACTCATATTAACATTTACGATGGGATATACGTTGTTTATTTATTTATTCATTCATTCATTTATTCATTTTTGCTTGAAACGCAAACGTATAAGACAAAGATTTGGTGAAACGGTAGTCTGGGGACTTTTGGGGGAAAGTAGAGATTAAATAATGGAATGTAAAGCAAACTAATCCATCATGAAGGAGCTCTGGAAGGACAGAAGGTCTCTCTCTCTCTCTCTCTCTCTTTCTCTCTCTGAGCGATGGTCCAGACGTTTCCACCCGAAGCTCCACAATATCATGAGGAATTTGGGCAAATCATTGGCTCTCTAATCCTCGGCCTGGCCTCAAGAGAGCATTCCAACCCCCTACAGACTAGAGCGCATGCACTCTCTCCAAGCCCCCCTCCTTTCCTCCGCCGCTCACGTACTCACACACACACACACACACACCCTCCACCTCTACCTCCACCTTTATCTCAGCCTGGAAAACAACAACCGAGCTGTTCATTTAAAGAGAGAGAATGTGTGTGTGTGTGTGTGTGTGTGTGTGTGTGAGAGAGAGAGAGAGAGAGAGTGTAGAGTGAAGGAAATTCCTGGAATAGTTAAGAGTTAAGAAATAGATGACTGACTGCGCAGTCACACAATTGGCATGTCGAGCCTAAAGCACCCTTATCAGTGAGTGAGATAATTAACCCAACCCCACACACACACACACACACACACACACACACACACACACACACACACACACACAAAACCCCGAACATGTACTTCTCTGATCTTGCTCTTTAAAACATCAGAGCTGCACATCACGCTGCATATTGTTTTGTTTATGCGCAGCATGCACAGACAAAAAGAGAGAGAGAAAGCGAAAGAGGGAGAGAGAGAAAGTGCTCATCTGAGCGAGCAACCCTTCCCCCACCGTCCTCTCTCCTGCACTCTGCCCTCCAGTAACACTCTCTCTCTCTCTCTCTCTCTCTCTCTCGACTCACTTCCTTCCTCTTCTCTCCATTCCCTCACTAATCCCCAGGCTCTACTCTCTACTGCCAGAGCAGAGTGAACCTGTGCACAACCTACAACACCGACGCGGCCTTTCACAAGCCGAGTGTCATGTTTAGGCTGGGCGTTTCGATATGATATGACCGTACGGTATAGAGAACGCCAACACCTGTTCTCCTGTATGACGTAACGCATCACTCGCAGGCGTGAACCTTTATTTTACTACTCTCTTATAAACCGCAAACAGTGAAACAAATCATATGTATTTGCAAATTATTTTAGCTCCACGGCAAAGGTACCTATTTATCACTCCTACATCACACTCTGTCACAAGCATCTCTCTCTCACACACACATATTCACACACATATTCACATCTAGGGGCAAATTTAGAGTCACCAGTCCACCTACTGGCATGTTAATGAGAGGTTTGGAGGAAACCGGAGTACCCAGATTAAACCCACATGTATACACTGATAAGGTGTAAGGAGTGTGGTCTGATTTAATTGGTATGTCCAGTGAACCACATGGAGCAACATTTCTGGCCACACGAGACAACTGAATTAAAACTATACTGTATCCAGATTAACTCCGAGATGGTAACGAAGCACTAAATCTGAACAACTGGCCTGAACGATTCCTCGACCAGATTCTGTGGCACCAGCGTTCTGAAGTGTCTTCTGTTCACTTCCTACCTGCAATTATTTCCTATTTGTTACATACGACTGTAAATGCAAATAAAAATATTATTAAGAAAAATAAAGCCTGGAAGTAAGAAAGAGAGATCTGCAAATTTTCTGGAAAGTACACGCCCACAACCAGCAACAGAAACATTTGATACACGCCCACAACCGGCAATAGAAACATCTGATACAAGCCCACAACCGG
>JBCNYH010000008.1:9813375-9831525 GCA_039654325.1 Tandanus tandanus | reverse complement strand
ATATGTGTATATATATATATATATATATGTGTGTATATGTATATATATTTAGGGCGGCATGGTGGCGCAGTGGTTAACATGTCGGCCTCACAGCAAGAAGGTCCTGGGTTCGAGTTCCGGGCTCAGCGAGGGCGTTTCTGTTTGGAGTTTGCATGTTTTCCCCATGCTTGTGTGGGTTTCCTCCGGGTACTCCGGTTTCCTCCCACAGTCTAAAAACATGCACATTAGGCTGATTGGCTGTTCCAAATCTTTCCTAGGTGTGAGTGTGATTGTATGTGTGTTGGCCTTCAATAGTCTGGCGAGTTGTTCAGGGTGTACCCCTGCCCTTGCCCAGAATCGGCTGAGATGGGCGCCAGTCTCCTGCAACTCTAATTAGGATTAAGCGGTTTGGAAAAAAATGTATATATGTACATACAATTTCAAATTGTTGCCATTTTTTTAAGGAGAAAAATAAGTTCAGAAAGGAGTCTTCAGTTGAAATTTAGCTGCTGTAACATAAGTCAGTTGAGGAACTTGCATTGTCAATGTACAGTATGTGATGTATATAATAAAGCCATAAATGGATAAAAATAAATAATTATTCTTAAATAATCTAACGATTGCCAAGTTGATGTGTAAGAGGAATAAAACACTGCTGTTGTCACGGTAACAGTAACTCTTTGTTTTTATTTCTCAGCCGGTTATGCCACGCCCACCCAACCCTGAGGACGATTGACATGTTCCACTTCAGAGGACCATCTCAAGTAGGAGACCGCGTGATCCTGAAAGCCATCGTCAACAACACTTTCAAAAACAGGTCAGACTTTGTTTGAGACAGGAAGTGACATAATCAGGTGTTCCAGGTGTTTTCATTGTGTACTGTTTGTTTGTTTGTTTTGGTAGTATGGAGGTGGGCGTGTGCGCAGAGGCCTATCAAGGGGAGGTGCCTCTGAGACACATTAACAGTGCGTTTATGACTTTTGAGGTGCTTGATGATGAGGGCAGGCCATGCCCACTTCCAAGAATACGACCTGAACCAATAGTAAGGCCAAGCTTGTGATCTTCTTCCTGTTCAGACTTCCTGTGTGTTGATAACACTGAATATGTTTATGTAAAATTATTATTTTGTTTGAATGACTAACAGGATGGAAAAAGGAGATATCAAGAGGCAATCGCCAGAAAGAAGATTCGACTTGACAGGTACATATTTAAATGATTTATATGCCGATATGCTTTATCTAGGCCGCTGACTCCTTACTCAACATCCTGTATTCACCAAAAAGAAAACAACTAATATATGGGGAACAGTTAGCAACAAGTTAGCAATGATCGAGAATAGTTTGGGATGTTCGGGGACAATTTTAAGTAACTTTCCGGAATTCCTGAATGGAGTACAATTGGGGAAGAGTTGGAGAACAGTTGGGAAACAGTTGGAGGACAATTGGGGAAGAGATGGAGAACCGTTGGAGGACAATCAGGGAAGAGTTGGGGAACAGTTGTGGTACAATTGGGGAAGAGTTGAAGAAGAGTTGGGGAAAAGTTGGGGAAGAGCTAATGAAGAGTTGGGGAATAGTTGAAGAACAGTTGGGAAAAAGTTGGGGAACAGTTGGGGAAGAGTTGAAGAAGAGTTCAAGAACAGTTGGGGAACAGTTGGGGAAGAGTTGAAGAGTTGGAGAACAGTTGGGGAAGAGTTGGAGAACAGTTGGGGAAGAGTTGGAGAACAGTTGGGGTGTTGTCTCAAAACTTGAACATGTTTTGGTGTAAAGTACTGCCAATATTTTGATAACTGAGATATAAAGATGAGAATAAAGATGATCCTATCTAAAAAAAAAAAATCTAAATTATTATCATTTTAAAAATCATATCCTGTTTGATATACTGATGATAACGATATGCATATTCATGAAAATGATTTCTTTGTCCATTTAGAAAATACATCATCTCCTGTAAGCACACTGAAATGCCCTTATCCGTCCCCTGGGAACCCAGTAACCAGGTATCTTCTCCCTTATCATACACTGAGATAAAATGATAAAAGATAAGATGCAGGTGGAATTTATCAGCCGAAACGTTGTGCAACACTGTCTTTATCAGTTCTGATCTGTTTCAAAATGATAATTGTGTTAAAATATCCCTGAAACGCCTGCAGGTGTACCTGAGCTACAACAACGTGTTTGCGCTCAAGACGTTAGCGACCCGAAACAACTGGGTTCTCAGTTCTCAGAAGAACAATGTGAGTACACTTGCTTTTCTGCTCAGATCTCTGAGTTTTAACCCCGCAGTGTGGTTGAGCTGAGTGTTGTTTGGGTCTGTAGGTGGGGCTGTACACACTGGAGGAGAATCAGAGCCTTTGTTTCAGGGTTGAATCAGAGGTGAAGGTTCCGGCAGAGAGAGCTTTCCTCCTGCTCTCGGATCTCAGCCGCAGGCACGAATGGGATAAGCACTACAAGTACGCCATTGTTCTATATTTGTACACCACTGAAACCTTTTTTGGCATGTGTTAAACTTCAGAAATGAGATCAAGCTCACTGATTGGCTGTTTTTAGGGGCCATATTTGGAGCCAAAGTGTGGTTACTATTCACTTGTTCATCTGTAACGTAAAGATCATGTTTCTGGGGTTACAGTCCTGTACACCTCAATGTCCCAATAAATACCATGAAGGAAAACATATACTCACTTTTGGCAAATATAAAATGTAATATATCCAAAAAGAAAGAACAATGTGGGGCGAGTGGGGACAAACAGTGCTGATCAGGGATTGGTTGTCAGGAGGAACATGGTTGTTAGTGATTGGTCATGGGCGGGATCTTAACGTAGTACAATGTATATCACCAGTACACTGTTACATGAATCATGTTATTCAGATAATTATTCGGCATGGTGGCATAGTGGTTAGCACTTCTGTCTTACAGCAAGAAGGTCTTGGGTTCGAGTCCTGGGCTCGGCGAGAGTGTTTTTGTGTTGAGTTTGCATGTTCTTCCCGTGCTTCCGTGGGTTTTTTTCTGGGTACTCTGGTTTCCTCCCACATTCCAAAGACATGCAGATTAGGCTAATTTGCGGTTCCAAATTGCCCCTAGGTATGAGTCTGTGTTGGCCCTATGATGGTCTGGTGAGCTGTTCAGGGTGTACCCTACCTTCACCCAGAGTCGGCTTATAGAAGCTTATAGAATAGCACTTGATCCTGCAATTTATGTTGACGTGTGTAACCGATTACATATCATGTACAGAGAGTGCACGCTGATCGTCCAGGTTGACAATGATGATGCGATCTACCACGTTCTTGCTCCGTCTGTGACCGAAGGAGGAAAAGTCCAGGATTTCATCCTGTTAGCCTCCAGGAGGTCACCGTGTGACAATGGGTGAGCCAAAAATCCCTGTGAATAAGCTGTTACTATAGAAACCAATACTTATTAAAATAAAATGGGTGTATTTATACGGTATAACCTCAGTTTGCAGCTGCACTGTTATCGGAGCTGCAGTTAATATTATACAAATAATTATGACCTTCTGACCAATCAGAATTCGGTAGTATGTATCCTGGTGAGCGTTTTGGACTGAAATGTGTATATTTTATAACTTTAGGGATCCGTATGTTCTCGCTATACGTTCGGTCACTCTCCCAACGCACCCTCCGAAGGAGGACAAGAACAGGGGAGAGATGCTGTGTGCCGGATTTACTATTTACGCTGTGTCCGAAAACGTATCAAAGGTAAAACTTGACGCTATCCTTTAAGTAGTAATTCATGTACTTTTGCCATTCGGTATTCAGTGCATGTTTAAGTACGTGTTGTGATGTCATATTTTTGTCCTCAGATCTCTTACTACAATCAGACCAATCCGGGCGTGTTGCCGTACATCGCCACGGACATCGCCGGACTCTCGTCCAGTTTCTGTTCAGTCTTCTTTTCCTGCAGCCAGTACCTGACAGACAACAGAGTCGGACCATCTATGATCGCGACCACACCTCTGTAGCATCTTTTTGACAAATTTTTTTTAAACAAAGAAAACACTAGATTTGTTATTTTTCTAGATTTTCTCATTTTATCACCAGGCCAGTTGTATGAATATTTGAATTTATGTTTATTACACACGTACTAACATTTTTAAATATTATGTAGAGAAATTTTAAAATCAAGCCCATCAAATTGTAAGCATACTTAATGAATAAGGGGTACGATATATATGCAATATATAAATATACAGATTGCTACTTTGTCCAGAGTCATGACTAAAACCCTAATTAGGGTTGATGCAGTAATGTCGGTGTTGATGTAGGAATGAGAGTGTTGACATAGTAACTATGGTGTTGACAGTGTTTATGTAGAAACAACGGTGTTGACGTGGTAACAACATAATTAAAACCTAGTTGGGACCTCACTGGTGCACAACATGTATGGATCGGACTTGTTGAATGTAGCTGTGGACACAATAAAAATGCCACACGAATGAAAAAGCATATCGCGTGGCGCAGTATTTGCAAGAACCGGATGGACGCATTGAGAATGTGGTAAGAGTTTGGTACAGTCTGATTGGTCATAGTAGGAATGCATTGGACGTTGTGCACTCATGATCATGCCCGTCCTAAGAAAATAGCAGTAACATCAAATACAGTGACAAACTGACATGGACGTAATAGGGACCTAGTATGAACTTGAGAAGAACATTTCCAGAGCATTTTAGGCCACACCCTGCTGCATTCAACGAAATGATCAGGACGCAGTGCAGTCTTCATGGGCTTTGTCTGAGTGTGATAGGGGTTAAACAACAATATTTAGGGAATCGTGATGTCTTTATTAGAGCTGTACTTGCATCATGGCCAGAAAAGTTACTGAAAATACTAGTACCTGATTGGTTGGTACATGACCATCAGGATAGATAACTGTGTTACCTGGGTTTGTTTTAATTTTAAAAGTTTTGCTATTTTATTAATAAAAATTTAATACAGTAAAATTAAAATATAAACTTCTGTGATGAAAGAACATTTGGTTCCGTTTGTTATTTCCAACAAAAACACCTCTCTATTTTATTATACGTGCTTATATTTATACTCATCGAAGATACACCCCCTCAAATGGATTCAGAATGTTGTAAAAGGTCCGCTGTTTGGTCCCGTTGCGAATCAACGTGAGACTCTCCATCCCAAGTCGTCCATTCCTTGTCCTATCCTCGACCGTGAGAGAAAACCGTCCCTGACTTTGTTGGAGAATCCTAATACCAGCATCCGATCGCGCCAAATAAACAGCCAGCAGCTGCAGTGAGACATCCTGCCAAAGCTCTTGGAAGAGGTCCATCATATCGTCCACCAGCTGAGGTGTGTATCCCTGATCCAGAATCTCCTGAGGCCAGCTAGGAGCCATGGTGACATATGGAAAGATCTGGCTAATGGTTCTTACAAACTGCTGGCCTGTGATGTAGCCTCGGACATTGAAGACCCCGTGGGCGATGTCCATGTTTATCCAGATTGGACGGTAGAGTAGGTTGCTAGCATACGCCTTTTGAAGCAGATGTAGTGAGTTAGCTAGCTGTATTTGGGACTTCACCATGAGGTAGATACCCCATGGCTTCTTTGATTTGAGGATGAAATCCAGACAATCCTGAAGAGGCAGCTCTGGTTGTGAACCTTCAACTACTGGAGTCCTTACATCACCTGTTCCAGATGCTACCGGAATCACAAGCATCCCACCGGGACTGTCTAGAAACATAATGAACATGAGATAGTATGATATTACCATCCACAAGTCCTACCACCAGTGGAGCACCATACTTCGTATAGCATTGATCTGATTTTTTTGTCTCGCAAACATTGTGTCCATCCATCCATCTGCCCGTCCGTCTGTGTACACCTGAGACACCATTTCACATGCTGGTATATAACCAAAGACATGCATTAGGTTAATTGGCTGTGCTAAATTGCCTCTAGGTGTGAGTGTGAATGGTTGTGTGTGTTGCCCTGCGATGGTCTGGTGAGCTGTTCAGGGTGTACCCTGTTTTCACTGTGTTGGATGAGATAGGCAGCAGCGACTCCCCCACCCCCACCCCACCACCACAACCCTAGTAGGAATAAGCAGTTTGGCAAATGAGTGAGAGAGAGTGAGTGAGTAGATTCTAACTTGTCGTACCTTTAAGTATCGATAGAAGAGAAGCACGGTCGTACACCTTCTCCCACATGATGTTGAGTCCGTCACTGTTTTCAGGCTTGAAATAGTCCACTATGTCCCCACCCGTGTAGAACCTTCTTGGTCTATTCTTCTGTTCTAAAAATGACAAAACAAACAATAGGAAATCTACATATCAGTAGTGTATATAAAGTTTCTCTGGTGGTGAAAAAGCCTCGATGGAACTCACTTGCAGCTTCTTTAAACTGGGACAGCACCGGCTCATAGATGTCGTAGTAGATACTCTGAGGGTTACTGTTGTCTCGAATGAAGAGCAGGTCATTAACAGTGGGGTTCTCTTTACCTTGCCACAAGGTCAAACTAAACCTGGATCACACCAAGAGTGGTTTATTTTTGTGTTGATTCCTGATTGGACCTGGATCTAATCTCTGAACCCCTCCTATAACCCTAAGGCAGCAGTCACACCTTGCTGGATAGCGCTAAGGGACATATGACAGAGAGCCAAATTTTCAATCTGTTTGTCTCTGTTTGCATGCATTTCTTGTCGGTTCTCATACAACGAATGTATCCCTTGTCAGGTAGGGTCTGTTTAATTCGGCACGCACCACACTTGGAATGGACTCTGGTGGTTGTGCGCTGGGCATGCTGTTTTGTTTGGAATTTGTACGTTTCTCGTCATGTACTTGTTAGTAGTATGCATCCACTGATGTCCGGTTGACCTGACTCACAGCCAGACTGCTACCTAACAATCAACAAGTGAACTGGAGGTGTGCCGGACATTGACTGAATGTTTAGCTGATGATTACTAACAAGGGACGTCCACAGGACAAAACTGACAAGTAGAACTATAATTACTGCATTTGTAACAGGTCTTTACCAAGTCCAAAACGGACGGCAACTTACATCCTCCAGGGTATCGAGAGAGCCTCGAGCAGCAACGGAGAAGACTTTCACCACTAGATCATTTTTGTTTCACATAGTTTTCCATCCATCAGACGTCTGTTTAAGCTATTTGGCAAGGTGTGACTCATGCATGACATATTAAACACATGTATCCTCCCCATGGTATGTTGGGTTCTAGAGTGAGGATTTTCAGGTGAGATACCTGGAGGACTGGCTGAGAAGCCAGCTTAGATGAGGCCATCCATTCTTTGCCATAACTGCCAGAACAGGAAAGGTGATTTTTTGTGGGAGGTGTTTGACAGTGTCGTACATCTTCATCACCATTGACTGCGTGTAAGTCGCATTGGGTAAATAAAGAACTTTCCATCCTGGTGAGATGGTTACATCTGGAAACTTCATCTGGATAAATTTAAAGAACCTGGGACGTTCAAAGACAGGACGGGATGTTAAACCACAAGCTGTAGAAGAATACTACGGTTTTAGAAGAACCTGCCATAGTGCAATTTTTATACATGAACATTTTGCTCTCACAGAGTTGCGTTGACGACGGGCCAGAAACTGGGAACGTTTGGACCAGGAAGGATATCAGCATTCAACCACACAGGACGGTTGATTCCAGTTTGATTCTTGATCCTGAGAAGATCAAGTGAAGGCTCCACAGCTTGGAGACTTTTAAAATCCAGTTTTATTCCTATATTACAGCAAAAAAACCCAATAATTTACAGGAAATAATTCTGACGGAAAATGCAACATTTCTTCATCAATGTCATCATTGATTCTTCACCTTTCTTAGATTTGACAACTGCATCAAGCCACTCTTCCAAAGTGTTATCACTGTAGACATTTGGTGGATGGGCCATGATTGGAATGTTGGTTTCATTGACTGTATTATGACCTTGAACGTTGACGTCAGCCTCCAGAATCATAACATCACCTGAGGAATGGGTTGAGTTCATATTTTTGCATCACACAAGAAAAAAAAAGCATTTAGAATATTGTCATTGTGTTTGCTATCTTGAAAACCATCAATCCAGACAATTCTCACTAGTTACATAACAGTATAACCTTGACTGTAACAATTCATTTGCTCAGAGGATCAAAGGTTAGTGTATTTACTTTCCAGGGCTTTTTTGGTCTCAGCCTTGCTATTGGCAGAGTGATACCATGTTGCATAGAGTCTATCTTTCTCTTGAATCTCTCCATTTTCAAAAAGATATTCCAGCATGTCTCCATCCGTAGGGAATGGGACCATGGTCTTCGACGTTCCTGAAGAAACAAAGCTCAATTAATTTTTATAAAGTAGCTAGATGCACATAACTGTAGTGGTTTACATAGTGGCTAGCATTCTGAGCTCACAGCAAGAAGGTCCTGGGTTTGAGTCCCAGGCCTGGCGAGGGCATTTCTGTGTTGCGTTTACATGTTCTCCCCATGCTTGTGTGGGTTTCCTCCCACAGCCCAAAGACATTCAAATTAGGCTAATTGGCTGTTTCAAATTGTCCCTGTGAGTAAGTGTGGGTGACTGTATGTCTATTCTGTGTTGCCCTGCGATGGTCTAAAAGCTGTTCACGGTGTAACTTAATTCATAAAGATTTGGCTGAGATACGAGTTTTTTGGATTTGTGGGAATTTTTTTTAAACATGATCCCATTAATGTATTGCCTCCAAAATGTAATGGTTTGTTACGGGTACTACACCCTACTCTTGAAAAAAAGTTCATCCAAATCCATGGATAACATTTTGAGTTATACTGCACACAAACAGACAAACTACCTAACCCACAAAGGAAAAAACAAAACATTGAGTTATACTGCACATAAACAGACAAACTACCCAACCCACAAAGGAAAAAACAAAACCTCCTAGCAGAGGTAATTATGAGCAACTTCACAGCAATTTGGATGAAGCTTTATATTTAGATACCTGATTAATTAACAAGAAGATATTATACTAAATGAATTACAAAGGCATATGGTTTATCATGGGTAAGAGTATCCGCAGTAAACATATTCTTCTACTAGGTAAATTTTGCTTTTAACCAAGCCATATGCAAAATACTGTATATAACGTACAGCCATTCAAAATGTTCTATCTAATGATACTATCTAATACCACTGTTTATTTCTTTCTTTTTATATATATATCAGAAATTATAAATCAGAATTATGAACATTTTCATTTATACCATTAAAAGAGCACGATGTTGTAACATACTCAACATAACAAGGCTAACAAGAACTTTACCTGAACCCGAATTCATTGTCAGAACCACGGAGGTTACTGTTATGATGATTAGCAGCACAACGAACCCGACAGCCACACACAGCATAATGAACTGCTGTTGAGTAAAAATCCCCAGAATGGTCTTTGGTTCCTTTTCTTTATCTTCATTGTCATCCAGCTGATTTACGTTACTTCTCTCCTTCCTCTTATCCATTCTTGCTCTCTGAAGAAATCTCAGGTCTGTTGCATGAGTTCTGGCATACAGTAGTACAGCTGTTTAAAGTCTCGCTATCTTATCAATGGATTGTAAAGGAAAACGCTTTGGAGAAAGTGATAGCACTTTGTGCTGTTATCTGATTCATATAAACGACTCTCAACCGTCGGATTGCACAGAACCAAATCTGAGGTGAAATTTGTTCATGAGAGCCACGAAGAGCTAAATATGGCACTTTTGAGGCATCTTGTAGGACGTGTTGGACATCTATCTGATTTTTTTATCCAGTGCAGTCGGAGGTCTGCTGGAGGTTTTCTCAGGTACAATAAGTCGAATCTTCCTCTTTGGTGAACCATCACCTGATGACAGGTACTCCTGGACAACTGAGACAGTTGAGGACACTGGCATCAAAGACTCTTGAATATCTGGAAGATCTTCTCCATCCTCTTTCTGTAGGCTTCGGGAATCTTCTGTTGTGCTCACTGGCAGGTTTGAGTCCAGGGTTGGGAATTGATGGTCTGTAGTATTTGTTCTACCAAGAGGTTCTGTACTTTCAGCTAAAACATTTGAACTCTGCATCATTGAACCTGATTCTTCAGGTTGAGTTCCAACCTCTAGATTGGTTGAACTTTCATCACATTGGAATGTCTCAGGAAAATTTTCCTTCTTGGATTCTTCTTGATTCTCTTGGCCTCCATGGTTCTTTTCCACCATAGCCTTCTGAGATTTGTCTTTCTTGATCTTTTTAGATGTTTTCTTCACATCTCTGTTCTCACGATTAGAACCGGACTTGGGATGAACCTGACGACTTTTAAGAGGGTTGAGGTTGAACTTCACCTTAAGTTTACTATTTCCTTGAGATCTTGCTTTAGGGATTTTTGAATGATTTGACTGTGCGGTATTCTTGTTTTCTTTGGAGGATATCTTGCTCAGACTCTGTTTTCTTTTCTGTCCTACTGCTTTTGACATTTTTGTCTTGCTGATTTTGTACGGACCTTCTTTTCTGGGTACAAACAGGGCACGTTCCATGGACAAGTCAAAGGTGACGCTTCTTTGCACTCTGGCTTGGTGGTCCATGTTGGACTGGTTGTAATTTAAAGTATCTCTGTACACAATGAGCTTAGAGCTTCCGGGAAGTATAGCCTCTTGTTGATTTCTAGATATACTGTCCTGGATGTCATCTGTATAAGTTTGGTAATAGTGGCAAACTGGTAGACTTCCATATCCTCCATGATGATGCTTTAGGAATGAGTAATCCTCTTGAGTTGCCTTTTTGGAGTTTAGTCGTTTTTCTGGAGTAAACGTTTGTCTTTGGGCAATTGATATGTGCCTTCTCAGAGCTACCTCTTGCATTCTCGTGGCTGGTATGTCTTCTCTTGAAACTTGTCTTCGATAATCAATGTTCAACCCACGGATACCTTTCACATGATCTCTTGGAGCTATAATTAAAACAAGAATATGTTAAAATGTAAAGAAATAATCCAGGGAAAATAAAATGTTGTGTAAACCCCCACCCCCAACACCTTCATCCTTGTTCCTTGAAAGACAAACATTACTGTCCTTCCATTGGTCACTGCCCCAATAGGTTGACCATTCTTCTCTGATGTTAGGCTGACTTTCCCCGCAGCTGGTTCTCTGGTGGAAAGTCGTTCTCCTGGAACACAGACGGCAGTTCTGGCATATGAACTGGTTCCCCGGTGTATCTGGTCTGCTATCCAATGAAGCATCCACTTTGTCCCAGGGTGGATGACCACGGTAATTGCTATTATGAAGTGCATAAGACATCGAGAGATCCTCCTTGCCTTCATAGAGGTCCAATGTCTGGCTTGACTGTTCCTCAAGTCCTTTCGTTCTCTGCATTAGTTTAAACCTTCTACCCAACCTTCTGTGTACGGCTGCAAGTAGAACAAGTGTAATCACGACACCACCTGAAACATGAAGAGTTCTCATTTCAGAATATTCCAGAGAAGTTCATAGTTTTATTTCTTCAACTGGAAAAACACTGATTTAAAGTTAAAGGGTTATGATCTTCAGTCAAAGCTGGGGTTGGTAACTTTTAAGCTGTATACACAAACTATTGCATTGTTTGAAATGTGATCCTGTAAAAATGCTGTCCAATCACTTTACAGAAGTATCCAGTTAAATGCTTCTGTGTCTCCCTGCTTGTGTGTAACCCTACATTACATGAACCAGTAGTCAAAACACAGCTTGTCTGTGTGGAGTCGAAGAACCTCCAAGGGCAGGGGACGGTTTAGAAGGATTCCTGAAGAGATGCTACTTTCAAAATTTGCCAGCTTTCTAGATTACCAACCCCAGCTTTAAAGGGTTTTAAATGGCTCTGGGATGGCCCTTGGATTTGATCTTGGAGACATGTCATCATTAGATCAGCCAATAAACTTGGTTTGTACTTTACATTACCATGTAGTTCATTACCAAAACAAAACCCCAATCCAGTGTGTATTACCGATTATTAGAAGTATGCTTAAAATGGAGCGGCATAGTGGTAGAGTGGTTAGCATGTCCACCTTACAGCAAGAAGGTCATGGGTTTGAGTTCTGGGTTCGGCGAGGGCATTTCTGTGGAGAGTTTGCATGTTCTCCCTGTGCTTATGTGGGTTTCCTCCAGATACTACTGTTTCCTTCCACAGTATAAAGACATGCACATTAGGCTAATTGGCTTTTTCAAATTGCCTTTAGTTGCGAGTGCGCGTTGGGCCTGCCCAAGTGACCAGTGACCCGAAAGAAAGAATGTTTATGATGATACATTTGCCTACTCACCTAGCCAAGAACAGACAACAGCTATAACAATATCTCTGATGTAGCGCTGAGATGTAATGGAACTCTTAGCAGTGACCTTCGCTGTCATACTTCTGTTAGCTGGCATACAGTTCACATCGGTTAGCTCCAGTACAGTCTGTACTATGGGGTTGTCAGAACTAGTGCATGCCACCCTCTTCCCATTGGACAACACTTTGTCTGAAAACTGGATGTAGGTGTTGAGGAAATGAGCCAGCTCATTCAGTTCA
This sequence comes from Tandanus tandanus, assembly GCA_039654325.1. Lineage (NCBI taxonomy): Eukaryota > Metazoa > Chordata > Actinopteri > Siluriformes > Plotosidae > Tandanus > Tandanus tandanus. The sequence goes on along the minus strand of JBCNYH010000008.1, from coordinate 9,819,068 downwards.
CAGCTACAGTTCCATCGATTGAGGTCCAGGTTTAGCTTTGAGAGCCATAAGAGATGGGAGAAGGCATCAGGCATGACCTGCAACCTGTTTCTTGAGAGATCCAGGCTACTGAGACGTGGCAGGTTGCGGAAACTGTCTCGGCCCACGTAGCTGATGAGGTTGTCTGACAAATCCAAGGTCTCCAAGCTTCTCAGGTCAGATGAAGCGAAGGTATTTGAGTTGAGAGTGGTGAGAAGGTTCCCCTCCATTAGCAGCGTTTTCAGAGAATTGGTCTTCTGAAACCAGGATCCATTGATCTCCTTTAGAGCATTATGGCTCAAATGAAGGGTCTCTAGCTTATTCAGCCAGGAGAAGGTTGATCTATCCAGTGAGGGGCTGGAGATAAGGTTATGGTCCAAAGACAGCATTCTGAGAACAGTCAGGTTTTGGAAAGCGTTTCCTCGAATGGTCGTGATGATGTTGTTGCTAAGCACCAAAACACTCATGTTGGATAAATAAGAGGACACGATGCGATCCACAGTGTCTATGAGTCCATCAGTGAGCACTAAGGCTTTGGTTGAGTCTGGAGTTTCTGGAGATAACAGAAGAAGATCAGGATAGGAAGTGATGAACTGAGGCTATGTTTTTGATTTTATAAGCTTCTTAGAACAATTATGATTTTTTTTTTTGCTCAAATATGATCTGTCTATCTTGACTTGATTCTTTAGCTTTGAGATAGAACAATTTGGTTTAAATGAAGGATCGCTGGGCTTGGTAGAATCTTGCGCTCTCCGCATGATGCTGTTTGAGTAAGATTTTTATATTTACAGCATTTGGCAGACACCCTTTTCCAGAGTGACTTACATTCATAATTTTTTATACATCTGAGCAACTGGGGGTTGAGGGCCTTGCTCAAGGACCCAACAGTGGATGCTTGGTGGTACTGGGGCTTGAACCGCCAACATTTGTATCGGTAATCCAGAGCCTTAACTACTAAGCCACCACTGCCCCCCCATTTTGACAAAATACCCAAACATTTTTATTTAAGTGCCATTTCTTGGTCAATTTTCCACACGGAATGTTCTCATCAGGTGGCGGTATTGTCATTGTTGCTATGTCGCAACTTCAGCATCTAACACCTCAACAACTATACATGCTAACCTTTTGAAATTTTGTATGAACATCCTCTATGCTTGGGCCTCCGAGATAAAACTGTTGTTTTGTACATCTGATCGTTGGCCTTGTCACAATGACCTTGGCCTTACAAATTTTGTCTGGGCTATTTCTTAAGTACTGCTGTGTGACTGAGGGGTTTCGCCGTCTCTGTTCGGACTATTTGCCGGTGGATCATTCTGAATTTTTGCATGCAGGTTTCCTATGGTGGGTAAGTGCACATGGGCTTGTCAGTTTCTCTGTTTGACCTTTGACCTTGCCACAATGACCTTATAAATTTTGTCTGGGCTATTTCTTAAGTATTGCTGGGTGACTGAGGGGTTTTGCCATCTCTGATGTTTTTTTGTTTGTTTGTTTGTTTGATTTTTTTGTTAGCAGATAAAACTGGATGCAAGCAATAGAGGATCTATGTCACCTGGGATCATGGAGAGTTTACTGCAGATGATGGCGTCATTAGAGCACACAATGCAAGAATCTGGGCAGAATGAAGAAAGCTGGACTTGTGTTACTGACACCATCAGAAGCAGGAGGACACCTGAGGAGCATCATCATCATCCTTTAGCAATGGACTAATCATGGTTTAACACAGTCACAAACTGTTATATAATACAACATCAATGCATTGTTATTATTATTATTATTTATTTATTTATTATTATTATTTTTTAAATCACATTCAACCAGAGCATTAAATATTTCTTTAGGTCTACTGGAGAACATAGAATCAACAATTAGAATCATACTCACTTCTCATGGTTTGTCAGTGACTGGGTCGCATGGTATCTCTCTCATATCCCTGAGACACTCACTATGAACTCCTTCCAACAACATCAAGCAGGACTTACAATAAACATACTCAGATACTCCATGTCACATCTTTAAGCATCTTCCTCTCTCGGTGCTCCTGTTACAAAGCAGCAGTGATAAAACATGCATGATGCTCCACCTGTTCTTCTCTGTAAGGTATACAAGGGCGTGTCATCGTGTCATGCGGAGTCCAGTGACTCAGAATAGTGGCCTCTGGTTTCGAAATGCATACAATTTACCTAGAAAACACCCCGGGGTACTTTTCTATTTATAAATTGCAAAAAAATAAAATAATTAAAAAAATAATAATAATAAAATAAAGTGTTGAGTCTAGTTAAATTGATGTACCATCTTCTATAACGAGAAGTTTATTATAATAAACCAAATATAAAATTATTAAGCCTATATCCTAACTATTGGAGGGATACACACCAGTCCATCACAGGGCCAACACAGACACACAACCATTCACACTCAAAGCTAGAAGCAAATTGGAACAGGTGATTAGCCTCAAATGCATGTCTTTGGACTGTGGGAGGAAACTGGAGTATCTGGAGGAAACCCACCCAAGCACAGGGAGAACATGCAATCTTCACAATCTTCTGTGAGGCGGACGTGCTAATCACTACACCACCGTGCCACCCTATCTATGAATTCTAGCTTGAGATTTGTAAAATAATATTTAGAGATCACCAAAGATTATACCGTTTACTGATGAGTTTCCAGTGAAATCCATCCGCTTACCTTATAAGTCAAGAATCAACACCGGTCCCATAATCCCGCTGGTTTCCAGGCTGTATCTTCCATCTGTTGGTGTTAAACAGAAGGTGTACAGGTAACAGGTAACCCTCAGCTCTCAGTGTACTGTTACTGCTCTTTACCTGAGTGCCACCTGATCTTACAGTTGCCCTTCACTGTGCCTGAGAAGCGGCGACACACGAGTTCAGTTTATCTTCAACGCTACAGCAACATGTCAACATCATCCATGCAACTTCATATTAAAACGACATACAAATGTAGAGTATTACTGACAATAATGACCAAGAATGACCTGGAGGATTTTATTTTTATTGCACACACTTTTGGAAACCTGATCACAAATGACTTTAATTAAACTCCTCTAAATAAAATGTTCATAATTAATCACACCATAATAAAAATGAATGAAAATTTATTATATATTTTTCATATTTTTCTAAACATACAAAGGAATTAATAATACTACAATAAAAAATATATATTTGTAAAAAGTTTTTAGGACATTTACATTTTTTGTAACAGCAAATTCACAGTAAAATCAATATTTTATAACATTCCTGATTTTATTTATTTTTTATAAGCAAACCAATATATTAGGTGTAATGAACAAACTGAACTGAACAAACAAAACGCAGCACGGTCATGTGCATGCTGCAGGAGTAATGTTATGCCATCAACATCGATACCGACTAATAAAGACCAAAAACCAAACATTAAATCCTTTATACACTCTGGAAATCGGCAGTCGTGACCCTTTAAACGCTTCAGAAACCCTGCAGTAATGAAGCAATGAGCCTGGTGAGGTGTTCTGAGTGGCATCATGAATGTAACCATTTCCTCCACCAGTGACATTCCATGACATACTCACCCTCACCAGGGACATGACTTCATCGCCGTAGGTATGCTAAAGCATTTCAATGGTCTCCTAAATAACAAAGACTGGTGTAACACAGGTCTTGATGTTGATATCGTGACCTCACATAGCACCTCACAAGAGTTACTGCTCACTCCTGCTGCATGCTTCATTGAGCTTTCTGTTCGCACGTCTGATATCCTGTAGTTTTAACTGTGCAGTTATTCCATTCATTTTCTAAGCTGCTTCATCCTAAATAGGGTTGCAGGGAGGCTGGCGCCCTCCTCAGCCGACTCCGGTCGATTTCGAACAACCAATTATCCTACTGTGCATGTTTTGGACTGTGGGAGGAAACCAGAGTATCCAGAAGAAACCCATGCAAGCACAGCAAGAATATGCAAATGCCGAACCCAGGACCTTCTTGAAGCGGACATGCTAACCACTGCGCCACCATGCCACCCATTAATTCTAGTAGATTCATATTATATCAGGATTGCATGAACATAACATTTTCTTTCTAGATAGAAATGTTTTGCAGGATTTCATTTAAACACTTTGTTATCTGGGATTTGTCCAGCAAACTAAAATTAAATACGGCAACAGTGCGATAATCAAAAACAAACCCCCCTTTCAATTAGAGACAGATTTTTATTAGGTTTCACATAATCAGGACTATTTTCCCAGAAGCCCCTGGGCTGTTGATGATGTCCTCGTGGGCTTGAGCAGCTTTGTCCAGTGAGTACTCGGGACCAACCACAGGTTTGAGCCACCCCGCCTCCATTCCTGCAAACAACGCTGCGGCTGTCTCAGACATCTCCTCCTTCGCAAAGCATACGTGCACACACACGTCAAGAAATAAAACAAAGGTAAAATAATACAGCGAGTGTGTGTTTATGTATCGAATATCATTACGACGTGTTTATATGCAACCTTTCCAATTATGTGCGACTGAAATGAGAAATAAAACCAAAACCAGCTCCTTCTTACCTTTGTGGCACTGAACAGTGCCACACCGATGATGCTAGACTCTTTAGCCATCGTGTCTCTCAGATCGATCGCAATAGAACCTCGAGATCCCACAACCTGAAAGAACACCATCATAACGGCGGTGAGGAAGAAAGTGCTAAAAAGAAACACGTATAAAAAGAGGAATGAGGAGAAAAACGAACGGATTACCATCACTCTGCCGCCAACCGCCAGCAGCTTGAGGTCGTTGCTCAGGTTCACGTTCGAGAGCATCTCGATGATCAGGTTTACGCCGTGGCCCCCAGTTGCATCCTAAACCACACAGATGCTGATGGGTACTGATCATATTCACACACACAATTTACAGCAGAAGAAATTAAACAAACCTGGATTTTATTGATGTAATCCTTCTCTCTGTGGTTAAAGGCCACGTGAGCTCCGTTATTCAGCACCAGCTTTATGCCGTCAGGGGTACCAGCCGTACCCAGAACCCTCAGACCAAATGCTCGGGCCAACTGACACGCTGCAACTCCGACCTTACAACACACACACGTCAGGAGTGCTAACAAACAAACATGACTGAATGTAACACCCCCATGTTTGAACACAGGAATGGTTATTATTATTATTATTATTATTTAAATGAGGAAAATCATTTAATTAATCCTCAAGATTAGTTCTATTATTATATCTATTAAAAATGTTATTCACAATAATAATAATAATAATAATAAAAGTTTTGCAATAATTAGCATTTTATTTTAATTTATAAACAACATTCCAAACATAACATAATTTTGCATTAAAAAATATTAATTATAAGTAATATTATTATTATTACTATTATTCATTCATTTATTCACTTTCTAAGCCGCTTTATCCAAATTTTCCATCTCAGCCAACTGAGCTGGGTGAGGGTGGGGTACACCCTGAACAGCTCCCAGACCACTGCAGGGCAACACTCACACAACTGTTCACACTCACACTCCGGGGCGATTTGGAACAGCCTCTTAGCCGAATCTGCATGTTTTTGGTCTGTGGGAGGAAACCAGAGTATCCAGAGGAAACACACAAGCACGGGGAGAACATGCAAACTCCACACAGAAACGCCCCGAGCCCAAGAATCTAACCTGGGACCTTCTTGCTGTGAGGCGGA
>JBCNYH010000008.1:9799305-9812321 GCA_039654325.1 Tandanus tandanus | reverse complement strand
CTCACAACAAGAAGGACCTGTGTTTGAGTGCGGGGTGTACACTGATCGGCTCACCAGACAAGCGCGAGGAAAGGCACACACACACACACACACACACACACACACACACACACACACGTAGTTGAAGAATGTTTTAGTTCTTACCCCTCCACTGGCTCCATGAATCAGAACCGTCTCTCCTGCTTTAGCATGCGCCCTGACAGAGATAAAACAAACACTGATGCTCACAAACAGACACAGACATGTCCAGGTAAAGGAATAACACCCACGTATTCCCCTCGTACTTGTGAAATAAAGCCCTGTAGGCGGTGAAGTAGGGGATTCCTACAGCAGCACCTTGTTTGTAACTGAGAGAATCAGGAAGTTTGTGTACGGACTCCTCTGAAGCGATGGTGTACTCGGCGTATCCTCCGGTCTCAGTGCTGGTGGTAAACACTCGATCACCTGCCTGGAAGATGATGTCAGTTTAGTCTAGGATACAGAGTTCACTCATAACAGGAGTAATCCCTCTATCTTTGTTTTTAAAGGTGATGAAACCTTCAGGAATTGAACTCCATCTCCAACAGCCTCCACCACACCGCCCACATCAGATCCGGGAGTGTAGGGGAGGCTGGGTTTGCGGGAGTAAGCACCAGAACGGATATATGTCTCCACTGGATTCACGCCACACACGTGGACTTGGATGAGCACCTGTAACACAAACAGCAAGGCGTAAGTAGTTTACAGCATGTCTTATACAGCTGTGTGTCAAGTATTACCTTTACCTGTTTGGGTCCTGGAGCAGGAACTGGTACGTCCAAGCAGAACTTCAAAACCGAAGGAGGTCCAAACTCGGACACTCGTATGGCTTTCATTACTTTTAATGATGCCATTTTGAGCATGAGAAACCTATAGGAGGATCATATGTCAGTGTTTGGATTTTACCGCCGCTGCTTGGTGAGGGAGGTTATGTATTTGTGCTCGCCAGTGTCTGTTTGCCTCTTTGTTTGACTGCAGAATTATGAAAAAATTATAAAACCGATTTTCATCAAACTTGGTGGAGGGATGGGGTATGGGCTTGGCAAGGACCCGTAAAATTTTGGAGCAGATCCGGATCATGATCCGGATCCAGGAATTTATTCAGTCTTAAGGATCATGCTTCGGATCCAGGCTTTTTAACTAGCATTTATGAAAGTTTTTTCTGTTAGCAGAATTATGTAAAAACTACTGATCTGGTGTTCATCAAATTCTTGAAGGGGTGGGGCCTGGACAGAATCCATTATATTTTGGAGCATATCTTGTCTGTTAGCAGGATTATGCAAAAATCTGATTCTCATCAAACTTGGTGGAGGGATGCGGCCTGGGCCTGGGCAGAACCCATTAAATTTTGGAGGTGATCCGTGCAGGAGGTTGATCATGTTGAAAAAAAAAAATATATACCGAAATCCTAAAAGATCCCCATCTATAATTACCATAGGGTAAAATGTTCATCAGACACCCACTAGGATGCAAAGTTATAATAATCCATTTGTGCCTGACAAAGGTACCTTACACTTTACTCTCGAAGCTGGACAGCTGACTGAATACTGGTCATGTGACTAACCACACAACAGTGGGTGCCTCTCCTCTAGTATACAGGAAATTCTATTCTATTCTATTCTACTTGTTTGTCAGTCTTCGTAAATGAGGCATGGCTTCTGCATCCTCCTTAAGTACTTGTGTAACAGCGTTTACTATTACATTGATTTTCCTATACTGTATTAATCCCGCAAGGGAAATTATTGCCTCTGCATTTAACCCATTCAAAGTGAGCACACACACGTAAACAGTGAGCACACACACACTCGGAGCAGTGGGCTGCCCGGAGAGCAGTATGGGGTTAGGTGCCTTGCTCAAGGGCACTTCAGCCATGAATGTGAAGGAAGGGAAGGTGCAGCTCACACCCCCACACATTTTCCTGCTGGTCATCCATCATACAGTTTATCAGTTATTTTCTTTGATACAAGTCAGACTTGTAAATTATTTTTATTACCACACCCCTCCAAACATAAACAACCAGTGAAATTGTTCTGCACCTTCACATATTATTGCTGCAGCTTAACATGTTCAAAAGTTTGTTTTTTACAAGTTTATTCCAAAAAAAAAAAAAAAAAAAAAACTAAAACAAAAAAACCCCAACCAAATCCTGCATTAAATAACACTTTCATAAGCTTACAAAAAAAACTATTAGCAGCAGAAACATTATTAAATCAGACATGCTGGTGTAGAAACAAGATGGCTACTCTACAACTCCTGGTTTATTTGTTTTTATATCAGAGAGTTTTAAAGTCAGACAAACATGCCTGCTAACGCACAATGCATTAAAGCATAAGCATAAAACCTGGATATGAATTAAACCTGTCTGGACTTTGTAGAGACACTCACCAAGTTGCACAGTTTATTTTAGACGTGACAAACCTGAATTTCGCGATACCGTAAATATTTCCATGTATGAAACCCTGCGGTTGCCATACCCGACCCTGCTTTCATAATGAATCCGCCTTTTTGCGCGAGGATTAGGATTGGCTAGAGATTCAACTCGCAATCTGATTGGCCAATTGGACTACTCCGTAGGATGTGTTTATGTCTATGGTGTCGAAGTCGACTGCGATTCTGAATCTTTCCAGTCGAGAACATCGTGGTGCAGAATCGACTCCTGAGTCAATCAATTGAGGCCAAGTGTTCGTTTTAAGAGCCGATTCGTTATAATTCTTTTGTTTCGTTCTAACGTCAAAACATGTTCTGGACAGGAGAGAAGAGGAGATATTATAATGATAGTTACGTTTATAATACACTACGAAGAGTTTATTGTTGCGTAAAGAAATATGATCTTAATTTCGTGTTCAGCATTGACTCTTAGAATCAGTCTATTATTCAAAGAGTCGACTCTGCACAAAATTTCGCAAAAACATGACTGACAGAAAAGAACAGACTGAAAAAAATTCAAGAGTGAATCATTTGTTCCTGTCACCTATACGAGTCATGCCTTAATATATTTTATTAACCATAATTAAATATTCTGTGCGACAAAACAATACAAAAACAGATCTTTTTCTAATTACACAACAATAAATCAATTTCTTTGTATAGAATCGACTCCAACATTTTCCAACAATTCTCAATGCGTGCCGGTAAAGAGTCGATTCTTTTTGTTTCGTCTCGACTCTGAATCGGATCACAGAATATGTAATTCACCGGAAGTAGATACAACAGCAACAACTACAACGTGTTTTAGTAACGGATTCCAACCCGAAACTATCATCCAAACACAGTAAAATCCTGATTTAATGCGCGGAATTGGCTGAATAAAGAAGTGAATGATTCGAAAGATTATTATTACTGATTGTTTGTTGACCGTGTATCCGCTATGGAACAAGAAAACACGTTTAAACAGTGGAAGAAACAGTGTTTAAACAAGCTGGACTTCAGTAAAAAGGGCAGCATAGATGAGGACATTAACACTACTGTCTCATTCCTGAATCATTCTGATAATTATTTTACCACAAGTTCGTGTTCCGGAAGAATCATCCTGATTGATGGGGTAAAGAGATTCATTTTTACAAGCTGTAATGAGTTAATGAAGCAATCAAGCAGTTCATTAAGCCATTAATTGCGCCTGTGTTGTTGTGTTTGTGTGTTTGACAGCTGTCAGACTGTGCGGATGTACAGAAGCAGGATTGTTCCTGGCTGTTTGTCACTCATAAGAAGTGTACTAAAGATGATGTGGTAACTAAGAGCGTGTTATATTTCTTACAATTCTTTTACAGCAAATAATAAATCAAAACAGACACTGTTGGTACCCAGGGCATCAGTAACTATCAAAAAAAAAAAAAAAAAACAGTCCTGCTAGGGTCACCAGGAGGCTGGAGTCTATCTCAGCCGACTCTGGGTAAAGGTGGGGTACACCCTGAATCTCGCCAGTCTATCGCAGGTCAGCACACACAACCATTCACACTCACATCAAGGGGCAATTTGAAACAGCCAATTAGCGCACTATGTACAGTGGGAGGAACCCGGAGTACCCGGTGGACACCCACACAAGCATGAGAAGTGCATGCAAACTCCACATGGAAACGCCCTCGCTGAGCCCACAACTCGAACCCTGGACCTTCTTGCTGTGAGTCAGATGTGCTAACCACTACACCACCGTGCTGCGCAATATAATGTTATATGAACACCCACACATCTCTATCATGTCCATATTTGTATTTAAATATAAGTTTCTACATCAGAGCAGCCGAAAGACTTTTCTTGAAGCTCAGTTTGAGTTTTTGTTTCCTCAGACGGCCGCTTTGGAGAAATCTTCCGGAGACGCCGTCTTTAAGTTTGAACCTTGTGTTCTTCACGTACAATGCAAACGGCTAGAGGATGCACAACTTCTGGTAACAATAAGAAACACTGAAGATCGAGTATTATTATCATTTAAATATTTTTGTACTTATATAAATAATTTTTTATGTGTGTTTTACAATTTTTTTTCCTTTCTTTTTACTTTTTTGTCCTACAGCACTCTGTCGCCATAAACTCAGGGTTCCGGAACTCTGGAGTGACCGTAGGAAAGAAAGGGAAAATCATTACGGTGAACCTCTTTATACTTTATTATTTCACATTTCCTACTGTTTGTTATATTAAATTTAGTTTAATAAAATAAATACATAAATAAATATTAGATAAATAAATAAGTTTAAATTTTCATATCTTTTCTACTAATGAAGACTAAAAGTTAATGCCATCATTAAAATGCTGATGGGCGGGGCTGAGGTGGGCGGAGTGAAGACAAACTATACTAAGGAAATAAAGTGATACAGGTTGTCCAAAATGGCTGCCTCTATAACGTTATTTGTTGTTTATGGTAATAAAAGAGACTTTTATTCTCAAGTAGTATTTTTTATGATACAATAGAAAAAAATTTTTTTTTCCCCTTCTTTGATTTTCTGATGAATGAAACGCAGGCGGTTCGCAGTACCCACTGTCTCGAAGTTCCTCTCAGCCACAGGGGGAAAGTCCTGGTTTCTGAAGAGTACGTTGCGTTTCTTGTCGGAGTTGCAAATAATAAAATGGATGAAAACCTCAAAAGGATCGAAAGGTATTCCACTGGAACCTGACAACACCTGACCAATCAGAATCCAGAATCCAACAACGCTGTGGTAGAATAATAACATAGTTTTTTATTAATTAGAAAATGTCGGCTTTATTGAAATAGATGTCCTGGATTTAGCATCACACTGCAGTACATGTGTATTAATCCCTGAGGGGTGCTCCATGTCCCTCTGTCTCTTTGTCTCAGTGTCCTACTAGTGTGTCACATGACCTACATGATGATGTCACAGAGAGGTTCACCACCACCTGGAACATCCCGCAAAGTTCTTTACATCCTCTGCTAGTTTAAAATGTATTTATTTGTTTGTATATTCGATTGAATTTATTTGGCAGCACTTTTTCATCTGTCTCAGGTTTTACAACGATCTGAGGGTAGCACTTGAACCAAAGGAGGATAAAAGATGTGTAAAGACTGCAGATTCAGATGGGAAAGGTGTGTACAGACGGAGGAGGAGGAGGAGGAGAGAGGGGGATGATGATGCAGAACCAGACTGTAGCATCAGACAGCAGAGTGACGGCGAGCACAGTGAACAGCAGGACTCTGAACTCAGTATATTCTCTTAGACTTTAATTAAAGCTGCATTGTAGGTTCCATTCAGTCCCCAGGTATATTAAATAAAGATGAAATACATTGTTCTCTCCCAGAAACAAAATGGACAATGTCTTTCTGAAACCATTTGTTTACTCCTGTACGCGAGTGTCCGTGACCTCAGCATCAGGCGCAATGGTATTAGTAGACATCGGCATCTTGAGGCGAGCGAGAGCACAGAACATGGATCTCAGACTTTTCCACTTTCTTCGAATCGGTGTTGCGCTGTCTTTATCGCGCATGCACAAGATTGTTCCGCCGGTCACGCGGACTTGTTTAATGTGATTGGAAGCAGAAACAGAACAAAAACAAGATGTAGATTAAAAAACAAAGCAATCAATGGTGAATTGCTGTGGAGTTAGAGCGACATAAATCAAACACATCATGGCTTCATCGCACCACTCCCATTATTGATCATTTCCCAGAACGGCGTGACACGGAGAGTTTGATTTCTTTACCTGATAGCTTGATGAAGAAGCCGCGTCTCGGTTTACACAACTTGAATTCCGGGCTGCACTGATGGTATTTTGTTTAGTCGTTAACATCAATTTAAATAAATGTAACGTTACAGTCGTGCTTTTATCTGGTGTGTTCATCTACTTTTAAAAAGAAAAGGATAATTTGATCCTTAATTAAGCACACACTTAAAAAAATGAAACCCCTTTCATCTCCCATGTGTACACTGCAGCGCGTTTCTGTTTCAAATTAAGACGCTGTTTCTTCAGAAGTGAACGCGACTGGCTGATGACGAGAGAAGAAGCAGAACATGGTGATGTAGAAACTGACCACGTCGTTCATCTTTACCGAAGCCTGCAAAGACTCCTGAAGCCACGCTGCGGTCTGGAAGCCCATTTCCTCAGGATTAGAGATCATTACTCTTCCAGTTTCAGGCCCAGCGATGGCTCATTTGGAGGATTCGGCTCATTAGCAAGTTTCTCCGATGTGATGCATGTGAGGTTAGTGAGGAATCGTTTTAAAGAAGTGTACACAGGTGGATCTTTCGGGTTTGATCAGGAACAGCTGCTGATCTGTGAGTGCTGTGAGGAAACAGGATCTTCTGACCAAACACGAGTTCTGCTCTGTTTAACGAGCTGGTGCTTTTATCCGGAGTGACTTCCTCTTGAACGGACATGATGACAGCTTGGCAGTATTGGGATTCGAACTCACAACCTTTCCATTAGAGCTTCAGTCGTCCAGTCGAACATGACTCGTACAGGAAGTAAACACAGTTTTGTGATCATTAAGGCGGGGTGTAAATGTATAGAGCAGGTTTACACTGTCAGCAAACTATCTCACCCTTTCCTTTGTCTCTGTCCTGGTATCTTCACTGTACACTCTTTAGAACCTTTTCTCCATATCATATGACCTGTGCGTACCAACCTGGGCAAGGTGAGTGCTAACACGTGTCCTTCAGGACAGCAGCCAACTGCATCTTTTTAAACTGTTCCCTTTGTGTCATAGTCCAGTACAATGTAACACACTTGAAAGAAAGCGCTATCCGCCCTCTTCCACATACCCGGGATCACATAGGCTTTTTCCACCGGGGCATTTCAAAGGGGTGTTTTTTCAGAACCGGTGCATCATCTCAACAGCCAAAGATCCGTCTCACATCCAACACTTTACTGGGCTACAACAAAGAGTCGTTCATGTAAGGGGCTGAGGGGGTGGGCTATCATGATTAATAAGATCAACTATTACCTCGTGACTGCCATTAAAACAACAAAAACACAGAGCTACTGCAGCGTCTAATCTGTCTAATCCGGTCAATTTTCATTAATTTGCTGAATCGTTTAAGCTTACTAGGCTTACTAGGAGCTGATCTCAGCCAACTCAGCGAAGGCAGGATACACCCTGACCAGCTCACCAGTCCATCGCAGGGTCAACACATTTTCACTCACACCTATAGAGCCAATTTGAAACAGTCAATTAGCCTAATCTGCATGTTTTAGGACTGCTGGAGGAAACCGGAGTACCCACAGGAAACCCACGCAGGCACGACGAGAACATACAAACTACACAGGCCGGGACTCAAACCAGGGACCTTATTGTTGAGAGGCGGATGTACTGACCACTGTGCCACTGTTATTAACGATTGATTATACTGTAACGATTCACTGTAATTCAACATCCTGCTTCTTTGTGTCTCATCTCTATTGTTAAAGCTGTTATATAAATAAAATAAATTAAAATATGACTTGAATTGAATGAGACATGAAAACAGGCGTTGGATGATTGTTTATAGATCACCAGTAGGGGGGGCTAATGCACTTTCACTAAGGACTTGTGTAAGGATGAAAGGTTGAAAATGAGTAGATGATTTTATGAAAAGATGAAAAAGATAAAATCATTTTGCAGGAGATCGTGTTGGACTTAAAGCTCTGGTTCTGGAAATGAATCAAGCATGTGTGCCTCACAGCAAGAAGGTCCTGGGTTCGAGTCCCGGGCTTGGTGAGGACGTTTCTGTATGAGGTTTGCATGCTCTCCCTGTGCTTGTGTGGGCTTCCTTGGGGTACCTGGTTTCCTCCTACAGTCTAAAGACTAATTGGCTGTTCCAATTTGCCCCTAAGTGTGTGAGTGTGAATGGTTCTGTGTGTGTTGGCCCTGCGGAGGACTGGTACCCCTCCTTTGTCCAGAGTCAGCTAAGATAGGCTCCAGCCCCCTGTGACCTTAGTAAGATGAAGTGGTTCGGTAAATGACACCTAGGGGCAATTTGGAACAGCGGATTAACCTAATGTGCATGTCTTTGAACTGTCGGAGGAAACCGGAGAACCCATTTGAAACCCACACAAACATGGGGAAAACATGCAGACTACACACAGAAATGCCCTTTCCGAGCCAGGGACTTGAACCCAGGACCTTCTTGCTGTAAGGTGGATGTGCTAACCCCTAAATTTATTCTTGACAATAAAAACACGAACACTATACTTCTTCCTTATAAAAATATGTGTGAAACAGGACACAGGAAGTGTTTCAGAACACGAATAAATGTGAAGGTCATGTGATGTGATGAATCTGAAGTCAATAACGTCTCCAAGGAGCGTTCGCTGTCTTGATTTTGACTTTTAACGTGTAATGGCGCGTTAAGAAACTCCAGTTGGACTTTGATGAAAGTTAACACCAGGTCCTCTGAGTTCGGAGAACATTTTTATTTTACCTTTGTACGATTTGGAGAGAGTGGAGGGAGGGAGAGGGGGGATAACTGTCGCTCTGATGATCATCTTAAAACAACAGCAATTAGCCACCTGATGGACGGAGGAGTGATTAGAAAGGTGGTTGAATTATTATTTGGTATTAAGGAACTGAAGAGGGTGCGGAGGGCTGGTGATTGATAGGCTGAAGGAGCTTTAATAGGAGTGAGGAGATGGAGAAGGAGGAGGAGGGGGGAGTTGTTGCAATCAGCACTGAATTGGGAGGTTTTTTTTTTTTTTGGCTGCGTGTGATTGTCAAGTGGGCCATTTCTACGCTCTGATTAGGAGCCTTTCCCCCCCACTGGAAACTGATTTTTTTTTGTGGTCTCTTCGTCCTCCATGCTCTGAGCAATCAGTTGCCCTCTTACTGTCACTCCATCCCGGCTGATTTCCGTCCCCTCCCCTACTTTAAAAGAAATACTACATGTCCCTGTGACTCTTAAAAACAACTCCTGTAAGAAGGTCACCTTGTGGCTGTAATGCTGATGAGAATCTGGAGTAGCTCTCGTTTTATTTCCATTAGCGCTATATTGAACCTTTAATGGGTCACCGTTTAGGCGCCTCATTACCTGGCAGTACTGATCCAGGAATGCTGTGTATTTGCCCAGTTGCAAGGACCATCTTTTAAAAAAACTATTTATTATTATAATGTCTTTAGCCGGGCATCAAATTCTTGGTTTTATTAATATAAGCAGAGGCGGCTTGTTGGCGTAGTGCAGAAAGGTCCTTTGTTTGAGTCCCAGGTGTGGATGTGAGTGTGAAAGGTTGTGTGTGTGTGTGTGTGTGTGTGTGTGTTGCCCTGCAATGGTCTGGCAAGCTGTTCAGGGTGTACCCCACCTTTACCCAGTGTCGGCTGAGATATTCTCCAGCCTTCCTACGACTCTAATAGTAGGATTAAGTGGTTCGGCAAATGAGTGAGTGAGAGTGTTTTCCAAGGATGAGCGATGAGATTTTAGAGCTAGTTTGATGTGTGCTAGCATGGCCGGAACTAAGGGGTGGCCAGGCGTGGCAAAGTATTGCCAAAGAAACAGATGAGCACTGAGCGCTGGTGAAAGTTTTTTATTTACAATAATGACATTCATCATTTTTTGTGCTCTAAGCTACTAATCATACTGAATATTATGCTAGCTATGTTTTTTTAATTTAATTTAATTTTTTTTTTATTGCCGGCAGAGATGCATCATGTTTTCGGGTTGTCTGTCCGTCCATCTGTTTGTCTCTCCAGGCCATTATTTGGTATGTGATATGTCAACAATGCCTTAAGAAATGTTCTTCAAAATTTGCACAAACGTAAACCTTGACTCAATGAAGAACTGCTAAGATTTTGGTCTAAGGTCAAGATTACTTTTATCAGACATCCTACAGTCCATGCTCAGACCATGCACAGATACGAGGCAGCACATGATATCTTTTTTAAAATACATGGATCAATAATTTGCGCCACCCCTACAACGTCACTTGGCCTAACTCGGCCACCCCACTGTAAGTCACCTTCTGACTATAGAATTTGCTTTAAATAATTCATGAAAGTCATGTTTATTGAACATCTGAGCTGGATGTCAAGACATATGCTGTTTGAAATGTTTATGGGGAGGTTTACGTGTAACAAAATATAAAAAACTCATTCATTGTGAAGTATAAGCTTTAATTATAATGATTAAAATCAGAATAAAATATGTTCCATAAAATAAAATAACAAAATACCTGATTTGTAAATAAGGAAAGAAAATGAATATAAACACCGTTATTAGAGCAGGTGTTTTTCAGAACATTGCTCGAATGTTATTTTTGGAACATAACAGACTAATCTTCTTAGAACCTGTTGAATGCTTCATTAGCAGGGACGATAATTAACATGTGCAACGAGATTGCTGGTTTTAAAAAGGGACCACAATCACGCGTGTGACTGGGAGACGCAGTTAAACTAATAGCTTTAATTGCTAGTTGGAGCGACGCTGCAACCCGACATTGCTGGTTAATAATGGCTGAATAAAAAGGTCAAGCGAAAGGTCAGAGGGGTCAATCTGAAATCGCTTCAGCTGATTTAGGAGATGTGGAGGTTGTTAGAAACACGGTGGCAGAATCAATTTCTGCATAATGGAGCTGAGTGAAGGGATTTTCTCAGAATACCAACAACAATAAAATAATGACTGAAGTCGGCGTGAGAACACTGTGTGTGGCGCTGTGAGAGGAAACCAATCAACAACTAGACAGTGTGATAGAGCGCAGTGTTCCTCTTAAGCCACAGAAATTTATCAATGATTACAGTATTTTTGTTTATTAAAGAAAGACATGCTGTAATATTTATCCATTTAAAACACTTGGGAAACCCTCTTTCTGTCGAAATATGCCTCAGGTGAGAAGCATTTTGAGCACTGCATTATGGGTATGCTGCAGCAGGTACTACTTTTATATCTAGTGCAGGGGCATTCAAGATTCCCTCTGCTATTGCTGGTGGTTTCTGCCATTGTCTCAGGTATTTCCGGCAGTTTCTGCTACCACCTCAGCTATTTCTGCTTCTTTCTGCTACTCCCTTGGCTATTTCTGGTGTTTTTTGCAACTGTTTCAGTATTTCCGGTGGGTTTCTGCTACCACCTTGAATATTTCTGGTGGTTTCTGCTACTACCTTGGCTATTTCCGTCGGTCTCTGCTACTCCCTTGGATATTTCCGGTGACCTCATCTATTTTCTGCACTTTCTGCTACTCCCTTGGCTATTTCTGGTGTTTTCTGCTACTATCTTAGTATTTCCGGCGGGTTTCTGCTATTACCTCAAATATAAAAAATTTCTGGCCCATCCATATTTAATTTAAATAATACTTCTTGGTTTAAAAATTAAAAATTGTTAATTATAAAACAAACAAACAAACAAAAAACAATAGGTATATTTTAGTAGGGGTGCACAAACTTTTGTGCTCAACTGTTTCTTTGTCTGCTTGTTTTGAAGCCTGTAAAGTAAAATTTTGGGTGGCAAGATTTCCTTGAAACTAGGCAGTTGCTGCTCTGTGCCTCCCCTTTGTCTACGCCCCTAAGTTTCAACACTACCAGCACATCTGTGAACTGCTTCCCTGAAATCTTTAACAACATGGCATTGAGGATCAGCAAAACTGATCGCACAGCTGGTGGCATTTTCTCTTTCACTCGCTACGCTTTTTACCTTGCACCCTCTGTATCGAGTCTCTCATTCTGACAGGAGGCGCTGTGTTCCATCTCCAGCAGGGTGTGTGTTACTCATTCCTACTTGACAGCTGTGATGTTCGTAAATGGCCCACATATTGTAAGTGGTCACTGGTGGTCTGGATATACAGTACGTATGTCAGGCACACAGCAGTTTACAATTAGCGGTGTGTGGAGGGGCTGAAGAACGAAGAGAGCAGAAAGATTAATTCCACTTCCTTTCTGAAGCGCTCGATTACGTATTCGGGGGCCTCCGCTTGCAAAGGATCCCTGAGCGCGCATGACTGTACTTGGATGGAAAGCAAAAATAAACAGTTGCATTCTGGGTACTGTATCATTATCACAACAAAGGTTTGGGGAAGGAGCTCCTGAAACACGAAGCCTAGAACATCTGGAGTGAGTTAATCAACCAGGCCAATGATGGATGTGATTTATTAGGTTCAGCGACAGAAACACTTTAGGGTCTGGAGCAAGCATGGACGCAGGCTTAAATAAAGCATCTCGTCATGGATCTCTCAGATGGCTGATTATTTACACTTAAGATGAGCCAGTGGTTTAAAGATGAAACGTCTCAGGTGTTACATGTGATCCTGACACTCTGACTCCTGGGCTTAGTAACTAAAATTATTAGATTTGGAGATACACAGGATATAACATGGCATCACAGCAAGAAGGTCTGGGGTTCCAGTCCCAGGCTCTGTGTGGAGTTTGCATGTTCTTGTGTGGGTTGTTCCTTTATGCACTCCGGTTTTCTCCCAAAATCCAAAAACATGCACATTAGGCTAATTGGCTGGACCAAATCTTTCCTAGGTGTTAGTGTGAATGTGAATCAGAATCAGAATCAAAATACTTTATTGATCCCAGAGGAAGGGCAGTGGTGGCCTGGTGGTAGGGTGCTGGATTACTGATCCCAAGGTCGGGGGTTCAAGCCCCACCATCAGCGGGT
>JBCNYH010000008.1:9782612-9797016 GCA_039654325.1 Tandanus tandanus | reverse complement strand
ATATATACCCATATACGTTGCATATTGTGACACGGCGAGGTGCACTGATGGTCCTTATGTCATGATGCAATAAGTGCATAATTTTTTTACCCATATTCACTCATTTGTATAAGGTGTACACGTTTATTAATAGGTTCACTTCCTCAGTACTCTACATTAATACTATGCAAATTAAACTTGAACCTCATCCAATGATATATAACAATTATTCTCCAAACGCGAGGTGGATATCTCTGAATAGTTCCTGAGTGATACCCACTGAGCCTGAAGTGAATAAGTGTTTTAATATATACTACACAGAAACATAAGAAAAGCAAAGTAAATCAAGATATTTGTGGTGTATTTTTCTATTTTTAAATCCTGACGATGCAGGTGAGTGCATGCACCAGCAGGTGCAGAGCTGTGTAACAATGAGTAGGCTAATTAGCTGTTCAAAATCACCCATAGGTGTGAGTGTGAATGTGATTGGTTGTATGTGTGTTGGCCCTGCAATAGTCTGGTGAGCTGTTCAGGGTGTACCCCTTCTTCGCCCAGAGATGGCTGAGATGGGCGCCAGCCTCCCCGCGACTCTAATTAGGATTAAATGGCGTAGAAAATGAAGGAATGTTTATTGTCAAGCATTTTAACCATCACAAAGGCAGGTCAGGTAAGCTCTGCACTTCGAGCCGAGCTAATGCTGTGGAATGGCGTCTGTTTAGCTCACTCATTCAGAGTTTAATACATAATACACTGTGCTCTGTAAAGATGTTTTAGTATATGCTACACGAAGATAAAAAAAAAAAAAGCTAAAACTAGATTTATATGGTTTATTTCATCATTTCAAAGTGTGATCTTTTTTTCAAGCATACACTCAGAATAATGTTTGTAAATTCTGAGATAGCAGACCAATCAGATTGTGTCGTTCCATGTAGTATATACTATATGTATATTACAGCTTTTTGCTTTTTTATCTGACTGTTGCAAAACAATGACACTGGAGACTCCTTGATTTAAAAAAAAAAAAAAATTAACACAACATTAAATGTAGCTTTGAATGTTTTTTTTTCACCTTTTTTCAATAAAAATAAAAATGTAATTGCTGGCAATTTGATGTGGTATATTAGGAATAAAAGACTTTGGGCCTTCTGGTGATGATATTAACTGTAATCAATCACACCACCCTGTTGCTGATAATTTTCCTTTTACAGCATGACACAAAGTGTTTAATGTAGTGTTAAAGGGTTTAAATGGAATAATTGGTGTTGGAGTGAAATAACAAAATAATGAAGTGATGTGTAAATATGGTGTTAAGAAGGAATTTAGTGTTAGATGAGAAATCATTGGATGATTAAATATATTAAATAGCAACGATAATAAATTATATGATGTAGTGTGTGGATTAGCCTTACTTCACAGATTTAAGGTTCAGAAAAAGGGATTAAATTAAATTTGGCTGAAAATATTTTTACTTTACTACAAGACTAGAAAATAAACCACATCTACTAAAACATTATATTATAGTTGTTCTTTCATTTCCTGTCAGATTTAAATGCTTATTTTAGTTTGCACTTAATTATTCAAACTGTGAAGCTTTCTTTCTTTCTTTTTTTTCTTTCTTTCTTTTTTAAATTTAATCTGCCGTCTTTTGCAGCATGTAAATGTGACAGTGTTCGGTGAAACAAAAGCATCATGAACCAATCAAGTGCAATTAGAACCGAGCCCGAGACTTCCCAGGGTGCCGTAGTGTATGCACATACAACCGCCGCTTTCCACAGCTCATAAATTGCTAATGTTCTTTTAATGCAATCATCATAAGCGTGCTGATTTCGTTGTGCATTATAAAAAAAAATTAAATAAATAAACGATTAATTCAGGTCTGATCTGTCTGTCAAAAAAATTTAAGGAGAAAAAAAGGTTTTAAAATATGCTGATTAGTTTTTCTTTGGAATCATTCAACCTCTAAAATATCACAGATTGCTTCCTGCATTAATAAAATAAAATAAACTTACTCAGATTTTCTGAAGCTTTTTTTAATTTAAATTTCACAACTGGAAAACTTCAGATTTTTTAGATTTTCATGCCTCAAGAGGTCATTAGTCAAATTTTTCTATTAAATGCTTTATTTTTATTTTGGTTCATTCGTAAAATACTCATAGATATCTACGAAGCTTGAAGTGAAATTTTTTTAACTTTATATATTACATGAAAACATGAAAAAAACCCTAAAATGAGATTTTCAGGTTTTATTTTTGCCTTTTTAATTGATTCAAGCATTATCCCAAGTTTGCGGGGTGAATAATGTATTTTAGTATATACTACATGGGAACAGTGTGATCTGATTGGTCTGCTATCAGTGAGTTAAAATGATTATTCTGAGTGGATAATGCTTGAATCAAAACAACGACATTCACAGATTGTTACGATCACTTGGAGCAAGCAGCGTCATCATTATCATTCTTTAAAATAGAAAAAAACAAAAATCTAATTTTTGTGTGTCTAGGTTTTTTGGCCATGTTCCCATGTTGTATATACTAAAACTATTATTTGCTTTAGGCTAGGTGGATGTTGCTGAATTGATTAGTCCCCTTCAAAGTTAAGTAGTCATCTTCTTCAGCCATTTCTCCTTTGGTGCATGATTGTCAATGTATATATTCAGTATACACACACACACACACACAGATATACATATATATATATATATATTCACATTCATAAGAATATAGCATGATTTTGTGCTTAGTGTACAAATATGTGTACAGTTTTACAGCCATAAAATAGGCAAGTATATGTACCTGTGAAAATGATACGATATAAAACACATGACAGATATTATGCCAAAATATACAAATAAAAAAACCCTAATAAAAATAAGACACCACTATTACAGCGCTAGACTGCTAATTAGAGTAATGAAAGGAAACAGACAGTGTATCAGCACCATATGCTGTCTGTGTGTGTGTTTAAAGTAGACATTCTCTAAAATAAATAACCATCACAAAGAAGATTCCATATAAAAGGCAACCCCTGAGGTGTTGATGATTTCAATAACTGGAAAAAAAAAATCTGACATAATTTTTTAGTTTATGAGGTGTTGACATTTCTCAGTAAAAATTTAGGTTAGCGGTTGTTTTTAAACTATTATTGCAAAGTTTTAGTATTTTATGAACATTTCTGAGGTAAACTGAGGTAAATGTTAACCGTTTTAGCAGTGTAAGCACTTTTTATGATCACTATGTCTTTAGGTTGTCTGTGTGAGACTTGCTGGGATTGTGCTAGCTAGCTAGCTAACTAGCTAAACAGCTAAACAGTTATCATTAAACGTGTTTAGTCATCTAGTATAGGTTACTGACTGAATTTTCCCTCCCCGAACAAGACTTCTGTTAGCAAGCTTGGCTACTGTATAGCTAGCTATAACCTGTAGCTGTTAAGCTAATGCATTAAAAAAAAAAAAAAGAAGAAGAAACTACTTGAGGGGGGAAATGGCTAGCATGAATCCAAGTGTAAAAATATTAGCCTGCTGGTCTCTAAGGCAAAAGCTGACAACCCTGATAATAAAGTAATACTATAAAAAATAGTTTTATTCATTGCTAGCATGCATTGTTAGCTAGTTCAGACAGGCAGATAGGCAGATGTTAATGCTGCATTCAAAGCACAACACACACACACACACACACACACACACACACACACACACACACACACACACACAAAACAAAAACAAACCAGAAGCCTTTTAGAAAGCTAGGAATCTTTAAATATCTCTAGAGAACCTTTTTCTGATGGAATTTTATATCCGTTATGTATTTATAAAAACACGATCTGAGTTAAAGTAGAAAGAGTTTAGCGTTAATAGCGTTCAAAAACCGTAAATAATAAGCATGTCATGCACAAACACAGACGTTTAATTTAAATGTACCACACGGTGCGTTCAAAGCCTATTAGTGGTGTATCCAGACTTTTCCTCTGACTGCTGTGGGTCTGCTCCTACCAGCACGCCTGCCCCTATAAATACAGAGTGAAAACATTGCTACAGTGGCTGTGTTGTTGCACTGAGGGCCATTTCGTTGTTGTTGGACATTTTCGGGTGGCACTGCAACACAGGAGCTGCATCAAAGGTCCCGGTGCGTAGTGCCATGTTTTCAGATGGTGCTGTCGATAAAGGCCATTCATCTTCATTGGGTGGAACGAGCCTCGGCGAGATCTAGGCACGCTAGGCCCCTTTTAGACAGCAGCAAGACTAAACGCTGTGGAAAAATCCTTCATGTCGCTGCAAGCCTTTCAAAACAGCCCTCAGCTCGCACATTACACCACCCTTCTGCACTCGGGGGGTGGTGTGTGCCAGTAGTGCGCTCGGGTACAACAGGAGTTAGGAGTGTGAAGTTGGCATGTTTGAGTAGAGTCTATATTATATTAGAATACGGAACTAATATTACAGCCCAGTTTTATATACTTATATACTTTAAAAGCAAATGTTATCGCTCCTTACTTCCATTAACACCTCCTTGTGTTAAATATTTTGTTTTGCACAAATGGACCTGTTGGAAGGTTTTTGGAAAGTTGACAAAATCTTAAGAATGATTTCTGGTGTTTGTGATCATATTTCTATAATACTACTACTAATTCTACTACTACTACTACTACTACTACTAATAATAATAATAATTATAATAATAAAAACATAACGATATGACTTTATATTAGAGAAGCACGTCATATAAAAAGCTCTTGTACCATTTATTTTACTGCTATTTTCTTACAGAGCATTTTATTTATGTTTTTTGTCACAGTGAACTAGCTTTATATCAAATAAAAATATTAATAATTCATTTTTATTTTATGTAGTTATTGTTTGAAAAACCTGAAATGCCATGTCATAATTTTTAGATTAAAGCTTAATTATATTAAAATTAACAGTTTTTTTTTTTAAAATCTATGCGGCGTGACTTATTTAAGAGATTTCCTATACAGGTACGTATATTATTTCTTTAGAATGAACTCTATTTTATCTATTTAAACTAAATATGTGGCAATAGGTAATACTATTATATATATATATATATAATTTTGTTATTCAGACATCATGAATTCAAGTGTAAAATTCTCAAAACAAAATAGTAAATAAAAAAGGAACAGGAAATCTTAAACATTAGTTATGAACATTAAAGATGCAGTAGAAGTCGTTGTGACTTGTGCTAAGCTAACTGCTAACCATAATCAACTGGTTATTCTCTTAATTCTGGGCTTGAAATGAAAAGCAACAAAATTTGAAATGACAATAGCTGATAGTGAAAACATCACAGTGCCCTCGCCAGGCTATCAGTACATATCTGATTCGAGTTTGTGGAGCAACTTTTATTGATCTAACTGCATCAATCTTCTACCCAGGTAACACTGTGAGGAACGGTCAGCTGAAAAACCCATGACAGCTCATTACAAACCCAGCAAAGGCATTGTAAAGAAACACGAACCGATTCAGTAGGAAAAGTGAGTGAATAATTCAGGATTATCTCTCGAGTGAAGTGTAGTGAAGAGATGATGATGTGTTCAAACGTTTGGCGTGGAATTGTTTTTAAGGCTGTAGATTCAGTTATACATGTAACAATTTAAAACCTTACTTATGATTGAGAAACATATAAAAGGGGTATCGTATTTTAGATCAGGAAACTGTTTTGTAAAGAAATTTTAGAAGTTGACACACAGATGTAGTATTTACTGGCTATCATGTGTTGTTATTATGCATCTGGATATCCGAACAATGCTTATAATATCTTCATATTTATTCATTAAACACTAGCTAGTGCTGGTTACCATATCAACACAACTATTTGTGCACCCAAACATATAATGATGATGATGATGATAATTTTTTTTACCGCAGCATGTGCAATGTCAGCTAATACTTTGCCGATCTGAATTCCAGGAACAGTAGCATTCATCAGAAATATTTTTCTTCCTCTTTTTTTTTTTTGGGAAGAATAAAAAAAAAGAAAACACACTGCCAACAATTAAAAAAAAAAGCTCTCTTCTTATTTTTCATAACCAGCTCTGTTCTCGCTGGGTGTTGATGGGACTCAGGATTTCAAAGCTGCTTCTGTTATTTCAGGACCGGACAGACAAACACATTAAAACTGTAGAAAAGTACTTTGCGATATTTGTCACTGTCTTCACTTCAATCTGAGTTTGTTTCGAATACAGTAGCGTGACTGTAACTGCTTTCCTTCCAGTTCGAGACTCTGAGAGGAACTCGCAGCCTTTGAAGTGAAGATCATGACCCCCAGCTGCACTTTAACGCCTCTTCGGTCTTCCAGTTGTTTCTGTAAGAAAAAAAATGCTTTTGTGTTTTTTTTTTTTTTATCCTGTTTTACATTTTGTCCAGTTTGTCCTGTGCAACAGTCCCGCCTTGTGGCACGCAATAGACGGAAACGGGTCAATAACAGGTGCAGATTGACGGGTTATTTTTAGGAGGCTAAATGGCCTAAACAAACCAAAATAATAGAGTTTGCTTCCAGGGTTCCTCACACATTTCACTCGGGCCCCTGCGGACACAAAAGACAAAAGGGTCAGTTGGGGGGAATGGGGGAGATAGGATAGGAGGACAATATCAAAGATTCGGAAGTGTTTGTGTTACTCAGGCTTTTGTGCTGTCAGAGTAAAACGCTATATCAGTGATTAATGCTGCTCCCTTTATTCAAGTTAAATAAATCTGAAGGTGATTAATCATTTTCTAAAACAGCAGCCTGGACAGTAGCGCAGCTGCAAAGTGCAGGTTTCTACCTTATCGTTTGCATAGTAACAGCTCGTTTTCTGTTAGGAGAAATGTGTTTTCATAACTTTTATAGAAGGAGTCTCCAGTACAAGTGCTTCGTAAAGGTGTAGCTTTAAATCTGTCGACAAAAAAGTAAAAGAACAAATGGTTTTATAATGTAAGATGGAATAAAAACAAATGGGTACGAAGCACAGCTCAGAGGTTAATACAGTGTAAAAAGTAATAAAATCGCTGAGACCTGCTTTCATAAGAAAATTTCTCATTCTATTTGTCCAACATGGCCGCATCAACGTGTAACTCTTTGGTCTTCAAGCGCAGAGTAAAGTTTTGTTCAGGTTTATAGATTATAGAAAAACATTTTAACAAACTGTTGCTTTAATGAGAAGAGCACGCAAACTGTTGCTTTAATGAGAAGAGCACGCAAACTGTTGCTTTAATGAGAAGAGCATGCAAACTCCACACAGAAACACCCTCGCCACACCACAAAACTGTGACGCAGACGTGCTAACCACTACTCACGTTACTGAGCCTGCTGTAATATGACACTTCCAAGAAATCCTCGTCACTGAAAAAATTCCTGGATCCAGAATTTTATCCGAATCGTCTCCAAAACCTAATGGACTCTTCCTGGTCCAAAGTCCCGCCTCCAGTAGAAATGTCACACAAATTCAGTAAAGCATAGCCTCCTTGGTGAAGATAAGTTCATTCAGTAATTAATTTTTCTGAACTGCTTAATCCTAATTAAAGTCGCAGGGAGGCTGGTGCCCATCTCAGCTGACTTTGGGCAAAGGCTGGGTACACCCTGAACAGCTTGCCAGGCCATCGCAGGGCCAACACATATACAACCATTCACACTCACTCTCACACCTAGGGGCGATTTGGAACAGCCAGTTAGCCTGCTGTGCATGTTTTTTGACTGTGGGAGGAAACCAGAGTACCCAGAGGAAAACAGTTGTTGACCGCTGTGGTTTTTAATTGAAGATGATGAAGATGTGATTCTGTATGAGGCAAAACCGGGAAAAAAGTAAATCAGGGTGTCGTTGTTTTTTTTCTTTCTTTATTTGTAATTATAAACAGTCAGACCGGAGATATGAAGGATTCCTTTAAAAAAAATCACATTATCAAGCAAACTGCAATCACGAACAATTACGCTTCAGTGGTGAAGTTTCAGAGATAAAGAATAAAGAGTGAAATCCGTGGTGGGTCTGTGGTGATGATGTGGTGTAAAAGTCGCGTGGGGTTTTATCGGTGACACAATGTAAGCGTTATACAGGATCGATGTGAGCAGCGAGTCACTCTCTCTCTCTCTTTAATCACCTGCGCTGATTGTCAATTTAAAGCTATTATTTGTTTGATGAGGCACCCTGACACGTCTCTTCGTTCCAGGACAATCAGAGAAGGCCGGATGGCAGGGCCACCCCGGTGAACGAGCTCCTGTCTGATTGGGGCGACTGGAAGACTAACGGACCCCACGCTGAGCAAGGAACGGCCAGACCCTTGCCGGATTCCCGAGATGACAACGAGGCCAAATCAGAGCGCAGAAATTCATGAAGCTCTTTGACTCAGGTCACGCGGTGAATGTTAACCCGATTTGCGCTGTCTGACTCAGGGTGCATTTTTATAAAAGGTCATGATTATCCAGCGTAACGTTCGGCCCACATGACGTAAAATACGCTCACTAGGAAGGAAGGAAGGAAGGAAGGAAGCGCTAGGTTATTATGTATTAGCAAGCTAGTGTTAAACAGGTGAGTTTGTATGTAATTTAGCTCTAATGAACTGGAATAAATGACTGGAATCTGATGTCAAGTGGAACCGATTACAGATATTTTCTGGTATATTTCAGTGAAAAAAATCTCACACTTTACATCTCAGTGGTGTGTGTACGCAACACCTCATCTCCTTCCCTCAGAGCCTAATTTAATAATTTAAAAATATTTTCTTTTTTTTTACAATACGACAGTTTTTACAACAAAAAAGTCCAACAAAGACAACAGAGGCGAAGACCATAAAGACCTAAAAATATCAGTGAACGCAGTGGAGTCATAGTCAAGTTCATACTATATCAGGCCAGGTTCTCACTGCATCTGACATTCATTCATTCATTCATTCGTCGAATCGCTTAATCCTGCTAGGGTTGTGGAAAGTCTGGAGACTATCTCAGTCATGAAGTACACCCTGAAGAGCTCCCCAGTCCATTGCAGGGCCAAAACACACACAATAATTCACACTCACAGTTAGGGGCAATTTGGACCAGCCTGGAGGAAACTGGAGTGCCTGGTGGAAACCCACACAAACATGCGGAAAACATGCAAACTCCGGGACTGGAACCCAGGACCTTCTTGCTACGAGGCAGAAATGCTAACCACTACACCACCTCCACACCGCTAATTTCTTACCACGCGTGTCATCACGCACACAATGCGTCAAATGCCTCCTTACACCTTCCTTCTATGTTCTTACTATGAGCATTCAGAATGCATCTCATGCTTACCGAGTTCTCACTGCTGCATGTTTTCATTTGTTCTGCAAGTTTTCTTGTGTCAAGTGTATGCTACACTACTATGTCAACACCGTCGTTACTACATCAGCACTGCCGTTACTATGTCAACACTATCATTACTACTTCAACTCCATCGTTATTATGTCAACATCATTGCGACTACATGAACACTGCTGTTATTGTGTCAACACCCTCGCTACTACACCGACACCGTCGTGACTACATGAACACAGCTGTTACTCTGTCAACACCATCATTACTACGTCAACTACGCCGTTATGTCAACACTGTCGTTACTACTTCAACACCGCCGTTACTATATCAACACCGTCGTTACTACATAAACACCGCTGTAACTATGTCAACACCATCGTTACTACGTCAACTCCATCGTTATTATATCAACACAGTTGCTACCACACCAACACCATTGTTACTATGTCAACACTGTTGTTACTATGTCAACTCCATTGTTATTATATCATCACCTTTGCTACTGCATCAACACCGCTGTTACTGTCAACAGGTCATTACTATGTCAACTCCGTTGTTACTACGTCCTTATTAAGTTCTTACTGCATCCTGATTCCACCATGTCCACACTACGTTTTTTTACAACATGTCCAAAGTTCGACTGTGTCCTCCACGTCCATTGAGACTGTACCACGTCCTTATCTGTTTCTACTGCGTTCCTACTATGCTGTACAAATTCATACTGCGTCTGCATGAATGTATATGTAAATAAATAAAAAAGTATGATGTCTCTCTCACTCTCTTAAACACACACACACACACACACACACACACACACAAAACACACTTCACTGACTCTACTGATGTGTGTCATGAAGCAGTAAAACACTTTCTGTATATTTGGTATCTGCTGGCAGTGTGTGTGTGTGTTTATCTTGTCTTCACTGGCACACTTGGCTTCATCTGTAAGCCCTTCAACACACACACACACACACACACACTCTCTCACACACACTCTCACACTCTCTCTGCCTACACGGGATCCTTTTTTTATGCCATTCCACATGACCTGAATATCATTTCAACAGAACTTCTGTAATGTCACGTCTGATTAAAAGTCTTTACACCCCAGTGCTGCTGAATTCTGGGTTTGCGATTGGTCAGAAGAGGAGGTGTTGAGTAGATTTCTATAACAGCAGCTCTGGCAGTAATGAAGCTGTAAATCTGGGCTTTAATATTAAAGCGCTCGTTCTGAGATGTTGTTTTTCTATAGGAAGAGTGTAAACGTTTGCACGTTTCTTTAATATTTATGGAAGTATTCTCCAGTCTTAGTGCTTTGTAACAGAGGTGCATCATCCTGGACTCCTGGGTGAGTGGCACACCTTGCCTTTGTGCCGCTCAGAAGCCAGAAACATTTTACATTTATATTTCTTGAAATTCTCTACATCCTGACAACAAATCAAATGCTCTGGCAATAAATAAAATGTTATCTGTGGTGTTTGTGCCGGTCCGACTGAAATAATTGGATGACTGACCCACCTACCTATGCACTTAATATGTGTCACAAGGCCAGGCAGACATATTGTGGACATGTTGCTAAAGCTAGCAAACTAGAAGACAGCGGTGAGTACTAACAATAACCATGTTTGTTATTTACATTCATCATTCATTCATGCACTTTCTAAACCACTTAATCTTAATTAGAGTCGCGGGGAGGCACATCTCAGCCGAGAGGGTGGGGTACACCCTGGACAGCTCGCCAGGCCATTGCAGGGCCAAAACACACAACCATTCACACTCACTCTCACACCTAGGGGTGATTTGGAACAGCCAATTAGCTACTGTGCATGTTTTTGGACTGTGAGAGGAAACCCACACAAGCATACAAACTCCACACAGAAATGCCCCGAGCCCGGGAATCGAACTCAGGACCTTCTCGCTATGAGGCGGACGTGCTAACCACTGCACCACCGTGCTGCCTCGCCGCTCTGTCGGACACTCGTCCTCCAGCAGTAGTCAGGCGGTGCGCATTCATGTGTTTTGGAGGTGTGGCTTTTGAGAAAATTTGTTGGATTTCTGTGTTGGATATTTTCGGAATCTTACTCATTCTATACAGTTAACTTCATCAGCAGACGTCAGCCACATCAATCATCCTGGTTGAAACGAAGAGGAAAGCTGCACAGATGCATTTTATTTTTAGCTTTCACTCATGTCTCTGGTTCTACGATACAACGATAAAACTAAAGTTAGTTGACTAATGCATGATAAAAGGAGATGTTTGAAATGTTTATTGACAGTGGAGACCCAGTGTGTGGAGCTCAGCAGAGCGTAAAAAGACGACATTTTAATCTCACAATGTTGCAACTTTTAAAAGCATGGGATCCGAACAGAAGAAATGCGCTGCTATCGCTGGATCTGTCAGCACGAGCTGCACATGCAGGCACAGACAGAAGACAAACCCCTGACTCAGCAGCTCTATCTGTGTGCCGTCTGTAAATATGGGCTCTCTCCCTCTCTCTCGCTCTGTGTGAGTGTGTGTGTGTATATGAATGTGTGTGTGTGTGTGTAATCTAAAATCTGCACAGAACTCTTCTATCTTGTTGTGGCTGCTTGAAAGCTCTCATGTCAAGGACACTCTGGTCGTTATGTGCGACTCCTGACTCATGGAAAAGAATTTAATATGAATTTATACATTTAAAAAATCTGAAACTTTTTACTGATTACTGTCCAAACACACATGGAGACGAACGTCACTTTTTAAATTTAGAAATATTTAAAAATTCATATTTGTTTTATTTTTATTGATTTATTTATTTTTAAATTTAATCCATGTGCGTCAGTGACTCTTTAGAACAAAGGAGAAAGTGATCAGACACCGGAGAGGGAGCAATTACTTTCTGACACGCAAGAAGTGGGATCAGGAGCTGCCGCACTGGCTCAGGCCGAGGCATGCTGTTGACTCCAAAAACTATTTTGACAGATGATGGTTGGTGATAAACGAGGTAAATATTTCTCACAGTTCGCAGACGGTCGCTTCATAAACGTCTGCTTTGTGTTTGTGGAACGGGAAAACCACTTAACCGTTGTTGCTACATCTCGACAGCATTCGCCATGTCTCGACGCGGCCTGTAGAGGTAATGCCAAGCTCGGGTAGGACGTTTGTCTGTGTTTGTACACGTGATTCAAATTGGCATTTCACCAAACATCCAGATCTGAATATGACACTCTCTAGGAGAGAATGCAATAAACTCGTGGCTCTGTCAGGCTTTTTCTAATCCAGAGACGTATACGGTAGAATCCTGAGCGACAGCCGTGTCAAGAGGTGCAGTGAAGTCGTTTTACTGCCTCGTAAACTCGAGAAATCACTCTTTACACCTGCACTGAACAGAAAAGCATCCACACCCTTTCCTCTCAGGTGCATGAGCTACAACAGCAATGGGTTCAAAAACAGAAATATAAAGCAGTGCCACCCCGAAAATAAATAAATAAATAAATAAATAAATAAATAAATAAATTTAAATATTGGCACCCACAGACACTTCACCCTCACGTAACAATTTTGCCAATGTAGTGCCACGAACACTTTATTAATTCACTTTATTAAAAATTCTATTTTTTTAATATATACTTTAAAAGTTCAATCTGTCCTAAAATATTTCTGTTCCAAGTCTGATGACAAATGTTTCCAGTATTATCAGGTGTTAGGAACCCAGAGAACCTTGAGAACCCTCAGGAGAAAATGTAAAACTCTGCAGAGGCACTAATCTAAGCTTTTCTCAATTTTTAATTTTTTTGTTAATTTTTAATTTTAAAAAATCAGTTTTAATTTTTTACAATTTGTTTTTTATTAAATAAAGATAACTTTATTTTTCTAATAGTTTTCATTCCTTCATTCATTTTCCAGACAGATTAATCCTGTTAGGGTCGCGGGGAACCTGGAGCCTATCTTGGCCGACTCTGGGTGGAGGTGGGGTACACCCTGAACTGCTCACCAGACCACTACAAGACCAACACACTCACATCTAGAGGCCATTTAAAACAACCAGTTAGCCTAATGTGCATGTCTTTGAACTGTAGGAGGAAACCAGAGGACTCAGAGGAAACCCACACAAGCACGGGGAGAACATACAAACTCCACACAGAAAAGCCCTTGCCGAGCCCGGGACTCTAACCCAGGACCTTCTTGCCGCCCTTAATTTCAGCAAAAAGGTCATAAATTTTGCTCTTATTTAAATAAATTTAATGTTTGTGTGTGTGTGTGTGTGTGTGTGTATGTGTGTGTGTGTGTGTTTGTGTGTGCATTTAAAGCTGATATGAGCTCATTTGAACAAACAACAACAACAACAAAAAAACAAAGATGAGACAGTTCCCTCCATACGAAATCCTTGTGTTTGTTTAAGTTGTACAGATTGCATGCGGTGATGTCTGTGTTTGCTGATCTTCAAACAATCCGCACTGAGTGATATATGTACATAAACCTGCAGAGTGCAGTTTGAAGTGGCTGTCAGTCAAAGTTCCCCACTGACTGCATATAGCAGAAGTTGAAATTTTGGCACATGGTGGAGTTGCTTGAGTTTTGGCATGGAGAAAAATGCTTGCTCCACCTTGCCCTTGTGTCAGGTGTGTGTGTGTGTGTGTGTGTGTGTGTGTGTGTGTGTGTGTGCGTGTGTGCGTGTGTGTGTAAGGATGCTGGATCCCTGAAGTCCATGAGGCATAATTTATAATTGTTGCTGCCAAGAGTGAAAATCTTACACCTTCAGCTTCAGCTTCAAAAGTCTGAGTCACTATCATTTCATAAAAAGATATCAGAATTTCTTAATAAATTGTAAATGACACGTGTGAGAGTGAATAATGCATTAAAAGCACACTTATTCATTCACTATCAGCTGTAAAACATGATAAAATTAATAACAGTATAGTTAAATAATATAATAGTATATAATACACTGCCCAACCCCCCCCAAAAAAAAAGAAGAAAAAAAAACTAGCACGCTCTAATATTTTCATGGAGTGCATTTAGCCTTGCTAACAACACGTAATCATCATGCCATTGTTTCAACAACTTAAGTATCATAACATTTATTTCCATCCAGTGTCGGGTTCATTTCACACCGACGTCTTGAATTGATGAGGGAAAAACTGAACCACTCCATAAAGTCTTCTCCAGCACATCCCGAAAACTTTCA
>JBCNYH010000008.1:9749882-9780086 GCA_039654325.1 Tandanus tandanus | reverse complement strand
TGCCATATTAATGTTGCTGAGCCTCGACCGGACCAACTGGAGCAACAATGCCATGGAGATTACATGCTGTGATCAAGAATAAATGCTCTCCATGAAAACATTAGAGTGTGCAACATTTTATGGTCGAGCAGTGTATCATAGTATAGTAAAATATAATAAATATTCAAATACAGTAACTCTATATATACCTTTCAAAAGCTTTATTCGCCCAGAGCCGGCTGACAACCCTATTAGGATTAAGCGATTTGGCAAATGATTGAGAAAGTATATATATATATATATATATATATATAGGTTGATAGGTGCTTTTATTCAGGTTGAAAGTGGCGTCTAGAAAGTTGGTGATTTGTTTATTGGCTTCGATGGTTATCTGTAGTTCGTATGTATATATATATTATTTTTACCCTAGCTTGTCTTTATTCTTTCTTTTAATGTAAATATTAATTTAAAATTTATGGATGAGAAGTGTTTGGAGGTTACTTATATCGTCACAACTACACCTCATTTGAAATGACCTGCACCACAAAAAAAAAAAAAAAAAAAAAAAATTGGTGGTTTACAAATTGGATGATGATTATGGATATGATTCATGATGACAAACCAGGACTCACAACATCCAGCATCACATGATTTGCACTTCTCGTGATCGTTACACAGAGGCGAATTTAACCCAACATTAATATTCACATTAAATGCAACGTGATTACGGGACTATGTGATTATGAGGGAAGCTCTAAAGACCATGTTAAATTGCGTCTTACTGTCTGGCTGACATTAAATCGGCGCAGGCACTTGATCACAAAAGCCTCGACCGCTTAAGTCTCTGAAAGGAAAGAAGGAGAAGGAAAGGGCCGGTGTTCTGGGTTTTGGGGTGGTGTTTGGGGCAGTAGCTTGGTGGATAGAAGGGGGGCACTCACATGTCAGATGTCACCAGTGGTATAAGTAACCCACCCCCAAACGAAACCCTCTCCTTTCAGCACTGTTTATGTAGGCCTGGTAGGATTTCCTGCTACACGATGAAATAATTAGAGGCCCAGCATGTAGAACCAACGTCAGGCTGAGAATTTGTGAGATGGGGGAAGGCTCTCTCTCTCTCTCTCTCTCTCTCTCTCTCTCTCTCTCTCTCTCTCACTCACTCTCTCTCAGACTGTTCTGATCCCTGAAAGATTGGTTTCCATCATTTGAAGAGGCTTTTATGCCTGTCTTTGGGTGATGAGGGTTTGAAAAAATTAAAGCTATTCATTCTAAAATGGGTCAAATCACCTAAACCACACAGGGATTCTGTCAAGAGTACTTAAGAGCGAGTCGTCACTGCTGACGTGAGATGTGAAAAAATGAGTGAGATCTTTAAAAAAAAAATTTCTTTTGGAGAAAGTATATTTAAAACCTTAAGTGTGGCAGGGATTTATTCCAAATAAACACTATGTCATTACTTAAAGTTGATTTACTAGATAACACATGTGCGAAGGTCAGCAGGTCAATCAACCCTGGAAAAGCACATGCACTACGCTACATGGTACCTGTTTAAATAAGTGAACTTCATGAAGTTTTAATAAAAACTCGTTTTAGTAAAAAAAATTGATGACCGAAAATGACCTTAATTCTGTTTTTTACCTCCGCCAAGTTATGTTTTTGTTTTGGCATTGGTTTGTTTTGTTTGTTTGTTTGTTTGTAAGCAACCTTATGCAAAAAAGTTACGAATGAATTTTGATAAATTATTTTGAAGGGGTGGGGTACAAACCAGTTAACACTCACATTTTTTAAAGGATTCTTTAACATTGTAAGCTTGTATGATTTTATGTATGGTTGGTATTACAGCAGGCCCAGCAGGGGGTGCTGTGTACTTTCCATTCTTTTTTCCACTTGGCAGAGGTTTGCGCTCTCCGAATGCTTTTAGTTTAATAAGTTTTAGATTCTGTGACAGTAATGGCAGTTGTTGCCAGTGTTGGCTCAGTCGTTAAGGCTGTGGGTTACTGATAGGCAAGTCAGGGGTTCAAGCTCCATTACCGCCAAGCTGCTACTTTTGGCCCTTGAGCAAGGCCCTTTACCCTCAACAGCTCAGTTGTATAATGAAATAAAATGTAAGTCGCTCTGGAAAAGGACGTCTGCCAAATGCTATGAATCTCGATTTTAAGAACAAAGCAAACACTTACAATCCAAATTTACCCATGACAGCAGCTCACTAGTTCATCACAGGACTAACGCACACAACCATTCACGCTTACACTCAAACCTAGGGGCAATTTAGAACAGCCAGTTAGCCTAATATGTATGTCTTGGTCCATGGGATTAAACCGGAGTACCAGGACGTAACCCACACAAGCACAGGGAGAACATGCAAAATTCCCGAGATTTGAACCCAGAATTTTCTTACTGAAAAGCGAACGTGCTAACCTCTACACCACTGTGCCGCTCTTTAATTAGACGTTTGTTAGTTATTTGTTTGAATAAAAAAAGAGGTGAGGGAATAAGAGAACTACATCTTGAGGAAAATTGGGCACTCTCCAAGGAGACAGGGGTGTGCTGGCAGGTGTGTGTTTACAGGCGTGGTGATGTCATGTACTTGGCAGCTCCATACAGCAGCAGTGAGGTGAACAGGATTCTGGGACAGGTGTCGACTCTTGAGTTTTTCCCTCTCCCACGTTGCTACAGCTGGAATAATCGAGAGGATGACTGCCAGCATGGCCGCTTCACGCCTGCCTTGGCGTAAAAAAGATGCCTTTTCAGGCCTTGTGGCTCGTGACATTTTCACACCTTTCAAAATCGGGAAGGGAGAGAGGAACAAGTATGTGTAAACTTCACTTATCTACATGATTTCATTCCCCTTTACACATGATGTACAGCCAGACTTTCATTATAACACTCGTCATGTTTGCTTTGGCATGTTACAACGTTTTTGTGGCAAATCTGTAGTAGTCTGAGTATTTGTTGTTGCATAAGAGCAGTGTGAAAAGGTGTCTCACTGCCGGTAAAGGCCTGAAGAGTCCCCACCCCCCCAGATCAGCACTGATTTATTTGCATGCTTTAATTTCAGGAAACTGATATATTTACTGATATGTGTTGCCTTTGGAGGGCCTGTAGGGAAGTGTTATGTATTTCATCCTAACGTTTATAGTGTACACAAAAAAGGGGAATACACTGCACCTTTATGGGTACAAAACATAAAGTTACTACAAGACAAACCTTCCAAAAACTTAAAAAAGCAAATGCTAATTAAAAGTAGGTTTTTTTTGTTCAGATATCATGTTTAATATGTTTATGTTTGACAGCTTGAAACATTAGCAAAGAAAATTAGAAATATTTATGAATATTACTTTAGAAATCCTCACAGTAATTCTGTCAGATTATCCTCAAAAAGCCAACTAGCTAATCAGTATAATTGAAATATAAATTTAAGAATATGACAAAAACAATCTGAAATCCTGTAATGTTAGCACATACTATTCATTCATTCATTTTCTGAACCGCTTAATCCTAATTAGGGTCGCGGGAAGGCTGGCGCCCATTTCAGCCAACTCTGGGCGAGGGCCGAATACACCCTGGACAGCTCGCCAGGCCATGTGATGGCAATGCAGCCTACTCTTACTCTTACAGCTAGCTAGTACTGTCAGTATAATTAATATATTAATAATATGGCTCTGTAAAACTCAGACATCCTGTCATGTTAGCTCATATTGTCAGCTAGCAAACAGTGAAGCAGTGAATAATAATATGCAGGGATACTAGTTTAAGAATCCTCACAGTAATCATATCAGATTATCTTATTTTAGCCAACTAGCTAGTGTTAGCCGTATAATTGAAAATATTAAAAAATATGACTAATAATCAAAAATTCTGTCATGCTGATTCATGCTAGCAGCTAGCAAATGTTAGCAGTAAAGATTGTGAAAATAAATATGACAGGAATCCTGTCGGCCAATTAGCTTACATTAGCCAAGTGGCTAGCATTAGCAGTGAAGATGATAAACATTTATAAATAGAACAATAAAAAATGATGTCAAATTAGCTTATATTTAGGAATTAGATAGCATTTTTTGCAAATAAACAAATCCTAGCAAACCTGTCATGTTAGCTTACATTAGCCAATTAGTTCATATTCCTGATACATTAGCTATTGTTATTATTGCAGATTTAGGAGAAACCCTAACAGGTTATTTTATGCTAGCAGCTAGCTAAAATTAGCAGTGAATTAGCTGTCTGATTAGCTGCCTGGTTCATTCTGTGTTGATGAAATGGAACAATGATTGTTGCTATTATTTTATTATTATTATTATTATTATATAATTATTATTTCCCCCTGAATATAGTGACTCAAGGCAGGAAAGATGAAAAGACCTCGAGGTTGTTTCCTCTGGGTTTACAGCGTTGAAACCCAGGAGAACGAGAAAAGCAAGCAGAGAAGGATAACTTTGTGCAAATGGGTCAAAGATCATCACCAAATGGATTTCAGGTTAAATTATAGAATAACTAAAATGATATCTCTTGGACAGATGGGAGTCTCAAAGCGCCACGTCTAGACGGCATCTTCTGTTGAATGAGATTCCCAATGGTGCATGAGAAAATGAAGCCTTGTCATAGCTCGATGTGAAGTTTGTTAGTATTATCAAGCAGAAAACAGGATCGTTTTGATGGCTTGTAGTGACGACATCCAAGGAAATGTCCGGAAGTGAGGAGTCGTCACTCTTAGGTAAACTTCTCTGCGGCGCCGAAACAAAAGACTATGTTAGCAGGGAGACCCGGAGAGCTTACAGACTGAAGTCGGTGTGTTTTGGGTACAACTTCCATGTCAGAATAATCTGTTTCCTTTAGCTAGTATGATAGCAGTGGCTTGGTGGCTGCCGCTCTATGAAAAGCTGTCATCGGCTCCATTTCCTCTTCCACAAACCTGCTGATGGGATCTAATGCCTGTGGCCCCTTGACACGCAAAAGCACCTTGTCCTTCTTCAGGTGGGCAAACCTGACAAATCTCTCATTTACATCAAATAAGGCAAATAAAATGGTTCTTCAAGGGTTCCTTAAAGAGTTGTTGGCTCATAAAAACGTAAAGACTCAAAGTCCCTATCTTTAATGCACTCTATTGTAGAGTTCCACACAGAACATTTTAATGGTTCTCTCCTTTTATGTGCTCTAGATTTCACTTTTCTTTTTTTTTATTACCTCTGTCGCCGCTAGGCAGTGAAGGTTATGTGTTCACCAGCGTCTGTTTGTTTGTTTGTTTTTTAGCAGGATAATGCAAAAACTACTGAACCGATTATCACCAAACTTGATGGAGGGATGGGTATGGTCCTTGCAGGAATCCATTAAATTTTGAAGGTGATCTGTGGATGGGATCATGCTGAGAAAAAAAAAGCCCAAATAAATATTCATATTTTTAACTTGGGGAAAAAAGTTCATCCGACACCCAGTAGGGGGAGACATTTCATTATAACTATGTCAAGTTATAATAATCCATTTGTGCCTGGTGGAGGAACAATACCTTGCCATCTGTTTTTTTCATGTGTTTACAAATGCATATTTTACCTCAGGTTATGAATTTACAAAATCCTAATCTATCTCAAATGAAAAAGAAAACTGATATCTGACACACAGTAATAGAAAATAATCTTGCAAATCTATCTCATCTTATAATTTTGCCAGTCAATAATCTACCTCACGTGATGTCTTAATTTTCTTCAAATTATTGAAAAATCATAATCTGTCTCATAATCTACCTCAGATTATGATTCTATTAAAAAAATTAATATCAGATTATAATGTTGAAAATCTATAATCTAAAAAATTTATACAACCATAGTCTACCTCACATATCAGATTAGGAATAAAAACAATACATGATTTTTCTCGTTATCTACCATATTTAAATCTCACCATAAACAAACAATATTTAATCTCATATCATGATTAAAAATCTACCTTAATCTACCTCAGATTATAAAATATGATATCTTTTATAATCTGCTTTATGTGTAAAAAACTGTTATCTATTTAAGATTATAATTGAGCTAATCCATAATCCTCCTCAAATCATTACTTAAAAAAAGCCGCTCCATCACATAAGAATTCAAAACAAAACAAAAATCGGCCTCAGACTTTGATCAGCTCCAATTCAGGTACATTAGAAAGATAAATGATTATCCCAAAAGGTCAACAGCATCAGATACTTTTAGAACAATTTCCGACATAATTATAGAATGAAAATTCATGACTATTAGCGAACGTGATTAATGAGAGCTGTAACGTAACGGAACAACTTCCTCTGTAATTGTGATCTCGATTACAGATTGACGTTGCAGCATTGTGTATACAGTATAACATTGTGAATCGGTTGGAGCGTGTGGAGGACTGGAGCTCGATCATGCATGTATTTAAAAGTGTTTTTTTCTTTCTTTTCCTTTTCCTCTGGCATCCAGTGAAGTGAAGGTTTCAGGAAACATGACCACAGCGTTCCCCAGATCGACCTGTCAGAGTCCATTTGCTGGAGCGCTGGAGCTCTGAGACCCCTCACCTCCCAGACCCTCAGTGTTAAGTTACATGCACTACAACCACTCCCCCACTTCCAGACGTTCAGAACCTTATGAATGAACGTCTGGGAAGGAAAATAAAGCCCTGCCATGGTGACTGAGCTTTTCACACTGCACAAGGCCTTTAATCCAAGTGATGTAAAGGACTTTTCTTTTGCATTTGCTTTTTTATGCACTAAAAATGTATTGTTGGAAAATTGCTGTGGTGTAACTGGAATAAAGCACTCAGGGTCATGCGGTTACAGCAAACTAATCAGTGTGAGGATGGTGTGATGAAATGGTCACTGTTCCTTCACAGAAGAAGTTTATTAGTTTCCCATACAGGATGTTCTAAAGTGTTTTATTCCTTATACATTAGCAATGCATACGTTTTATCCCTTCATAGTTACATTTATTGTCGCACAACAAGTTTTCATCTGTTATTTAAATTTTTTGCTATACTGTATTAATCACGTAAGGAAAATCATAGCCTCTGCATTTAACCCATCCAAAGTGAGCACACACACGTAAACAGTGAGCACACACACTTGGAGCAGTGGCCTGCCACACATTGGCGTGCCCGGAGAGCAGTTGGGGGTTACTCACCTCACCTGCATAGGCTACTTGTTGATGTGGTTTCTGACATGGAAAATGTCTAACAATGTTCTGTATAAAAACAAACAAAATCTCATCACAAAGATGACTTGAAGTTGAATCGCTTTCTTCTTCTTGATGCCACTCCAGGATCTCAGGTAGGAGGCGTGTCCTAAAGACGAGAAGATCGTTCCTATTTGATTTGTGTATGATTTTTTTTTTATCTAGATCTATTGTATGTTAAACCAGTTTAGATGAAATGTCATGTTAATGATGTTAATGAAATTAAAACAATGTTAAAAGATCATGGTGTCGATTTTTTTTTTCATTGTTTTTTTTTATATTCTTGTTCTCCAACACTAAGGGTTCTGGTACTGGTTCTGACTGTGATAAGGTTAGAGCAAATGTAAAAAAGCAAGCAAGCAAGGACACAAACAAACAAATAAACAACAATAAAAACAATTCCCAGCATGACCTCTAGGGGGCTCTGGGGGAAACAATCATTCATTCATTCATTCCTTTGGCGAACCCTTAATCCTAATAGGGTTGCGATTAGGCTGGAACCTATTTCAGCCAACTCCTGGCAAAG
Source organism: Tandanus tandanus (assembly GCA_039654325.1). Lineage (NCBI taxonomy): Eukaryota > Metazoa > Chordata > Actinopteri > Siluriformes > Plotosidae > Tandanus > Tandanus tandanus. The sequence continues at coordinate 9,772,403 of JBCNYH010000008.1, read as the reverse complement.
GTGGGGTACAACCTGGACAGTTTGCCAGTCCATTGTAGGGTCAACACGCACACTGACATTGGGGCTGTTTAGAGCAGCCAATTAACCTAATGTGCATGACTTTGGACAGTGGGAGGAAACCAAAGTACCCGGATGAATCATAGGAAGAACATGCAAACTTCACATAGAAACACCCTGGGACCCAAACCCAGAACCTTCTTGCTGTGGGGTGGATGTGCTAACCACTATGCCACCATGTTATCTGTTCTGAAATAAAATATTATATATATATAAAATGTTAGCTAAGAACTAATGAGTCAAAACAAAAATGTCTTCACTGCATTAAACTTAATACATTTTTGGCTAATATTTTCCTACTATGATATCTCAGAGAGAATCTTTCTCATCTTCCTTCACAACTATAACAAGTCCTCTATAATAAGGCTCTCTTTGCGTTAAAGTGGAACGAACTCCCACCCCTCACCCCCCAACAGGAACAACATAAGACCAACATAAGAATGGTCTGAGAAATTAGAAAAGCAATTAAAAGCTGGATTAGAACAAGACATACTTTAGAGGACAGAACAGTAAAAGACAAAAAGACATGATCTCACACAAAATAAAAAAGTGTATATGTTTGTGGCAAGAGTTTTGATACAGTAAGCATGTGTGTATAGTTAATCATGTGAAATGAGATGGTACAGCCTGTAATGTAACCACAATGTCTTGGCCAATCTCTCTCATAACTTTATGGTGTCACCATCTTTGGAAACACCGTCATCACTGGCTGTCACTTATCTTTCAACATCTCGACAGATAAAACACAATACTTCAGTATGAAATCCGAGGACATTGTACAAAAACCTGTAGGGTTCAGGCTGGTAAACAACTCGATGATGTCATATGCTTTACTTTTTCCCATCTTCAGACAATACAAGTCTTGTTTATATGCTCATGCACCTCACCCAACATTTCCCCTCCTGGCTTTTGACATATATACCTCAAGACATGTATTTTTTTTCTTCATTGAAATGCAATACTAAAGCACATCATCCACTGGCCTGTGGTTTTCTAAAGCAGGAAAAAGCACAGCTAAGAGAAGAAAACCATTAAAAATTGGTTCCAGTCAAAGTTGCATCCATAACACGCAGGAAAATCTAACTATTCCACTAAAAACCCCAGCCAATCCTAAAAAAGGAACCTAACCCCCAACCCTACCCAAAACCTATATTTAACTAAAGATCATTTTATGAAAGAATACAAATATTACATATGAATATGAATATTATTTTAGACTACCATTAAAATTGTATTTGTTTGCTTAAAATAAAATTGTACAATTAACATTAACATATTGTAAAAATATGTAAAAAAAAAAAAAAAAAAAAAAAAAAAAAAAAAAAGTCTGGTCATTTTTTAAATTTATAATGTGAGAGAAAATTAAAATAAAAGATTCTTATTAAATGTACCATCAAAATATTGTAAAAGACTGTAAGGTCAATATTTGTTCTTTGCATTTTTTAATTCTTCTCTTTTTCTGCTTTCTCTTATGAATGCTGTGGATATTATGAACTACTTTTTGAAATATGTTTCCATGCAGCTGTTGCAGCAATGTTATTTATGTTCTCAATGTAATGTATCTCTAGCAGAGCTCTTCAAATTTCGTTATATTGTTCTCAATGCAATGACAATAAAACGTTCTGTTCTATTCTATTATTTACTACACAACCACACTTTTAAAAACAGCTTTTATTTAACCAAGCAAGTGAAATTGTCTGATCACATTGTTTCATATTTAAATATAGACATAAATATGACTATAATTTACTTTTTTTTTTTTTTAAAGCCTAAATGTGGGAATACATTCAGAATAGTCAATATCAGACATATCATTTTGCTTTTTTGAAATAATTGTTTATATTATTATTTTTATTATTATTATAATCTTATATTTATTAACAGAATAAACAATCTCGGAAATTCATGGATGCATTCATATTTGAAGTGGCATTTGTGTAGCTTCAGATGTCAAGTATATTTCTCATAAATGTAAGAAATTCCCTCAGCCTGTAATAAAGACTTCCTCCTTAAATCCGTGTTTAACACTAAACAAACTCAGGTGGTAAAGGGCAGGGATGAACTCAGTCAGATGGCAGCAGTTAATCCAATTCCCCATTATTTTTTATTTAAAGAACTGAAAACGGCTGCAGCTGTAAAGCCCACAAACTTAATCAGTGCTTATTCTGCCTGTCTTTAACCAGGAGGCAGGAGGATGAGGACTGTTTCAGCATGAACTTGAAAAATATATAGGCTATATCTTTTCTATTCATTAAAATGAACATGTCGGATTCATGTGAAGGCTATTTAAATTTCAGATAAACACCACTCGATAAATGGAGCCAAAATACTTGACTTGGATTTTAAAAATAAAACAGTTTATTGTTCATTTTTATAAGGACAGCTTATCTTCAAGTTCAAGGCTGCTCAAGTGTTAATGTTCAGATTCTATTAAAAAAAAGCCGAAAATAGACTTTATGCCGTTAATTAAATCTTGTTGAAACTGAGGAGGGTTAATTTGTATATTCTTGTTTTTTTGCCCCCTCTCTGAATAATAGGCGTGTGTAAATGTGCCGAGGAGGTGCGGCCATGGGGGAAAATGCCCCGGAAAAAAGTTCCTCCCAAACTAAAGTTGCTGTTAAATCGTGGTGCATGCAGACGCACATGTGGAATACCTGCAGTATAATGCTCCACACAAAGCAACCTGCAACAGCCTGAATCTCCAAACCTTCACACCATGTACTGGAAAGATGAACAGACGCTTTCCTGCCCCGGCGTGGAAGAGTTCCAGTCGGGAACCGAGAGCAGAGTAAGTGTTAAAAAGCTGGAAATGAAATCCTCCAGACGGCTGGCTGTCTGGATAGAGCTGTGCAACCTGCAGATAAATCACTGCTCTTCAACTAAATTCAACATGTAGAGAGAAGGCTGGCTTCTAACATGTTAATCTCTAAATTTACTGTTTTAATGTGAACTGTTGCAGATTATTCACTTGTCTTTTCCTGTGGAGCTCATTTAGTTTTTTGATAAAGATAAAAAAAAAAAGTGCTGTGGTTTATATATAAGATTACATTTTAAAGGTTTCACTTATGCTGTTCATGGCGTCCTCTTTATCAGACCAAATCTTGGAATTTATTATTTTAGACCAAACAGCAGCAACCTCGAAAAAAAATTTATTTTATTATTTTTTTATGACTTATTTAGAATGTGCAGTGATGTCGGTTACCTGGGCCACTTCTAAAGCTTGTGAAGTCAGATAAATTACTGTTATTATTATTATTATTTCTCTAAAATTGTCTGCATAATTACAGTTTGTGATTAGTGCGGCATTATCACCTTCAGCTGTGCTGCAGCCTGCTCGCCTTTTACACTGAAAAACCCTGCAGCCCCATATTCTGAATGCACCCTGAAAACCCCTTCATTCAGGTTTTATTTTTCATGATTGCTTCATTGGGGTTGAAGTTTATTGTTTAGGATTTAATCTTTCAATTGACAGCTATTTGGCATGCATTCACCCGAAAACAAGGAGAAAGACTGCTAACTGCTATTACCTCAAGAGCCCCGTGTGTGCGCGCGCGCAGGCGCGTGTGTGTGTGTCTGTGTGTTGTGATAATTTCGAGGGGGTTTGGCATCTTTTTGCACCGGGCTTGTTGTCATGGTTATTAACGGGGCGGCCGCAGAGGTTAAAAGGGCGGCGGTTTGGAGCGCGCGACTCTCCGCTTGTGCACACTTTCTCCTGCTGCTCATCACCATGCCCCAAAACTGCAAACCTCATGCACTCCTTCAAGAAGGAACCATTCTGGTAATTAATTTAAGAGGCTAAAATGTAGACTTGTGTAATTTTATTAAAAAAAAAAAAAAAAAAAAACTAACTTTTTAAAAATTATTTTTCAGACCAAAACAAAATCTCTCTCTCTCTAAAGAATAATTTTTTTCTTGTGCATTTCTCTAGAGCTCAACTCAAGACCTTTTGGAAGAAGTCGTGTCCTGTCCGTCGTCTTCTGTCTCGTCGCCCACCGTCTCCTCCCCTCATGCCATGACTGAGAAAGCCATCTGCACGAGCTGCGGAATGGAAATAGTAGACAAATACCTGCTCAAGGTAAGAGACTAAAACAATCTTTTAGTAGTAGAAACAATAGTAATAATGAAAAAAGTAGCGTGCTGTTTTGCATGTGAAAGTAAATATCCTGCAACTGTAGTATTTTTTTACCTTTAAAATATTTCTTCTACAAAAATGCAAGACTTTATGTATGTAAATAATATACCTTTACATTAAAGAGCTCTGAGAAAGTGCAGTGGACGCATTTAAAATAGCTTTCTATTTGCTAAAAAAGTATGATAGATTTTAGAGATGTCCAGTTTTTAAAGTAATGTTTATATCCTCCATGTTTACTTATGTATAAAAAAGCTTTATTAGCTCTACTTTCTCCACAGCCCTGTTTGGCGTGTTAATAACAACTGTCTTTTTTTATAACTAGCTCGGCTAATATTTATGCTACATGGAAACTTGTCACTGTTAGCTTGTTATCGTTATATTTTATTATGTGTGTGTTTATAGGTTGTGTTTTGAAGGTTATTGGGCTATATTGTTCTTTGCTAACTAGCCGTTGCCTGTGGCTGTTTTTTTAATCCAGGTAAATGACATGTGCTGGCACGTGCGCTGTCTCTCGTGCAGCGTGTGCCAGACGTCACTCGGCCGCCACATCAGCTGCTATATTAAAGAAAAAGAGATTTTCTGTAAACTTGACTACTTCAGGTACAGTTCCACCCGTTCTTTCCTCCCCAAATCACCCGAACTTTAGTTCATTTTATTGCTTGAACTGGAAGTTCATGTTTAAAACCAAAAGCCGACGCGTTGTTTGTAGTCGAGGTTTGTTTGTCACGTGCGAGTTTTGTGTTGGGGGGGTTCAGTTCAGGGATGATTTTATTATTCAGAATTAGAGTTTAAGACAGAATTTAGTGTTTAGATGTTGTGACTGATTTTTATCTTAAGGAAACTTCCCAATGTGCACTTTGCCTGTTTTTAGTAAGAATTTGGCTTCTGTACATTAACTGATCTTTATTACTCATCCAGTTACTGTCTATCACTCATTAATGATGAATTACCTGCTGAAGATCATTACTTAGTGATTACTGCTACCAATCATCGTTACTGTTATTCTGTAGCTGATTGACTCACTTTTACTGCTTGATTTTTTTTATATATATTTTAAATGTGCATTATGAATTATATTTTTTTGCCTTATTAACCTCCTGCTTCAGCTGTGACTTTAAATTTGTATCTGATTCAGTAGAAAGCTGATTGTATATTTGACAATCACACATTTTTAGATCTGTTCTTTATCATTTCATTCATGCGTCTGAATGTAAAGGAGCTGTGTCACAATTTGTACCCAAATTCAGTGGCCCAGAAGTCATGCAAAAATGCAATGAATATCCCAAATACGAGTCTGTGTTTGCTAAATGGCTTTGCAACTTGGAAATTTAAAGAAGTTTACATTTTTTTAGCTTTGCATGGAGTGGATGTGAATGGATTACAAGAATTTCCGTCTATATAAATTGTCGTGTTTTTTTTTTATACCCCATTGATTTTTTTTTTGTTGTTTTTTTGTTTTGTTTTTTTTGGTTAATTTAAATTGCTTTTCCATTTTCAGAAAGTGAATACAAGGTTTAAAGCATTTTGTGTCAAAATAAGGACCGGGGTGCTAATGCTATCGCATCTTCATTTTGTGTTTCAAATTCAAATAAGTAAGTCGAATATTTAATATGTTGGGGATTGCAGTGAAGCCAAGTGTAGTTTTAACAAAAACCAAAAAAAAAAAAAACCCTCAAATTTTGTAACCTGACCAGAAACCCATTGTCTAAAAAGGTTCATGTTTATTATACCTCACAATTAGTTTTTAACTTTCCTTAAATATTTATGATCTCAATTTTAAGCTTGGTTTTGATATAATAGCAATTTTATCATTAACACTGAACAGTTTTAATATTTAACTAAAGATAATGAGTACCTTCAGAGAATGTATTTAAAAAGGGGTTATGGTTAAATGAAGTATTACGTGAAATTAAAGGCATTGTATCATTCATTACTTTTCAATGGATTCCATTTTCAATCATTTAAGATATGAATCTAATAATAATAAAAGTACTTTGTTGGTATGTTGGTGTTATTAATTTATTAAAACATTTTTTTTACAGGAAAATACATTTTTATTTTGGAAGGTGAATATGGTTTATAAGGGTGGGCTGAAAAGTTCATAGCTTGACCATAATGCAGTGATGGAGTTTAGACCAAATGTGGTTTATTTTTCAGCATGGTCTCTCGTGCAGTTTATACACTTCTTTTGGTGTTGCATTGCTTGGATCCTCAAGTTTCATTGCTCTGGCATAACTCCTTACTCAGTCTATGAACTTTTCTGCCCAGACCCATAGCTCTATTTAGGTTTTAATAAAGCTCTAGGTTGTGCTCGTTCAGTTGTAGTTATGCATCTTAATTTCCTGCTAAGGTTTTTATATTAATCTTCCCAATGTAAAAAAGAAGGAATAAATAAGTTGAAGTACAAGAAAATTGTCCTTGTTTTTAAATGTGGCCTTTTTTTAAAAAACATTTTTTAAAGGAAATATGGGACCCGGTGTGCTCACTGTGGCAGGAACATCCACTCCAACGACTGGGTTCGTCGAGCCAAAGGGAACACCTACCACCTGGCCTGCTTTGCCTGCTTCTCCTGCAAGCGTCAGCTGTCCACGGGAGAAGAGTTTGCTCTGGTGGACGAGAGGGTGCTCTGCCGCGTGCACTACGACCGCATGCTGGACAACCTGAAACGTGCCATGGAGAACGGTTAGAACTTCTCACGCTCATTCACCCCCAGTGATTTTAATCAGAGCTGAGCAAGCTGCAAGAGCAAAATGTTTCCATCAGATCCTTCAGTGGTGGTGCTGGGGTTCGGAATGTGGAACACTGAGAGGGTTATAGGATCTGAATAGATGTTTAATAAGGAATAAGGAAACATGTTTACAGCTAAAGTTGATCATTCATGGAATCTCATTCATGTTTCAGATATCAGTTTATTTTTTTAAAGAAATAATGTAGCAGAAATATTTAATCACAATGTCTATTAAACACTCAAATACATAGTTGAGTTAATGTTTTATAAAACATTTGTAGATTTTTTTTACTCAAGTGCAGTTCCAATATCATATGAATTCCTTAGCTAGTTAAAGTACAGCTTTAATTTATTTGAGTATACAATATTAGCTAAAATTTCAGTTTTAAGGAAAACAAGATGTTTTAATGTCTGATGGTAAACAGGTGTTTCAACTGCTTATGAAAAACCAATTCTTGTGTCTTTATTAAGGTTATGTTTTCCACAAAATTAACACTAAAGGCTAATATTTAAGTTGTCTAAATTATTAGCAAGTGATCTGATATATCAAATGACAACTTGCTAAATATTAATAACTATAATGGAAATTGCTCAAATTTAACTCTCAATGTCTTCCATCTATAATCATATTTTACTCCAAGTTTAATTATTATTATTATTATTTTTAAATAATTCATCATTAGCTGAACCTCTGTACGAAATGGCATGTTAATCTTTTCTTTGAAATTATTGCACCTTTTGGTGTGTGTTTGAAATATTTTGGTGTAACGTGACCCTTGATGAATCCCTGGCAGGGAAAATCTTGCTCTCATTGTCACAGCTGTTGGTTTCAATTTGTTGGGACTTTTGATTCCTTACGATTTCATGAAGCTGCATGGCAGATGTTTTAAAAGTCAGCGTATGAGAAATGTAATTTGAAGGAGAAATGAGGGATTGAGGCAGAAGTGAAGCAAAATGATGAAGGTAAAAATATAAACTGCTATGTAATGCTTAAGTCTTAATTTATTATACATGTCATCAAACAGGAAAGCATGAACTATGACATTGCAGCAGTTGAAAATATTAAATTGTGCCCTGAGTCTAGCCCTGAGCCGAGAGACTATTTTTCATCCAGTACCCTGTTATCTGGTGCGCTAATGACCTATCAGCTTGACCTGTATTTACATTAATGCTGAACTACTTTAACAAAAAAAACAACAACAAAAAAAAACACACCCTGAGCCTCTGTCTGAATTTGCAATATCATTTTTTCCAAAAAATATATTTTTTGTTTTTTAACAAAGCAGAGACTTTTCTTTTGAAGTGTGGAAATTAAATCAAATCTGAATTTGGTTGCATTGTACTTGACTACATTGCAGGGGTTTTTTTCCCTCCTCTTTGTTTAATATAGGAATCATTTTTCATGCCAATTTTATTTTTCCTTTCAGGAAAAGGAGTGAATGTAGAAGGAGCGGTACCTTCAGAACAGGAAGTTAACCAGCCCAAACCGGCGAAGAGAGCACGGACGAGCTTCACGGCCGACCAGCTGCAGGTTAGTGATCATGTTCTCCATAATTAGGTCGACAGACACTGAGTGTTTGTGGTTATAATCAGTAATTTAATAACCTTTTAATAATTCTGTACGAGTTCTTAAAAAATTATATATAATAAATGTTTAAAATCATGTTAAAGCTTTCAGTTTTTTGTGTATAGGTAATGCAGGCTCAGTTTGCTCAGGATAATAACCCGGATGCTCAGACCCTGCAGAAGCTGGCTGAAAGGACCGGGCTCAGCCGCAGAGTTATTCAAGTGAGTGGAATAAAGATTCAAATACTAGATTTATTTATTTATTTGTTTGTATTTTTGGGGGGGCACCTATTAATTTGTAAAGGAAGCAAATCATTTATAGTTCTTCTTTAAGCCTTATGGAGAAATTTTTCACTTAGTGTATATTCCTGAGGTAAACATTTAGAAACTAAATTGAAATTAAATTTAAGCTTCAAGAAAAACTGATATACATGATACGTTTGTAGGCATTTAAATAATAGAGTAATGATATAATAGATCATTTTGATTTAAAGATTCATACTGATGGGGTTATATTTATTTTTATAAAATGTAAATTTGTGGTGTGTATGGGAGATAGAGCTTTGATATTTACCTTTTAAGTTTTTCTATAAATAAAGGTAGAAGTATTAACTATACATTAAAAATGTATTAAATATCTCGCATCCAGACGGATGTTTGTTCATGTTAAAGAATGTGTTCTTATTAATATACATCAATAATTTAGTTTAGAATTTGGAGCTTGTGTTTCCTGAGTCAGTAATTTATCAGGAATATGAAACTGCTCTGAATTGAATCTTTTGCTCGTGATGAGATAGAAATTAAATAATGTCAATGCTTCTTGTCCTGCTGTGTGTGTTGTGGTCCCTCAGGTTTGGTTTCAGAACTGTCGAGCACGTCATAAGAAACACGTGAGTCCGAACCACTCGTCCACAGCGCCAGTGTCGTCCCTGCAGCCGGGCAGGCTGTCCCCGCCTCTGATGGAGGAGCTGCAGTACACGGCCTTCACTCCGGTCGACACGCCCATGCTCACCACCCTGCACTCGTACATGGACGGTAAGTTCAACCCTGGTGTTTCTCACACTTATGGAGGAAATTCACACCCTGATCACTTTGAAAGTCATGTGAGATTGATCTTGGTTTGGTAGATATCAGATTTCTGTGTTAAACTTCGATTTGATTAAGATCCTTGAATTCTTTCATTTTATTTTGTCCAATCTGCTTCATTTTTATTAATTCAGTTTCAGCTTCAATGCACACAGTGTAATGATCTCCAATTTTGTTTGTCTTTATAGTCTCATATAAGGCCCAACTTATAAAATGACTGTGATGAAGCGTGCAAACTTTCAACAGCTAAAAATGTGGGAGAAGAAATAATGCCACACGTTTATTTCAAATGTTTAATAATTTTTTAGTAGTTTGTTTGTACTGTAATCCAGACCACTCTATAGAAATCAAACAACCATGTTGCACTTCAAGGAGCTGTTCTTTCTCATTAAGGCTTTTAATGGAAACTGGATCTAATGTGGAGTAATATTTTATAGATGAGTTCTACCATGATATCGCTCTATCCATGATAACTCCCTTAGCGTGAAGTTAGCTATCAGCCATGTACAACAAGATTGAGTTGAATAGCAGTTTTATGTTTTTATTGTAATCAACATTGCATTTTTTGTTATGTTAATTTTAAGTATGCTACGTGCATCTCGGCTACATAAAACAGCAAATTGACAATGACTTTGGTGAAAAATTAAATAATGCTCTAAAAATTTTAAACATACATTCTTAACATCAAATATTTTCATTCCAAATGTTGTTGCTGTTTAAATATTTTTTGGAAGTTTTGTTTAAGTATTTCATTTTTTCTGTACTCCTTGTATACTAGCTGATATCCTAGTAGTAAAGGAGCCAATCAGAATGCACGATTAATCACTCATGTGGAGTGTACTGTATATAATTATTTTTTGGACTCTTATTTTAAAGAATTTTGGTTGTGCTGTATTACAGTGAAGTACTGTGGGTAGTGATGGCTCAGTGGATAAGGCTCTGGGTTACGGAGCCCAAAGTAAGGGGTTCAATCACAGTATCACAAGGCTGATGCTGTTGGGCCATTAAGCAAGGCCCTTAACCCTCAATTGTGCAAAAATGATAAATGGAAGTTGCTCTGGATAAGGGCGTGTACCAAATGCCATAAATGTACTAAAGATTCCTAAAGCTGCTCAGTGACACATAATTGGTAATATTTTTAATAATTAATATTTTAATATTCCCCGTCAGTTATTATTGTTGCTGTCATTCTGAAGCAGCACCGATCTGTTGATCAGTTTTCAGTAAATTCCACCTGCGGTTCTCAATATGGAGTCCGTGACGCCTCACCAGGGAGCGAGCGTTTTAATAATTGTTAGTGAAGAAAATCAGCTCTGATAATTTAATTCTGAGTTTAACGTGATTTTTTTTCTTTTAGCTTTGCATGAATTTCCACCTTCACCCAAGGATGAACTGATTTTAGATTTTGAAAGTCCAAGGTCAAGGAGATGGTTCAAGTTGATGTCTTTGTTGCTGACTTTAGGGCACCTGCTGGTACTAGATCCCTTTCACTTGATCCCTTAATGTTTGTTGGCGTATGTGATTTTATTTATTTATTTATTTTGTTCAGACGTCACGGTCACATTTTCATCTCAGCTTGTAACTCAAGGTTTTAATGTCTGTACTTTTTTGTTTCCCAGTTCAGTCTCCGACATCGCTGGTGTTCCAGCCTCTCCTGTCCCACCCGATGACACAGCTGCCCATCAGCCATGCCTAAGACAATCCCCGCCCACTACACCCTCTCAACCATTCAGGTCAGAGTCTAGAGGAAAGCGTGAGGAACTTTTCATCGCTCTGTTGACAATGTCTTGCACCGTGACCCCGTAACTGTTTATCTTATCCTGAGCGTTTACTGAAGGATGGTCAAAGAAAACAAAAGCTTTCGATGTTTATTGTGAATGGCCGAAATTTTTTTGTTTGTTTAATATATAATGGTTGAATACAATCACAATTTAATTTATTTGTTGTATGTGACTGAGCACTTTGTTTTAAAATGAATTTATGATGGAAGTCTTGGTTTGTTTTTTGTCGATGTACAGCTGCCTTTTTTTTTTTTTCCCCGTTGTGGATGAATTGGAAGTTGAACAAAATGCCAATAAAATGTTCAATGCTTACAGAACTTGTCTGAGTAACTGTAATTCAGTGTGCAAACAAAGCAAAGTGTTTACCAACCTGATTGTGTCCTTATGTCTTACAAGCTCAAGTTTTGTATAAAACTGCCAGGGGTTGTGGGTTTTAGAAGCAATTTAAGATAACAGCATAAAGATATATGTATAATAACTATAATATAGCTGCTAGCAGTGATGAGGGGGCCAAGCAGGGTAGAGTTGCCATTACAATGTGCTCTGATTCTGTTAAAATCAGAGCTACAGAGCTGTAAGCATTGATGGCATATTTTATTTCAATTTGCCAAAGACTGGGTGTGACTGACAAGCGCTCATCCTGTTTGGGTTGTTTGCCTTTGTTGTGGCTTTTAATAGATGGTGTGGTTTTTATTTATTAATTTTTTTAAATAAAATTGCCTTGGATCATGTGAGTAGTTCTGAAGATGACATGTGCTAAGTTTGGTGGTGTCTTTTCAAAGTTCATGTCCAATATGCCCAAATCCAACCACCAATAATTTGAACAGCCTGTTACAATTTGTCAGAGTCCCAGTATTGGTCATCGTTACAGCATAATTTGTGTGTAATGTTTAAGCGATACAGAACCTCATTTTAACAAATTACCAACACAAACACAAAACTGGGTGATTTTATCCAGTGAATTAAAAAGTGGGGGCCATTTTTTCCCCGAAGGTGGCGAACACAATGGGCGGGGTTGTCCAGCGCAAGTAAACAGGTGTATCTGTTTAGTGAGTGACATTTTAGGTGATATATATAAAAAGCATGTTCAAGAAGCCACTATGGCAGCAATTTGGAAGAAATGGGTGTAAATGGTTACCTATTTGACCCAGAAAGGGAAGAGTCCTGTGGAGACAGTGAAACATCACATTATAGTGACTCTGAGGATGAGAATGCTGCCAGAGATGTGTGTGACTGTAAATCCAAAACAGCTTATGCATCTAACGTTTTGCCAACTAGGCTTTCCTGTTGTCAGTAGATTTAGGAACAAAATTTTTTTCACGACTTGTGCAGCTCAGCACTAAACGATTCTGTGTTATGATGCACAGGGTTAGTGACGTAGCCCAGCCAATCCAACGAGTTCACATCATTACCAGGCTGAAACAGCCAATGAGGGAGCCTAGAGTCGCAGCACTTGCGCACACTTTTTAAAATCAGGCATGGACTGATGTTGCTGGAAGGAACCGCTGTCATAGTCATCGTTTTAAAGAGCTAGTAATATAAATTCAGCACAGGCACACTTTAAAAAGACCTCAATATTCATGAGGGGTTAAAGGGTTTTTGTTTATTGCAGCACCGCTGCTGGTCAAACAGAACACTCATCCTCAGAAAGGCACCCCAAGTCGATATACCAAATTTGGTGTCATTTAATGTATCATCGTACAATTTTTAATTGTATTTATTTTTTATTTTTTTGTCTGTTTACTACAGTTTTGTTTCTCCACCTTCCCAGGACTTTTCGCTGGTTTTAGTTTTAGACTGCAGGTTAGCCGATTGCCGTGTCAAACAAAATCTGTAGAAATTGGGCATGTTGATTGACCAAACGCCTAAACATCTGTCTTGTGAGACTAGTTAACATTTGAAGAAAAACTTTAGCTAGCTTTTAGCTAACGATTCCTTAAAACACCTCCAAAATCCTGCTAATGCTCTGGAAGAGCGATCGACTTGCATCATAGCAAATTCTAATAATAACCGAATTCTAATAATTTATTAAACTGTAGTGAACATGGATGAAATCAGTGTGAGGCTTGTCTGTGTGAGTATGAGGTCGTGTTTGGTCTTGCGTCGGGGTAATTGACTGTGCTGTTTACACAGTACACATAACAAATTACACAGCTCTGTTCAGATATTAGCAGGCGCAAATTAGTGGTTTGAGCGCGCTGACAGATTCTGCCGGAATCTGAATGAACAAAGCTGAGCGCTAAAGCGCGGAAAGATGTACGGCTGGGAAAATCTGACACTCCGTTTACACACTAACTATTCTGTTAGTGTGTAAACACCCCGCCCCATACATGAATATTAACTGAATCTGTGTTTTTTAAAGATATGATGATTCAAATATGTGTGATGCTTTTCCACTCACCATGGATGTAAAGAGTGATTATTTGAGTTTCTGCGTGGAGTTTAAATGATCTCCCTATGCTGGGTTTTATCTGGGTGCTCTGGTTTTCTCCCACAGTCCAAAGACATGCACATTAGGCTAATTGCCTTTTCCAAATTGCCCCTAGGTGTGAGTGTGAATGGTTGTATGTGTAAGCACTGTGATGGATAAGTGAGCTGCTCAGGGTGTACCCTGGTTTCGCCCAGAGTCAGCTGAGATAGGCAAAAACCTCCCTGCAACCCTAATTAAGGATCGAGGTTCAGCAAATGAATGAATAATTATTGATGGACTGTAACTAGTGTTGACCGCTGCTTAAAAAACACAAACTACAAAATTATCATCAACTTCCACTTAACCCGAGGTCGGGTCGCGGGGGCAGCAGCCTAAGCAGTGAGGTCCAGACGTCCCTCTCCCCACAACAAAATTATATTTTAAGTAAATAAATTTAAAAGATATCTGTAAATTAAATATAAATATAATTACATTATTTCTATTACATTATTTTAATCATGTATATAATTAGCCTTATGAATCAAAGCAATAGTTAATACAGGCAAAAATATAAACATAGCCTTTTTAAACTATGTGTAATTGGGGGGTGGAGTAGTGGTTGGCACACATGTCTCAAAGCAAGAAGGTCCTGAGTTCAAACCTCAAGCTCAGCTTGCTTGCTTGGCTTTCTTCTGGGTACTCTGGTTTCCGCCACACACTCCAAAGACATACAAATGAGGGTACTTGGCTACATTAAATTGCCCCAGGAGGGAATGGATGCTTGTTTTAGTGAACATGTCCTGCAGGAGGCTGGCAACCCTCTCAGATAACTGCAAACACTGCAACAGAAACCCAGTGCGTCATGGGTATGGAATGGGAAGTGAGTGAGTAAAATGATTGAAAGATTAATTAAAGAAAATAAACTGATATTAATTAAAATTTTGACTATATTTTTTATTTGCAAAAAAACCCCCCCAAAAAAATCACATTCTTGTTTTGTCCTTGTAGTACAAAAAATACAAACACGACCTCTTCCCATCCCAAAACATACAAAAAAAAAAAAAAAAAAAAAGCATTTATGCAACAATTACAAACTGTAGCGTGTAAATCGTCCACCTCCCCGATACAAAGGAACCCAAATGGCTTCATCATCCTTGTGGAGGAAAATTTTTCGAAGTTGCTTAGTGTGTGTCAGTTTCACGGTGATTTTATTCAGACTTGCTTTATGAACTCTACTTGTATAAGATGATGAGGAGAATTCAGACGAGCTCGAGGAGTGTCTCTCAAAGGACTTTCGATCCACTCCATTCTCAAACTGTAGGCAGAACTGAGGAGATTTTAGAAGGTTCGCAACACTTAATTTTTACTATTTGACTAAAAAGATTAAAAAAAATTCTCATATAGTTTCCCCATTTTAAACAAAATGTAATAAATAAATAAATAAATAAATAAATAAATAAAAATACATTATTTTTGAGTGAACTGATTTCTAGGGGGCAAATCCTACACCACAGCGCCCTCTGGTGGCCACCAGATAAACAAAATGGTCTGCTGCCATCCGGGTATTTGACTTAAGGAGTTAAATGTAGAAGTGGAAAATACCTGTAGTACAACTATACCTCATTACTTTACTTCAGTACTATTACTAAACATTTGTATATCATTTAAGTAGTATTGCATTTTAGCACTTGTCCTTTTCCCCTTTGTTTTCTTAAATCTGACCAAAACAAATCTCAAACGGGACAAAATTTTAGTTTGAAATGGTTCCCAAATCTAAAGAGGAATGATGAGTTAAAGTAAATTAAATTTTAGTAAATTAGCTAGTTGAGGTTTGCAAAGAAGCATCATTAAATTAAATAGTTCTGTTTATGGATGACTTTGTCAACTTAACTAGGTAAAGTTTTGTCAATTAATTTGATAAATTACCAACTTAGGTAAGTTTTATTATTTAATTTTATAAATTAACCAGCTAGACAGGTTTTAATTTAGTTTGTTAAATTAGCTAGTTGGGTTTATGAATTAGCTTGTTAAGCTAATATGTTGTAAACTTAGCTAGTCATGTTTCAATTTTATGAATTTAAAAAAAAAAAAGTTTTATTATAATTTTTTTAACATTAGCTAACTAGCCAAGTATTGTGACTTAGCATGTTAAATTTGCTAGCTAGTAAAGTTTTATGAATAAGTTCTGTTGACTGTAAAGTGTCACGCAAATGTAGACCTTTAATGAAAAATGTGAAAACAGAATTTTCAAAAACTTCTTTAAAAGATAAATCATATGATGTTTCTCTGTAAGTATCACATCAGGGCTGGAAAATCTGACACATCGAATAATAAAATATTTGAATACATTTTGTTGTGATGCATTTTTTTGTTGGTATTGTTTTTTTTTTTTTTTTTTTTTACAAATAATTCTGTTTTTGTTAACTGGAACTGCAACTGACTTTAATCACATTGTAAAGATGAAGAAAAAGATAAAGTCTTATCTTTAAAATCATGAATGTTCCCCTTTGTCGGTGGTAGAATAGGATTTCTTGGCAGAAAAATAAAAATATTATCAAACGCAATTCAACTTGATTCTTACAGTTTTCACGTAGCACTACTGTTTCGCTCGAAATTGCTAAGTTATTATAGCTCTACGTACTCTATATACTGCGATATATAAAAAAGTTGCTCAAGTAATGTGATATGGTAGATTTGATGTCTAGTGTCTAAATACAGTGTGTTTGCTTAGGCCTCAATTTGTGTGGAACTGGCAACCCTGTTGTGTAGAAAGTTGGCTGAAATGTTTCAAACCATTTTATGATTAAAAATTTGAATCTATCAATAATACAAATTGTTGTATGTATATAGTGGGGGTTAAAGGTAAACACATTACTTAAAGTGAAAAATCAAAAATGTTCTCATTTAATCCAATGACAAGAAAAACCAAACAAAACAAAACTGGGGTCAAATTGGATGTCGCAAAAATTCCTGTAAACGGCGTAAACGGCCGGGCGTGTGTGAATAAGGCAGTTAGATATTCAAAGCGTGAGTGTGTGTGTGTTAGTGCATAGCACCTTCAGTCTCCTCAGGTGAGAGTAAATGCTCAGTGTTTCTCACAGTCTTAGTGCATCGGAGTTGGGTTACAGTACAGGACGTAGCGGCCGGCCTGCGTCCTCGCAGCCGCAGGTGGAGAGTTACAGAATTAAAGCATGCTAACTAGCAGGAGGTGTAAACTAAAGCTATTCTCTGATGGCGGCCTGATGCAGCGCTGCTCGTGATTTCCCGGGGCTCAGATCCACGCTTCCCAGAATTCTGCGCAAGCCTGGAGACATGAGGAAAGGTTTGGTTGGCGTGCCGTCGTTTCTCTCCAGGTCCTCACCTGGATCCGTAATGCAGTGGGAGAAAGAAAGGAGGAAACAGGAACAGATTATTGGGAATGAGTCTACAAAAAAAAAAATTTAAATGCTACATTCAAAAAGGTTTTGCTTTTCAGCACGTCACATTTCCTGCATGTCACCAGTGTCAGTGCGTGGTCTGCTCACTTACAGAAACACAGGAAGAGCGTGTCCACACACATTGCATAGACGCTGAAGAAGCCGTGCGCGATCAGGTACGACCCGAACACGACTGTCTGTCAGTGAGACACAGAAAGGTTAACAGACAGTGAAAAAAAAAATGCATAAGGCACAAGAACTCAAAGCGTTTCCTTACCAGCAGAGGCACCCAGTAATTATTCAGGACTGGAACTTCTTCCTCAATGATGGGGATCTTGTGTGTGAAGAAAAAGAAGGCAATGACACCTGCAAACAAACAAACAAACAAAAACAAAACCCCCCAACACAATAAGTGATTTAACACAACTCTCTACTGCCCCCTGCTGGATCATTTATAAATTTCAAAGTGTGCCCAGCTGCACAACTTCAGGATGGGCTGCCGGCCCTCATTTTTCATGCAGTAGAACATAATTGTTCTTCTGTTGTCCACAAGCTGGTAATGAAGCATTTAAATAATTATAATAATTATAATAAATCTGACCCTCAGGTAGACTTAAAGAAACCCATAAATGCAATGCAAATACATGCAAAAAAAAATAAAAAATCTGAATTATAACCAAAATGATACTCAGACATGACAAAAACAGGCGACTCACCAACACTCCCCGTTATGAGAATTTTTCCTAAGAAGAGCAGGAAGTCTGTGAGCTTGTCCAGCACTGCTACCCTGCGACGGAGAACATTGATGCTGACTGAGACGCGGCAAACACATAGTAGATTGTGTTTTTTTAATGAGCCTCAAGGACGTTCTTACCTCACAACGTTCCTCATTAACAAAAAGAAAGCTTCCTGAGCTGATGTACAGAAACTCTTTCCATAGATTGCAATCTACAGCAAACGGATAACACTGTTAGTGTTTCATGAAGCTGAGTTTATGCTAGGTGATGATGTACAATATAGACTTTTACCATGATGTACGCATTCCTGTTCATGAAGCGAATAAAACGCTCCAGGCACCAAAAGCAGCATTTTAAACAGCAGAGCAGGAAGCGAGCAAACACATTATGAGCTCCTACACACACACACACACACACACACACACACACATACACAAAACGAGTTTAGTCATTCAGAGGGATTCATACAACAGACAGTATGGCCAAATAATTATTATTGTTTATGGAAGGAGTCTCCAGTTTCAGCATGACATGGAGTCTACCTCCACCAAGAAGGTTATGTTTTTGTCGGTGTTGGTCAGTTTGTTTGTCTGGGTTTTTTTATTGCAAAAAGTTATGAAAGGATCTTGCTGAATTTTTTGGAGGAGTAAAGTACAGCCCACGTAACACTAAGATTTTGGAGATGATCTGGCTTAAATTTTGGATCCAGAAATTTTTTGAAGAATTCTTTTTTTTTTAAGTGTAGTATCACAGCAGGCCCAGCAGAGGGTACTGTGTACTTTTTAATTTTTTTGGCTTGGCAAAGTTGTGTACTCTTCAAGTACTCTTGTAGTCTATTTAATTGTTTTGTAGATGACTATATCATTCTATAAACGTACCTTTAAGTTTGTGGTCAAGATATTCCAGTACAATTCGGATGAACTGGACAAAAGCTAAGATCAGTGCGCCAAAAGCAAGAGACCCTGTGTGATACCTACAAGCAAAAACAATCAAAAACACATTACTGGAGTGCCATGATGACCATTTACAACAGAGCTCGCTAGTTAGAACTTTTTAATTATGTTAGTAATATTATATTTTATGAACAAGAAAAGCAGGAACCAATGAATTATTAATTATTGTTAATTATGAAATTGAGATTATACCACAAACACAACAGTATTTCAGCTGCATTATGTTAGTGACACACCTTACAGCCCTGAAAAAGGAGGACAAAACAGGGCTTGATGGGATATCTCCAGGTTTCCTCTTGGCCCAGTAGTAAGAGGCAAAGGCTCCAGCGAGTGTACACTGCCCCAGCGCAATGGTGAAATTCACCAACCAGAGGAAGACGAGCAGATTGCACAGCTGCAGAAGGAAAATATAGCGGTGATATACGCTCTCCCCTCCATAGAACGCGAAGAGACACTGAGCTCCTGGACACTGCTTAGTGATGTTGGTCCTGTTAAATATCTATCCATAAACCAAACATGAAGAATAAATGTCAGTAAAAGTGACTCCTTTCTTATTACATACAAAAGTCTATTATAAAGTCTCATCCTATCTCGTCTCAATATTTAATGCAAAGTCAGAGGAAACGACTCACTTCAGGATTGCACGTGAGGTTGGTGTGCTTGCAGTTGGGCTGCGCTGATGTGACTTTATATACAGCTTCACCGGATGATGCCAGAAAACTAGATTTGGTTAAGGTGAGTAAGCATAATAAGCAATTATTTTGATGTACACAAACACTCTTGTAAAAAAGCTTAAATCTTTTCATTGCCCCTCCTGGCTGGCTCACCAATTTGTAGTATTTGGTGTTATACCTTTTCACAAAGATAAACATCATAATTTTTCATCTAGCATGGTGAGATAATCATGTGTGACAGCTGGGGAAATGTATAAACTAAAATTCCAATCAATAAAAATTCCAAATATATTTATATATAATTAAATCTCTTTGAGCCTCCTCGCTGGCTCGTCAAATGGTATATTTTGGTGTTAATTAACAAACTGACAAACAATTCATATATACATTTATTTATTTATTTAGCATGACAGTCTTCTTAAGAATTGTGGGTAAATGGGGCAGGTTGGAATGATGTAACAACATGCAGACTGACAAAATTCACAGAGTTAAATCAATTCACATTAAATGTTTTAAATGCCCCTTCCTTTAGACTGTAATTAAACCCTCATTTTGGAATATATGACCTATTAATACTAGGCTCACATATATTACACTATAAACTGAGTTGGGATAGTGCCCCAATGGACAAACAAGTTAAATCTGCATATAAATGTCATTCGTGTAATTTTCCTGCAATGCACTGTTCAATAAGGATACACAGCAGTAATAGCCCAGTAAGAGATACACCCAGCCAGCATCACAAAGGTGATGATTGGGTAGAATAAAGCAGACATGATGTAGCTGATTGCCCTGCAACAAAACACACAAGAGTTCAGGAAATTTCATGGGGTTGAAATTGTGAAATTGGAGATAAGAACTGGACTTACTTGCTCCCCTCTTTGAGCAGGGCGATGGCGATACACACTCTCTTCCGTAGGAAGACTAACATTAATACTATGGATGCTTCGGTTAAAGCCAGAGACAACACTGAGACAAAACACACACACACACACACACACACAAACACACACACACACACAATGAAAAGCATGAAAACACTCACTTTAAACAATAACTACAGCCCTTATGGTGCATTCTGTTTTCCTTAGAAGTTGGAAGTTGAAGATGGGAATGACCTGATAGCTAAGTTCACCATCTTCCAGTACAGCAAGTCAGAAAAAAAGATGGACATCTTCAGAAAAACTTTTGTTGTTACCAGTTCTAGTAAAATTAGACATTGTTAGCATGTGAGGTTGTTCTGACTTTCCAAATCTGAAGTCTGATTTCAGAGGGCACTTCAGCTGAAATTTCCTAAAGGAACCCCGGAATTCCAACTTTCCAGTTTAAATGGAATGCACCATTATTTATTTGTCACTGCTTAGTAACATTTACTGTCGGCCATGTTTTAATGACACTTTTTAGCACTTTACTGCTTTATAAGAATCTAATTTGAATTTTAAGCTCTAAATAATAATTCCTACCAATTTTTATAGACATTTTTAAAGATTAAACTTCATGTAATGCTTAATACAATTTTTACGATAGTATTGCTGTTAGTGTTGCACAGAAATTAGCTATTATTTTGCCATCAGTTGTAAATATGGCCATTTTATACATAATGGGTTTGGGGTGGAGCTTTGGATAGGTCAATGCTGTCTGTTTATGCAACAGGAAGTCGGTTTCTGCTTTAACTTACAGAAGATGAGCCATGTCTGGCTGAGCTGCAGATAAACGTGTAGGTTCTTCTGGATGCCGATGTCTGAGATGCTGATGTCGGCTTTGGGAGTTTCTCTCAGAAGCATAAACTCCCAGTAACAACAGCAGATTCCTAACCACACAGGAAGTTAAATATAACACATGATCTAATGTAAATGGTGAAAAGATTTCCCCAAAATTCACACCACAGATTAAGGAAATCAAGACTGTGACAGGAATCTAGGTTTGATGTTTCTATCATGCTCAACCTTACTGTTTTATGGGGCTGTGTTTGTGTAAAGAATTAGGTTTTCTCAGATTTTCCCCAGATTTACACCACAGATTGCAGAAGTCAAGATGACAACAACGAACCAAGTTTTTGTTTTAGTCTTGGCCTTTTCAAACTGTGATGTGAATGTAGGGGAAATTTGAGAATGTTGGAAATTTCATGCCCAGATTTGCACCACAGATTAAAGAGGTCAAGACTGAAACTAGACCGGAAACTAGGTTTGATGTTTCTATCATGATCTAGATTTGAGATCTGAGGTTATTCCATCCCCTACAACATTTTAACCGGGTTCAAATCTGAGCTATGACTCAGCCATTCAACAACTTTATCTCTACTTTTTGATCCATTCCTTGGTGGATTTGCAAGTTTGCTTAGGATCATTATCCTGTTGAAAGATCCACCTCTGGCTCAACTTTGACTTTTAGACGGATGGTCTTACATTATCTTCAAGCACTCTTTGATATGATGCAGAAATCATAGTTGAATCAGCGACTGTGAGTGGTCCACAGCCTGAGGCAGTGAAGCAACCTCCAACCATAACACTTCCACCACTATGCCTCACAGTCAGTATGTGATTCCTCTCCTGTTTACATGCGTACTGTGACTACCACCAAACAATGCTATATTTGCTTAATCTGCCCAAAGCATACTATTTCAAAAGGTCTGGTCTTTGCCTATGTGTTCATTGGTAAACTGTACCCTTGTTCTATTGTTGTTTTTGGACAGCGAGGGCCACACCTTCCATGCAGGTCAAATATCCAGTCTTGTTCTGTTTGTAGATGTGTGTACTTTCACAACAACAGTTGTGAGATTTACCTGCAGATCCTGTGATGAAATTTTGGGGTTATTGGAGACTTTTTTCCCCACATAAAATGATTATTATAGATTACTGATCCCAAGGTCGGGGGTTCAAGCCCCACTATCAATGGGTTGTCACTCCCCAGTGCAGCTAACTGGGTTATCAAAGGCCGGCCATGTCTCTCACTGTCTGTGGTGAGAGGCATGTAAAAGAACC
>JBCNYH010000008.1:9730136-9745773 GCA_039654325.1 Tandanus tandanus | reverse complement strand
CACACACACACACACACACACACACACACACACACACACACACACACACACACACACACACACACACACAATATTATTATAATTATTATTATTATTATTATTACTGTATTGTGCCATTATATCATGTTCACTTTAATATCAGGCCTTTTTGCATTATTTCCTGGAATCCCAGTCATCCTCATTAATAAAACTCTGAAAGTCCAATCAGAGCAATCCTTAAATTCTCTGAGCGTAACACATGTTCCCATTATAATCTCCAGTGCAGTAAACACAGCTCTCCCTCCATGACCACGCATAACAAATACCCTTATCGCCTTATCCACTAACGAACTGCTTTTCATTCACGCCGAGCTCACATCCTGACGATGACGAGAAACCAACAAGATCAGGATACAGCCTCCCAAATCCAGTCCTGTACCCTACACAACACTGAGCCCCTGCCTTGTTTAACCTCACTGCTAACCTTAAACTAGACGAGCAAGCGTGAGAAAAAACCCCCAGGTATTTTCTATAGTAACAACCTACTGCAAGTTTTCTGTGAGGAGATATTTACTGAATATTTATGGAAGGAGCCTCCAGTGTCAGTGCTTGGTATCAGTTAGTGAGAGAGAGAGAGAGAGAGAGAGAGAGAGAGTGTATGAGAGAGAGAGAGTACGAGACATCACTCTTTAATAAATGAAAGTGAGTAAAGGTGAATCTTAGGAGTATATGAGGAATTAAACACTTTTGGGCATGCTGTTATAAGAACAAATCATAACTACTACAGAGGAACGGTACAATCTGATTGGTTTACCATCTGGGGGATAATAAACATTATCCCGGTTGGATAAATGCTTAAATTAAAATGGATGACATACAGTTGGCCACGTTCACTTGGAGCAGGCAGTGTCATGAATGTCAGACTTCAAAATTGGAAAAATAGGGGCTCCCAAGCGGCACATCGACAAGGTGCGCGACTGTCAGTCTGGAGATCGCGAGTTGCACACAGCCATTCACGTGGGAGTTCACTTCCCTGTTACTCAAAGCAATCACCAGCCAATCATAGGTGTCTGTGAACTTGTGCATACAAGGGGGCGAGTATGCTAGGCTGCGCCTAAATATGTGTATCTAAGCAGCTTGTCAAGACGAGGGAGGCAGTATCACGTGTCATGGTGGTCACATGATATAGAGGCAATACTAGCCAGGTGGAGATTGGCTATAAAATTTAGTTTTAGTTTGTTTTTCCTTATGTTTCCATGTAGTATATACTAAATTCTTGAATCATTCAACTGCTCTGCTAGTGCATGGAGCACACCTGCCTTTATTTTGTATGTATTTTGGCTCCGCCTACACTACATGCAATATGTGGCTCTGATTGGCTGTAGGAGATGGTGGTACTCACGCAGTGGCCGTGCCTTTCTGTCCACAGAAATCTCCTGAGCTGTCTGTAGGATGGATCACTTTCCTGGGGTCTCCATGTATCCAGGCTAGAGAAACAACACACACACACGTGCCTTAGTTCTTCAGCTCCATTACTTGATATCCACTAAGCTTTAAATCCCTGGTATGAAAATTTATGAGGCAGGAACAAGCTCTGTGTGAAGCAGGACAGGAAGTCACACACACACCTCAATACAACAGGCTTATTGATTTTTCTTGCTCACTCACACTTCATTAACTAAGTCACTGCATACAAACAAGAGACACTTTTCTCCATCTCTCTCTAATTCATCTAATCTCTCCATCCAATTCATCCTTCAGACCCGTTTTCTCTTACACTCCTCCATTACGGACCCATTTTAATCTTTATATCTTCAGCGTCCACGCTGGATAGGCCTAGGGTCCACTAGGGTCACGGGGAGGTCGCTAGAGCCTATCTCAACTGACTCTGGGTGAAGACGGGATAAAAAACACAGTCAAAGCACACCCAACTGTTCACACTTGCACCCAGGGAATATGTGGAACATCCTCTACTGGAGATCCTGGAGAAAAACCTCACAAGCACGGAAAGAACATACAAACTCCACACACAGAAATACCCTCACTAGGCTCCAGAGCGGCACAACGATTAACGATTAAGGTGCGTGACTATTAACCTGGAGATCGCAAGTTCGAATCTGGGTTGATGCCGCAGCTATTCGTGACCAGGAGTCCATGGGAGCTAATTGGCTGAGCTCTCATGGGAGGGGGGATGGTATACACTCCCCTGTCACTCACAGTGATCACCAGCCAATCGGGCGATTGGTCACCTGCACCTGCAATTTTGCATACGCAACAGTTCATAAAGAGGAGGTTGGCAGCAATGCATGTCACAGAGGGGGCATGTGCATGCTTACGCCCCTCCCTGGTTGGTGGTGGTCAAATGTGATAGAGAGGTAACACTTGAATGGTGGGAATTGGTTACGACTAAAATTGGGGAAGAAAAAAATGAGGGGAAAGGGGAGGAGGCTGGGGGGAACAGACGCCCTCTCTGAGCACGGGACCCTGAGGCGGACGTGCTAACCACTACGCTACTGTTCTGAAAATAAAGTATAAATATGGAATTTTAGTTTAAGTTTCATTTTGTTCCTGTGTAGTAAATACTAGAACAGTTATTCTTTGGTGGATATCACCATATATGGTTAATGTTCTCAGCAATGTCCACTTCGTCTTTGGCGACATGATGGAAGACGAACTGTTTCCTTTAATTTCTCTCAGTTGAGTCAGCATCACTGATGCATCGGGAAGATGATGTCATCGCTGAGCTCATCTATTTGAAAGGATTAAAGTGGTTTTCTTCTGTGTGCACGTGTGTGAGAGAGAGTGTGTGTAGAGGATGCTGACATCATTCTTGGCTGCCATAAAGTGAGAATTACAGTCTCGGTTGTTGTAGGGACGTTTTTAAATCTCCGAACTGCAACTGCTGTTGGTAAAGAAGGGATTTAAAAAAAAGTGTCCCAAACAGAGAAACACTGCCATTCTGCTACAATAAGCTCCACAGCTGCGGAGCTCCGGAGCAAAAACGCTGTATGAATCCCTGTTTCAGATTCACAAGTGCACTTGACTTTGAAGGGGACTAAAAAGGCTGCAGGAGGAAGCGCGGCTGCGCTCGATGACACCGAGACGTAATTGCTTTGCTTAAAACGCCGTGTCACGGAGATGATCTCATTTTTCACAGGCATTTCTCTCACCCTGTGTATTAACCTTCGCACCTGATTTCATCTCTGCTATTCGGCACTAGCTTTACTTCGCTTTACTTTGCTTTTTTTGAGATGCTAATGAGATCTCAACTCCCTGGCTCATACACACACATACACACCAAGCTCCCAGGTAATTGGACTGACTGACACAAATAAATGAAAATATCCCCCTTATGGAAATTTAATGCTTGTTATTTCAGTCAGAAGACAAAGACGACGGCGTCCTGACGATCCTGAGACAAAGACAAGCGACGCCTTTGTGTGCTTTCGATGGAAATATGAAACTAATCCAGATCCCCAAACTCCTGATTTCATAACAGCTTGGAGTGAAATTCATTTATTCCACCATACACAAAGTTAAAATTGTAAGAAAGATGATTTCTCTTCATGTCTCCTCCACCACGGGCAAAAGTGTGAGGAGGATCTCCTGGAGCTCCAGGATACCAGATCTCCTCCAAACCTGCTGAGAGACTCCTCCTCTCAGCGCTTCACACTGTGGTGGGCGGAGAAACCGGAGAACCCACAAGAACTCCGAGAACCCAGGATCAAACCAGGGATCCTGCAGCATCATCATCAAAATGACGCTTCGCCATTTTGCATTCATATATTCAGAACCCGGGCGGCACTGTGGTGTAGTGGTTAACACGTAGTCACAGCAAGTGGTCACAGCAAGAAGGCCTGGGTTCGGCGAGGGTGTTTCTGTGTGGAGTTTGCATGTGCACCCCGGGCATGCGTGGGTTTCTTCCGGGTACTCCTACAGTCCAAAAACATGCACAGTAGGCTAATCGGTTGTTCCAAATCGCCCCTAGGTGTGAGTGTAAGTGTGAATACTTGTATGTTTGTTTTCTCTGCAATGCTCTGGCGAGCTGTTCAGGGTGTACCCCACCTTTGCCCAGAGTCGGCTGAGATGGGCACCAGCCTCACCGCGACCCTAATTAGGATTAAGCAGCTTAGGAAACAAATGAATGAATGAATATTCAGAGCTAACAGTGTCCTGTCTGTACCTCTTCAATCCACTGACCTCAAACTCCACCAATAAACTCATCCAAAGGAGGATTAGCGAAGGTAGCATTAGCGTTAGCATTACCCGCTAAGAGCAAGTAGTACATCTTCCTGGGTTTGAACAGCATGAAATATTAATATTTAAGACAGAAAGAACACACACACACACACACACACACACACACACACACGCACACACACACACACACACACACACACACACACATACTTTCTCTCTCTCTCTCTCTCTCTCTCTCTCTCTCTCTCACCCACACACTCTCTCTCCTTATTTCTCCTCTCTTTTATCTTGATACCTAAAGCTGAAATGTCACACTACTCTGCTGTCTTTTCTTTGGGGCGAAAGGTAACAAGCTGGGAGTTTAAATATCGACTACAGCAGGGTATATTTTTAAGGAAACGACTTTTGGAAAAGAGACAAACAAATAAGATCCTCCCCTTTTCCCGTCAAATGAAGTCAACAAACCTAAACACTCCTAGCATTTAAAGTTTGCACTAGCGTAGTGCTGTAATAGCACTCACGCCTCACAGCGAGAGGGTCCTGGGTTCGAGGCCACTCGCTTGTGTGCAGTTTGACCTGGGCTTTCTCTGGGTTCTCTGGTTTCCTCCCACAGTCCAAAGACATACACAGGTCATTCCAAATTGCGCCGACGTGTGAGTGTGAATACCTGTGTGTGTTAGCCGTAGACATAAACACAAGACCCTTGGATGACGTGCCTTTGGCGGCCACCATGTTACCAAGGACTAAAATCCGCCATTCAGATAAGATGGGTGTTGAATGTTGTGTCTCAACTTACTCCAACAAGCGAAAAAGTCTCTCTAAAGCACAAGGAATAACATTTCACTTGTAAGTATAGTATCTACAGATTAACTGCATTCTTTATTATTTATTCTCCTTTCCATAAAAAACCCTGAAAGTCCAAATATTTATTTAATTTCATTTGTATCATCAACACGTGTAACAATATGACTCAAAATAAAGTGCAAAACGAAGCAACCTTTCTCAATTATGCAGCTTGTTTACATGTATAAAGCCTAGTTATCAAGTGTAACCAGTTTCTGGTAAGACGGCGGCAATTTCGGCATGTTCTGAATACACATTTACATTTTTCAGCATTTGGCAGATGCTCTTATCAAGAGCGACTTACAATTATCGTTTTTATACAGCTGAGCGTTAAGGGCCTTGCTCAAGGGCCCAACAGTGGTGATAGTGGGGATTGAACAGCTGACCTTCAGTTCAGTAACCCATTGCCTTAACCACCAAGCCACCACTGCCAATACACACGATACACCAAGTAGCATCGGTCTTGTGTTTATGTCTATGGTGTTAGCTCTGCAATGGTCTGGCGAGCTGTTCAGGGTGTACCATGAATGTTGGCTGAGAAAGGCTCCAGCCACCCTGCAACCTTAGTAGGATTCAGCAAATGAGTTATTAGTGTTACTGTTATTGTCTATGGCACCTGGAGCTCACAGGAAACGACATTTGGTTCTGCTGCCTCCCCAGTATGCGGATGAAGGACAATAAAGTTGAGTATGAGTTTTGGAGTGAGAGTGAGAATGAGAATTTGATATGGATCATCTACAGAATAGAGGCATCTGCGTAACAGCGGGTAACTGATGATCAGAGGTGTAGGTGGAGTAAGCTGCTGAGATTCCTCTGATCTTTGGGGTCAGACTCTTTGTCTTGGATTTCATTATAAACCTTCATTTCATTTTCACTGAACCAATAAACTCCTTCAATAAATTCTGGAAAATGTCAAATCAGGCGGCACGGTGGCGTAGTGGTTAGCATGTCCGCCTCACAGTAAGAAGGTCCTGGGTTCAATTCCCAGCTCAAGCGTTTCTGTGTGAAGTTTGCATGTTCTCCCTGGGCTTGTGTGGGTTTCCTCCGGGTACTCCAGTTTCCTCCCACAGTCCAAAAACATGCACAGTAGGCTAATTGGCGGTTCCAAATCACCCCTAGGTGTGAGAGTGAATGTGAATGGTTGTGTGAGTGTTGGCCCTGCGATGGATGGCGAGCTGTCCAGGGTGTACCCCGCCCTCGCCCAGAGTCAGCTGAGATGGGTGTCAGCCTCCCCGCGACCCTAGTTAGGATTAAGCGGCTTCGAAAATGAATGAATGGATGAATGATCTTTGCCATAGTGACTGTGGTGCCGGGGTTTGATGTTTGCTGTAGTGATTCTGACTCACCAGGTAAACCACACCATGTTTGCTGTAGTGATTCTGACTCACCAGGTAAACCACTGGTGACTAACACAGACCTGTTTATGTCCAATCGGAAAGGCGTGTTTATGATTTCAGACCTGATGATAAGTGGATAAAAGTGGGCACTTACCCACGGTGCCGAGCGCGGCGTAGCCGAGGATGACGATGACGAAGAGCACACAGCAAAACACGTCTGTGCAGCTCCTGCAACAAAGAGAAAGATGAGTGAGGAAGACTGTGGGAAGATCTTCATCCCTCAGGAAGCTCAGAGAAACAGAGAGAGAGCTCGAATAACACTTTTACAGCCGTCCATTGCATCAGTGTAGTGTTAGCATGATTAGCAAAAAAGGTTCATTGTTTTTTTTTTTACATAGTTTCTGATGTGCCACTCAAACTTAATGCACTACCAAACACAAATCAGACATTATTTATATTTATAACCATATACAGTAAATATTGTTATTTTTATAAGCCAAAAAAACAGAAACGTCAGCTTCAGGCAAAATAACAGGAGTCCGGGGCATGATGCCACCGCCACCATGTTTCCGAATAAAGATGGGTTTCTAATGTATCTATTTTCTGCCAAATGTCTGAGTTTGCCAAACAGGATTACTCTTCTTTGATGAAGGTCCATGCAAAACAGGAAGTACTGTTAAATACTGAGGTCATGTGACACTTCAAATAGAATCAGTTCTCAGTTATCAGCATCGGGGGCAAATAGTTCTGCACTCACCTCTTCAAAATTCTTACAGGCTTCAAATGATTCTGACTCGGATTTTATTATTATTGCATTACAGAATTTTATTAATTAATTAATTAATTTATTTTAAAATCGGTGCATCTTTTTTTTTCATCCAAATAATTAACGTAAATTCTCTCAGTCTGACGGAATAAATGATTAAAAACATTTGGAATTTGTCTCCTAGTTCAGAACTCTGATGATGCCCGCCAGGGCTCATCTCTGATCTCCAACCTGATCTCACATGCAATTAGTAGCAAAAATCTGAAGGAAAGGAAAGTTTGAAGTTTACAACATTTCACTTTAATGAATTCGATCATGCACAGAGCGAGAGAACGTGAGCGAGAGCTCTGTAACACTGTGAAGCGCTGATCATGGATAGAGATAGAGACAGAGAGACAAAATTAGAGAGATGGAGATGGACAGACAGAAAGAGAGAGAGAAGGAGAGTGCAAATGTGTGTGTGTGAGAGAGAGAGAAAAAGAGAGGAGAGAGAGAATGATGAGAGTTAAAAAGAGATAGAGTGAATGAGAGAGAGAGGAAATGAGAAAAGAAGAGGAAATGACAGAGAGAGACAAAGAGAGAAACAGAGTGAGAGAAAAAGAGAGAGAGAGAATAAGAGAATGAGAGAGAATGAGAAAAGAAGAGCAAATGAGAGAAAGAGACAGAGTGAGAGAGAAAAGAAAAGAGAGCGAGAGAGAGAATGAGAGAGAGAATGAGAAAGAGAGAAGAATAGAGAGAGAGAGAGAATGAGCAAGGGAATGAATGAGAGAGAGAGGAAATGAGAAAATGAGAGCAAATGAGAGAGACAGATAGCGAGAGAGAGAGAGAAAATGAGAGAGAGATACAAATAGGGCGAGAGAAAAAGAAAGAGAAAAAATAAGAGAGAGATAGATAGATAGAGAGAGAGAGAGAGAGAGAGAGAGAAATAGGGCAAGAGAAAAAGAAAGAGAGAAAAAATAAGAGAGAATGAGAGATAGATAGATAGATAGATAGATAGATAGAAAGAGAAATAGAGCAAGAGAAAAGGAAAGAGAGAAAAAATAAGAGAGAATGAGAGAGAGAATGAGAAAATGACAGCAAATGAGAGAGAGACAAAGAGAGACAGAAATAGAGTGAGAAAGAAAAAGTGAGAGAGAATTATGATTTTATTATTTATTTATTGTTTTGCCTTATTTTTTATTCCTTCATTTACTTTTCCAACTGCTTAATCCCACTAGGGTCGTAGGGAGGTCGATGCCTATCTAAGCCAAAACTGGGCGAAAGTACACCCTTGGGTAAACCCTGAACAGCTCGCCAGTCCATTGCAGGGCGAAGACACACATACACAGTCACACATAACCATTCACACTTACACCTAGGGGCAATTTGGAACAGCCAATTAGCGTAATGTGCATGTCTCTGGACTGTAGGAGAAAACGCACACAAGCACAGGGAGGACATGCAAACCCCACACAGAATCGCCCTCGCCGAGTCCGGGTCGTTTTCCTTTAACCATGACCGGATGATTCTGTCTGCTGTTGAGTAACAAATCACTCGTTTAGATTTCCAGCGATGCACCGGCGCTTTAGCAAACTCTTCGCTCTGCAGAAAGGTCAGAGGTGTACACTTCCTGGAATGAATAATGTAAGAGTTTACTGACCTTGGTTTCACAAAAACGACTTCTGACCATGAAAGATGATGATGATGATGATGATATTCCTCACACCTGAACCTCAGATATCGCTGCTGATTTAATAACTGGCCCTTAATGCGTGATAAAAAAAATATTTTGTATAGAAGAGCAGGGCACGCACTGTGTATAAACTTAAATTTGGAAAATTACAGCAACCCAAGAAACCCGCCATACACACACACACACACACACACACACACACACACACACACACACACACACACACAGCTGTACCTTTCAAATTACAGAGAATCAGAAGAAGTGACGGCACGAGTATGCAAAAGTGATTTCTAATTATCCATTAATTTATTTTCGAAGCCGCTTGATCCTAATTAGGGTCACGGGGCGGCTGATGCCCATCTCAGCTGACTCTTGGCGAGGGCACGCCACCTGGCCATTGCAGGGCCAACACTCACACAACTATTCACACTCACTCTCACAACTAGGGGAAGCTATTAAGCCTACTGTGCATGTTTTTGGACTGTGGGAGGAAACCGGAATACCCGGAGGAAACCCAAGCTCCACACAGAAACACACTTACCGAGCCCGGGAATCGAACCCAGGACCTTCTTGGTGTGAGGCGGGTGTGTTAAGCACCGCGCCACCGTGCTGCCGATTTTTAGTTCAGAATTTCTAATTCTTCCACGTCCATATTGCATCCTCGATCTCATGACAGTTACACGGATGTATGAACATCATGACGTGCTGTCTCCGAGGCGCGATACCTATCGACAGCCTTTTTTTTTTTTTTAAATCTGCAGCTCATACAGCAGGAGAGACGTATCAGCCTCGGAGGAAAGCGCTATCCGTCCACCTTCGTATGCATGAGCGCATATCCATACACTATTACGGATAATGTCACTGTGATTGACAGGGAAAAGATTACACATCAATCCTTCCTCCCTGACAAAACAGCCAATCCGTGGGCTGAGGATTAACTGGACTGATCTCCATTCTGTAAAAAGTGGAGGTTAAGTTAACTCTCAGCCCACAAATTAGCTCTCATGGGCTCCTGGCAACGGACGGCGGTGGTGCCGAGTTCCAGTGACCTGAGATAAAGCAGAGGATTATGGGAAATTTTTTAGCATAATAAGGCATATATAGCTTCAGAC
The DNA here is from genome assembly GCA_039654325.1 of Tandanus tandanus. NCBI lineage: Eukaryota > Metazoa > Chordata > Actinopteri > Siluriformes > Plotosidae > Tandanus > Tandanus tandanus. The sequence goes on along the minus strand of JBCNYH010000008.1, from coordinate 9,735,864 downwards.
GTGACTTGATGCCTTGCTGTCTGGTGCTTTTTTTCCACCAGACATGCTCCATCTCGCTGTATTTATTTCACACAAGTGGTGGCGGCGTAAACGTGCTGTAGTGTTTATCTTCAGTTTCAGACCCAGAAGTAATACAGCATGAGTGACCTGATTTCATCCTGAGTGTGTTTTTGCTTCTCTTTTCTACATACCCAACATCCCCCAACATGCAGCTTTAATTTGCGCCATTTACAGGATTTACTAATAAACGCAGTAAGCCCTGACGAGCCTCGGGTAGAGACTAAACCCAGATTAAATAAGGTTCAACCGAAGCCAGAGGAACACCGTTTTACGCGGTGCGGCTATAAATAGAGCATGGAGGAAAGCAGTGGAGAGATTTCTGAACTACACGCAAGGCTAATCAGCGCTAATTAGAAATACAGCGCATATCATGGGTCTGTACGAGACTGCAGAGTGAGCGTTCTAATATATAAGGAATTAAAGTTTGCTCTCACTGGGCTTGTAAACAGTTGGCGGCTGTGGAGAACGGAATTTTGCCACATTCGCCATTCATTCTACAAATAGTCTCCAAGTATTCGCCATGGAGTTTCGAACATGGTGAACGTCTGTGGTCAAGTGACCGTGACGCTCTATAAAGATGACTCGAGAGCATTTAGCAAACTGCCAGAGAACAAGTGGCACAGTCACCACATTCGCCAAACCGCCACTGACTATTCACAGACGATTCAACTCTCTGTTCATTAACTATTCTCCAATACATCTCCAAAACAATCGTACAAAGTCGTCAACAAATCACCAATTAGTATCTCACTGATTGACTGACTGACGAGTACTTGGTGAATAGTTCAATTTCATCAAAAAGAGGTGATCCGCTTGTTGTCGATTTTGTCAACGTTCATCGCTGAGTGAGATACTCACCTTACAAGTGGGCGGTGAAGGGGTTATTTAACGTTTACGGAAGAAGTCTCAACTAACAGTCTGAGGTACAATCTAAATTTTAAGTTTCCTGGTATCTTCATGATTTTACCAAGGGTTTATAGCTACTATAATATAAGGTATATTGGTACGTCAGTTTTCGTGGTAAATAAAAGTCGTTCAGCTTTACACTGACCGCTTGTTATTGGACGAGCTAAACATAAGCTGTGATAACTAGCTAGCTTAAAGGTACAGTCTGTAAGACTGTTTTTAGAGAATCTATTTACAGAAATTAAGTACATTATCAACGAAAAAGTTTTCATTTATCTATAATCATATCTATATTTGAGTTTTTGGAAGCTTAGAATGATCTGTTTATATCTACATGTGGAGTGGGTCCACTCTCATGGAGGCCACCATCTTGCGCCGCCATGTTTCTAAAGTAGCACAGAACCATATGGGCTTCAGATAGTTGCAATCTAGATCAGTACTGGTAGTGGAATCAGCACCCGCTAGATATCGCTAAATCCTACACACTGTAATGGTTAGCTATCTCTGGCTAATTTGCTAGCTCGCTAGCTTTGCGTTATCATATCAGGAATATTTCCTGAAATTATTTATTATACTTGGAAAATTTCACTGCTGAAGGTTGCCGATTTGCTTTTATACAAGCTCCAACAGACAACCTTCAGCAGTGAAATTTTCCAGGTGTTCGAGCTACTTTGTTCTGAGGTCTTACAGCAAGGTGGTCTCGCCAAGATGGCTGCCAACTGGCGTTGAAAATTAAAAAACTGATGCACGATCAAGTGTTTTTTTAGACTGTGTTTCTCTGCCTGATATGATAGCGCAAACCTAGTGAGTTAGCAAATTAGCTAGCATGTTTTAATCATATAACTTGGCCAATAACTTCACAGACTAAGTTCATAACGAGCTGCTTGAGGTATTTTAGCTTGAACTATTTTAGATTTGAAATTCAACAACAAAAGTGTTTTTAAATGAACTGTATACCTTAGATGTAATAATTTCCACTTCCCTTCTTTTCATGCCATTCGAGTACAACTTCTCTGACATTCTTACCACTGTGAAGCGTACAGTGGTCTCACCAAGATGGCGCCAGTCCAGTTTCAAACTATGCTGCGTACAAACCCCATTATGAGCCATCCAGTTTTTTTTTTTTTTTTTTTGAGATCATTGAGTCTGCAGAAGTTCACAAAGTGTTTAACTTTGTGGTGAAAACAAAGCAATTTCCTCAGACTTCCTCATTATAGGTATCTGACTGTATAAAAGAAAAACAACTAGCGAGCCTGGCAATTTAGTGCCGTAGGCAGAAGTGGGAATAAACAGGATTAAAGAAGGGATGAATAATAAACAGCATGACATCACTCAGCTTTTTCTTCTCTCTCAAAGTTCCTTGTTTTTCCAGCCTGTGAGTAACGCCTGCAGTGTTTGTAGTTTCTATAATTAAATCTCCTGCTTTCAAGAAGCAATCGTTACCATCTCGCTCTTATCACTTCAAGCACGTCTACCAGGAATTTAGACGGCCGCGGTATTCGCGTCCCTGCCGCGGAAATAATTCAGCCCAGAGACTGACACTAAAAACCGAGGAGAGGGTATTTACACGGTATTTGGAGGCTAATCTTTGGTCTTATATGAGGTGTAATTACATCTCAACACATGCCTTAATGATTAGCTGCAATAATCTTCACAATACCGCACTCTGAGGAAAAGAGAATTACACTTCATCATGATATTCATAACACACTCGTTGGTTTGAGATCATCAGTATATTGAAGATGATTTTCTTAAGCTTTGAAAGAGGAAGGAATAATACCACCCCCCCCCCCCAACCCCCGATTTTCCCCCTTTAATTAAATTGTAACCAATTTCCACCCATCAAGTGGAGGGGCGTAGTAAGCACATGACATGTGATGCTGCCACCCACATCTTTATGGACTGCTTGCACAAACACATTCTTTGACTGACAGATAGTAAAGTGTACGCCATCCCTGGCTTAGGTCAATTAGCTCCCCTGGACTCTCGGCCACAGATGGCTGCGGCATCAACGTGGACTCAAACTCACAATGTCATCACTCAGTTTAGCAACCTTTAACAACAATTCAGAAAACCAGTAGTGACCTCTGGTGATATATTTATCCATCATTGTACATGACACATACAAATTAGGGAGGCATTGTTACATATTGTGTGACATCATCATGCAACATTAGCAACATTTCAGCGAGCTTATAATGAGTAGTGAGAATATTCAGTACTGTTGCATGACACGTGACATCAGCATGCAATGTAGTGAGTTTTAATGATGCTTCACAGAGCACTTGGTGGCACTGTATTCACCGTATGCAAATTAGACATGGTTACTTATTGTGTGATGTCACCACGCAATGTAGTGACTTCCACACTGCAGGAGCTCTTCAGTCCAGTGTAAGAGTTAAACTATCTCTCTTGCGTGCGGCTGCCCTGTCAGCAGTAATCAGGGACATGAGATGAACAACATTCTCATTTTTTATTTAACGTCTCCCTCTTGCTGTAACCGGATTAGTGAACTTCTAAAATTGCTTTTCTTCCCCGTAACCACAGCACTGAGTGTAAGACTCACGTTGGTATGTGTAGATGTGACAGATTTTATTCATGGAGCTATTTTATATTTATCACATGCAAGTCCTAGGACACGTGGCGACCATCTTGGGAAACATTTCCAGTCATACAAGACAAGAGTTCTGTATAAATCAGTTCATACATGAGGAGGAATCATTGGAAGAATCATAATAAAACACAAACTGATCTCGGGTCAGGTTCTTATTAATGAGGTAAATAGAATGGAATCTGAAAACTTACTGAAGGAGAATACAATCTACTAAATTATCCACTGTATAATCTACAAATCCATCTGCTAAATAATCTACTGCATGATCTACTGAATAATCTACTGAATAATCTACCGCATAATCTATTGTGTGATCTACTGAATAATCTACCGCATAATCTACTGTGTGATCTACTGAATAATCTACCGCATAATCTACTGTGTGATCTACTGAATAATGTACTGTATAATCTATTGTTTGATCTACTGAATAATCTACTGCATAATATGTGTGGTCTATGGAATAATCTACTGAATAGTTTACTGTATAATCTACTGTGTGATCTACTGCAAAGTTTACTGTATAATCTACTGAATAATCTACCATATTATCTACTGAATAATCTACTAAATAATCTACTAAACAATCTGATAAATAATCTACAAAACAATCTACAAAACAATCTATTGAATAATCAACTGCATAATCTACTGAATTATCTACTGTATAATCTACCGTGTGATCTACTGAATAATCTATTGTATAATCTAGTGAATAATTGACTACATAATCTGTGTGATCTACAGAATAATCTACTAAATAGTTTACTGTATAATCTACTGTGTGATCTACTGTAAAGTTTACTGTATAATCTGTATAATCTACTGAATAATCTACTAAATAATCTACTGAATTATCTACTGAATAATCTACTAAATAATCTACTGAATAATCTATTGTATAATCTACTGCATGATCTACTGTGTGATCTACTGCAAAGTGTACTGTATAATCTGTATAATCTACTGAATAATCTATTGTATAATCTACTGTATGATCTACTGTGTGATCTACTGTAAAGTTTCCTGTATAATCTGTATAATCTACTGAATAATCTACTAAATAATCTACTGAATAATCTACTAAATAATCTACTGAATAATCTATTGTATAATCTACTGTATGATCTACTGTGTGATCTACTGTAAAGCTTACTGTATAATCTGTATAATCTACTGAATAATATACTAAATAATCTACTGAATAAGCTACTGAATAATCTACTAAATAATCTACTGTATAATGTACTGTATGATCTACTGTGTGATCTACTGTGTGATCTACTGTAAGGTTTACTGTATAATCTGTATAATCTACTGAATAATCTATTGTATAATCTACTGTATGATCTACTAAATAAGCTACTGAATAATCTACTGTATGATCTACTGTGTGATCTACTGTAAAGTTTACTGTATAATCTGTATACTTTACTGAATAGTATACTAAATAATCTACTGAATAATCTACTGCATGATCTACTGTGTGATCTACTGTAAAGTTTACTGTATAATCTGTATAATCTACTAAATAATCTATTGAATAATCTATTGTATAATCTACTGTATGATCTACTGTGATCTACTGTAAAGTTTACTGTATAATCTACTGAATAATCTACTAAATAATCTACTGAATAATCTACTGTATGATCTACTAAATAATCTACCGAATAATCTATTGTATAATCTACTGTATGATCTACTGTGTGATCTACTGTAAAGTTTCCTGTATAATCTGTATAATCTACTGAATAATCTACTAAATAATCTACTGAATAATCTACTGTATGATCTACTAAATAATCTACCGAATAATCTATTGTATAATCTACTGTATGATCTACTGTGTGATCTACTGTAAAGTTTCCTGTATAATCTGAATAATCTACTGAATAATCTACTGAATAATCTACTAAATAATCTACTGAATAATCTATTGTATAATCTACTGCATAATCTACTGTGTGATCTACTGTAAAGTTTACTGTATAATCTGTATACTCTACTGAATAATCTACTAAATAATCTACTAAATAATCTACTGTATGATCTACTAAATAATCTACTGAATAATCTACTGAATAATCTATTGTATAATCTACTGTATGATCTACTGTGTGATCTACTGTAAAGTTTCCTGTATAA
>JBCNYH010000008.1:9718213-9730036 GCA_039654325.1 Tandanus tandanus | reverse complement strand
ACTGAATAATCTACTGCATAATCTACTGTGTGATCTACTGTAAAGTTTACTGTATAATCTGTATAATCTACTGAATAATCTACTGAATAATCTATTGTATAATCTACTGTATGATCTACTGTGTGATCTACTGTAACGTTTACTGTATAATATGTATAATCTACTGAATAATCAACTGAATAATATATTGTATAATCTATTGCATGATCTACTGTGTGATCTACTGTAACGTTTACTGTATAATCTGTATAATATCCTGGATAATCTACTAAATACTCTACTAAATAATCTACTGAATAATCTATTATATAATCTACTGTGTGATCTACTGTAAAGTTTACTGTATAATCAGTATAATCTACTGAATAATCTACTGAATAATATACTAAATAATATACTGAATAATCTACAGTATAATCTACTGTATAATAAATAAAGATACTTTACCTGTTATGGACGGGTCCCCTGAATGTCGGGTCAAACCTCCGTGGCTCGCCTAGGAAAAAAAGGTAAGGAGTTACTCAACAGTAATGATTACTAAAATAAAACAAAGCGAGCAAAGTGCTTTTTAACCTCGTCAGCATTCAGTGCAGGTTTAAGGACGCACAAAATATTCCATTCTCCACTCCAATCCATGCTCGATATATTTCTGACACCGATTCAACACAAAACAAGAGAACTCAGACAGCGCAAACCTCTGCCAAGCCCATAAATCCTACCTATCTACTCCTTAATCCTATTAAGGTCTCAGCTGGCCCTGGGTGAAGGCAGGGTACACCCTGAACAGTCCGCCAGTCCATTGCAGGGCCAACACAACCATTCACACTCACATTAGCCTACAGTTAATTAGCCTAATGTACATGACTATGGACTGTGGAGTGGAGGAAACCAGAGTGCCCAGAGGAAACCCACACAAGCACTGGATGAACATGCAAACACCATACGGAATTCGAACCCAGGACCTTCTTGCTTTGAGGCAGAGGTGCAAAGCACTATGGCACCATGCCAGTGGAAGACACACACACACACACACACACACACACACACACACACAGACACACACACACACACACACACACACACACACACACACAGAGCCTAAGACAGCGCTCCACATATAAAAGCACTACAGCTGGGGAGACACAAGCATGGAGCCAAACCTCGCTGTGGCTTCCTATTAATAATTCTGTGTCATTTCCGAGACAGAAACCGCTCTGTCGGTAGCAAAACAGCTTTCAGTCTCTCCAGAGCTGCAGGCGAGAGTGTGATGAATGAGCCGATGATGACCTCGTTGTGGATCCGAGGGCGTAATTAAAGCAGCTCGAACACGGCTTCAGATCGTTCAGACATCTCAACATCTTCCTCTTCTCCCATCAGTACGAATCACAACACTGAATCATTCCCATTTATTAACTCCAGGGACATCTCGAAATAATACTTTAGAGAGTTTAAAGTGTCAAATAACAAGCTACAAGATGATTTATCATGTAATATTACAGTGTTTTATCAGAGAAAGAAAAACAGGAGAGCAGGGAGAGGTACAGGAGTCTGTCCTTCAATCCATCCCTCCATGATCTGTACCACTTATCCATCAGGGACACGGGGACGGTATAACCAATCCCAGCTGACTTCGGGCAAGAGGCGGGGCTACACCCTGAACAGGCCGCCAGTCTATCGGAGCGCTAACACAGTGACAGTAGGAGGAAACCTGACAACCCAGATAAAACCCATGCAGGCATGGGGAGAAGATAAAATCTGTGCACGAAAAAATTTCATTCATTCATTTGCCAAACCGCTTAATCCTACTAGGGTCGTGGGGAGGCTGGAGCCTATTTCAGCCGACTCTATTCGATGGCGAATAGGGGAGGCTGGAGCCTATCTCAGCCGACTCTATTCGATGGCGAAGTACACCCTGACCAGCTCACCAGTCCATCGCAGGGCCAACACACACACAACCATTCACATTCATTCTCACACAGGGGCAATTAAGAATTTCCAACTAGCCTAATGCGCATGTCTTTGAACTGTAGGAGGAAACCGGAGTACCCAGAGAAACCCATGCAAGCACAGGGAGAACATGCAAACTCCTCATGGAAACACCCTCGGTGAATCGAACCCAGGACCTTCTTGCTGTGAGGTAGACGTGCTGTTACCGAGATGCATTTAAACACCATTTTAAAAATTAAATTATTTATTATTATTTAAACTAAAGTTGTATTATTTCCGAAGTTCGGCGCACTGTATCTCTCAAGTGCTGTGTAAGAGTTTCTGAGTTTCCGGGTCAGTAAGCGTGAAGGACGAGACACGGCTCAGTGAACCCTGTTTTTTTTTTTTTTTTTAGCTTTGTGTATCCTGATTTGATTCTCTGTGGTTCCACCTTACTGTCAGGAAGAGCACGCATTTCACTTATCAATGTTGTTGGTGTAGCGCTGCGTGAACACTGGTGTAGCTAACCTTGCAGTGTGTTGATGAAGGTGAGAAGGTCGGAGCTGAAATATGCATTTTAGCTCTGGGGTGAAAGTAAAAAAAAAGGAAAAAAATCTTAATACAAAACTTTCTTTCTTGATTTTTTTTTTAGCACGGACACAGAAACAGACATACTGGTTAGTCGTGGCTAATTCTCATTCTCTGGCTAGGTAGCTTGTGTAGATTATTTCTCACTAATGACCATGATGACTCTTTCCTGGGCTACCACCTTGAGGGAGGGAGCTTGCGTGTCACTGTGAAGCTATGCCAGATAGGTCAAAGGGTAGGGGCCAGAAGAAGGGCAGCCCCTGGTCCTTCAGGTTGGGGTTTGGGTGTGAGATTTACAACCTTACCCCGTGAAAACATCTGTGACAGGCCCAGCAAGCCGACGTGGAAGATTAATACCACTCGAGATCGACGCAGAAATTTGAACTGACAAACTGACAGACTTTCTTAATCTACCAGGCGTCTAAGTGAGAAGTGAGAAGACCATGAGAACTTTAATTCTTTATTACCTTCACCAGGAGGTTGTTTTCACTTATGTTGGTTGGTTCGTTTGTTTGTTTGTGTGCAATATAACTCAAATAGTTATGCACAGATTTGGATGAAATTGTAAAAAATGCCTATTTATTTTAGTACGGTGCAAATTGTTCACCAGACGTCCACTAGGGGGAGACATTTCATTATATCCTTTTAGGAGGTTGCGTATGGAGGCAGAAACTTTATAACTATTGTGGAAACTGCCATGAAGACGACGTTACAGTTCGTACACAGTCTTTTATTTCAAATAAATTCCAGTCAACTCATTTTAAGGGAGCGTTTCAAAACCGTGGGTGTGTTTGAGGGTGTAACATCTGTAGAACGTGTGTTAACGAAATCCGGAGAAATCCTACATTTGGGGATTTTGGGATGGGATGGTGGGTGGCACTGAGCTCTTTTATCTCCTCGTTCAGATTCCCGGAGGAACGAGGGATTAGAGAGAGAGAGAGAGAGAACAAAGACGAGAGTGTTCCAGTGGGCTGAAGGCAGGAAACATCTTTATTCTTAGAAGAGAATTAATAAGCTCCTTATCAGCGTCTCCATAGCTACAGTGAGCGCTGATGTTTACGGCTGTGAAGTTCTGTAGAACATCTGTCCAAAGCAGGCGTTTTCAGGAGTGGATAACGCTTCATCATCATCGGTGATTCATTCATGAGAGGAGTCATAAACCTTAGAGCACTCTCTCTCTCTCTCTCTCTCTCTCTCTATCTATCTCACACACACACACACACACACACACACACACACACACACACACACACACACACACACGCTTATACCTGTCCCTGACACACTCCTGTACGTGTTCCTCACAGTGATAGCCAAATTACACCTCTACAGCAATGTCGAGCAAGGACATCACCTTTCAGCTTAACGTGCTCCACAGTCTCCGACTCGGATTCAATTCAAAAAGCCTGGTCTGGAATCCTCAGCATACATACACACATTATTAAAAAAAAAAAAAAAAACACCCCACACTGTTCCATTATGATCCAACATCATTGAACTGACGTGCATCACAAACCAATCAGACATCTGATACACATCCTGCTTTCCACAGCACGGTACATCCGAGCTACATTAAAAATTTATTATAAACATTTAGTACATCAGTAAAGTACAGTTATAAACATAGAAGAAAACGACTACGATAAAACTTTTTGTTCTATGTTAGGTCACTATATATTAGCAGTTGTGTGCTCTGATTGGCTAATCTACTCCTAGGATATCAGTTCAAATCCTGTGATGTCAACATCAACACAAAACAATTAAAACCAGACCAAACCGGAAGTGCCGCTACGCCTTTTTTTTCAGTCTAGACTTTTTCCATGAAAAGCAACAAAATTAGCAACTATTCGATAGTAAGAATGTATTTCTTCGGCGATTACACAAAGATTTGTCTGAAGTGGCATGAAATTTCTACTAGAGGTGCGACTTTGGATGCGGAAGACTCTAGTGAGTTTTGCAGATGATCTGAATCAAATTCTGCATCTGTGAGTTTTTTAAAGGATTCTTTAACATCGTGAGATAAGACTATTCTTTTGGAAGTATTGTATTAACACATTGGCTTCACAGCAAGAAGGTCCTGGGTTCGAGTCCTGGGCTCGGCGAGAACGTTTCTGTGTAGAGTTTTGCGTGTTCTTCCCGTGTTTGCGTGAGTTTGCTCTGGGTACTCCAGTTTCCTCCAATGGTCCAAAGACATGCAGACTAACTGGCTGTTTCAAATTGCTGCTAGGTGTGAGTGTGAGTGTGAATGGTTGTGTGTGTTTTGGCCCTGTGATGAACCGGTGAGCGCTCCTGTATATTTTATTAGTTTGCTACATTACCTTCATGGTTCAAGCTAGAAAAACAAACACAAAAAAAGTTGCTCTGGTTGAACTCAGCCCTCACGGAGAGTCCATATCATGCCTCACTTTATAAATCCAGAGCTCGGTGTTGACAGGAAGAGATGGATGTCTTCGACTTTATCTTCCTGACTACAATCTGCCAAGCGCCTCCATGGCAACGGATGAGCCTCATCACCTTAATTCCAAGTTAATTTAAGAAGCTTGGCTTAACCGCATTATCGTGCTGCACTAAAGATCTGTGACGATCTTAATATCATCGAGACGCAAGTTTACCTGGAGCAAAAAAAGCTGTATAATAACGCTGCATGGAAACTGATCCGTCTTTCTGTGATGTGAGATTCGGGAGACACTGCACCTGTTCGGCGCTAATTTACAAGTTAATGTTCTATTAAACGAGCGTCTTCAACCCTCCACCGACACACACATTAGCATTATCTCGTGCTGTCAGAAACAATCACATTCATCCTCTGTGTGTGTGTGTGTGTGTGTGTGTGTGTGTGTGTGTGTGTGTGTGTGTGTGTGTGCCTGTGTGTGTGCCTGCGTGTGTGTAGGGTGTTAAAAACAATCCACCCGTTCTATAAATAAAACCTGCCATTATAAACTTAATGGATCTCTAGATAAATCAACAGGAATTTATAATCAGAATAATATCAACATTTACAAAATAGTTTTTGTTTGCATGTTTGTTTGTTTTTTGTTAAACAATTTCAAAATAATTTCATTACATATCTTATTTTAGTAGCACTACACAGGAATGGTGTGATCACCATCTTGGTTTACTCCAATTCAACAATGTTTTTTTTCTAAGCTGCTTAAGCCTAATTAGAGTCGTGAGGAGGCTGGCGCCTATCTCAGCCGACTCTGGGTGAAGGCGGGGAGCACCCTGAACAGCTCGCCAGGCCATCGCAGGGCAACAAACATACAACTACTCACACTCACTCTCACACCAAGAGGTGATTTGGAACAGCCAATCAGCCTATTCTGCATGTTTTTGGACTGTGGAAGGAAACCGGAGTACCCAGAGGAAACCAAGGCAAGCACGAGGTGAACATGCAAACTCCACACTGAAACACCCTTGCCGAGCCTGAGACTTGAACCCGGGACCTTCTTGCTGTGAGCCCGCTAAATATTTAATTCATCAATAATTGCGTAGTATGTACTACACGGGAACATAAGCAAAAAAAACCACCACCAACAAAAAAAACCACTCAGACAAGATTTTTATGACATAGGCAGGTGAGCTCCAAGCGCAGGCGTGAGCAGGTGAAAAGCTGTGTAATGGCGTCTGTTTAACTCTCCTTAAGAATTTTAGTATATACCACACAGAAACATAAAGAAAAGCAAACTAAAATGAGATTTTTTAAGGTTTATATGTGAATATTTTAACCTTGATAGAGGCGGGTCAGTTCGAGTTGAGCTAAGCGCTGTGTAGCTAATGGCATCTTTTCTTCATCATCATCATCATCACCATCATCATCATCTCCACCTCAGCACTGATTATTTTCCTATAGCAACATGAGGAAGAGATATGATGTTACAAGTTACAAGTAATATTCATCAGGCGCTCCTCCTTGATCTTGTCCTGATCCCAAACCAGATTTCCACAAATCAAAGCCGAGTCGAGCTGTACAGCCGGCGTGTCCTTGCCGTGACTCAGGATTAAAGTGCTTTGTGGGCATGTTTGAGGGGATTATGGGGACCATCAGGACGTCTGAACTACTAACAGATGCTTCTGCATGCTAATGAATGAGATTTGGCATTCATCAACGAAAACCAATGAGGCGTTTCATGGCGCTGCTCATAATTTCTGTGGATCTGCTTCCATGGCTCGACACACGATTTTAAAAACCTTGCCATATGTCAGCGCTGAACAGTGAGTTTCAGTGATACTGTAAAAAAAAAAGTGTGTGGGGTTCGAGCCACAAACCAGAAGAGATTAAAAACGGAATGAAATGAACATCCATCCAAAAGTGAATTATTAAGACTGAGGTCACGACTTCTTCTTCTTCAAATATTTTTTTTTTTACACTTGCTCTCAAACACTAAACAAACCAAAATCAGAATTATTTCTGACCCAAAAGTCTAAAATGAACCCATTCAAACGTGACTAATTTGACTGAAGTAAAATTAAGAGCACTCAGGGAGTGCAAACCTCCGCCAAGCTGAGCAAACCAAATCACCCTATCTCACAAAGTTAAAGAATCCTTTAAAAAATTCCTGAATCCAAAATTTGATCTGGATCATCTCCGAAATAAAAGGGAGCCTTTCTTGTCCAAAGCCCTGCCTCTGGTAGAAATTAGCACAACCTTTGCAAACAACAGAAAGTTGGACCTGCTCGAATACCTTCTTTTATCATTTATTTATTTGAATCACTTAATCCTACCAGGGTGGTGGGGAGGCTGGAGCCTATCTCAGCTGACTCTAGGGGAAGGTGGAGACACAAAATCACACTCACACATAGGGGCAATTTGGAACAGCCAGTTAGCCTACTGTACATGTCTTTGGACTGTGGAAGGAAACCAGAGTAAACAAAAAAAACTCCACACAGAAAAACCCTCGCTGAGCCCTTACCTCGAACCCAGGACCTTCTTACTATTTGGTAGATGTGCTGTCCACTACACCACCACCTCTCCTAAATATGTAATACAACACTTAAAAAAACACCTAAAAATCTCACAATGTTAAAAAATCATTAAAAAAAATGCCTGGCTCCAGAATTTGATTCGAATCATCTCCAAAATTTAATGGCGTTTTCCTTGTTTAAAGTCCCGCCTCTGGTAGAAATTTTATGCAAATTCACACAAGACGCTTTGTGTAATCATGCTAACAATTTAACACACAAACCCCTGGTACAATGCAACCCCACTGATGAAGGCATTACAGGGAAAGGCAGTGGTGGCTCTGTGGTTAAGGCAATAGATTACTGAGCCAAAGGTCGGAGGTTCAATCCCAAGTTCCACCACCGTTGGGCCCTTGAGGAAAGTCCTTAACCCTTAATTGCTCAGTTGTATGAAAAGGATAATTGTAAGTTGCCCTGGGTAACAGCGTCTGTCAAATGCCATAAATGTAAGCTCTCGGTAGGGAGGTGTCAATTTATGAACAACATTTTAGGACGGAGTCTCCAGTGTCAGTGCTTTGTACCAGTCAGTGGCAATGCTCTAACTTAGTTGCTAAAATGTAAAGAATGACATGAATATAATTTAATTGGATTAAAAGTATGATATGTTCTCTAAGCAATTAAAACAAGGTTGTTTTGTGGTGGTATAAGAGGAATAAAACACTTCAGGGTGACTTGTATTTAGAAAATTATCAATGGTGTCCTCACATTATTACTTATATATATCTACATCATTACATATTTTTATACAACATCCAAACACTGTGTTTTTATTTCTCATTCGAAAGCAGTAACCTCTATGTAGAGTTCCAGAGAGACAGGATACGTGGTGTTTGGTGAATGTTCTCCAGGCACTTCCTGTTTCCTGGACAGTGAACATCATGTTGATTCGGAGTGTAAACACTGCTTTTAATGAAGTGTGGTGCGACTCTGCAGCGGAAAACTAATCACAAATTTTGGACAGTGATGGATTGAAAATGTCCAGGCTGAGAATCCTCCTGCGGCGTTTTATCAACTGCGTCGCACTTCTTTCAGTCTGTCAGCGTAAACACGCCAGCACGGAGCAACGCCACGAGCGGGGAATGAAAATGAAGTTTGTGGAAACTTCATTGAAATTTAAAAACTTTGTAAATGAGACGCTGCCACTTATTCTTCTCGCGAGGGATAAAGTATGAGGTGTTTTTTTTTTTCTGGTGGTCATTCAAACTGTTGAAAGTGCCTCAGGGTTTTGTAAAATAAACACAAAACACACACACGGCTTTTTACCTGTACCACCAGCAGCAGCGGAGAAGCGTGGAGCAACTGGACTTTCTTTCTTAAGTACTGGTTTGTACGATTTATAATTTTGTCAAATGCTACTTCAAATTATTTTTATTTCTTTTCAGTTGGTTTGGACCAGCATGAGATCAAATTTTTTCCCCATAGGAAGATGTTGGCTTAGACTGGATTTTATCGATTGACCTAGCATATACAGCATATTCAATTACATGTCTGGTTTTAAAATTCACTATCACATCTGAGTATATTGACTTTAGCTTTGGTAATTTTGCAAGTTAATGTAGACGGGTAGTTAGGTTTTATAATTATTCATTCATTCATTCATTGATTCATTCATTTATTCATTCATTTATTCATTCATTTTCTACGCTGCTTAATCCTAACCAGGGTCGCGGGGAGGCTGGTGCTTATCTCAGCCGACTCTGGGCAAGGATGCGGTACACCCTGGACAGCTCGCTAGGCCATTGCAAGGTTTTATAATTAACCTAAATTATCTAGATCACCATGTACAAAATTTTCACAATTTAGCTAGCTAAATTATCGATTGGATATTTAAACCTTATTATTTACCTAGTTAAATAATCACAACGTTTTTAATTCACTTAGCTAGATTAGCTAGATCAATTTTGTAAATTAGTTAGTTCATTTAGCTAGATAGTGAAGTTTTGTAATTTAGCGAGTTTTGTTAAATTGGCTAGGTAGTTAAGTTTCCCAATTTACCTTGTTAAATTCACTACAATTAAATATTAAGGTTGAGAAGGTTGTATAAAACAATTAGCACAGTTTTGTTTTCATTGCTAACACGGCACGGCGATATAGTGGTTAGCACGTCCGACTCACAGCAAGAAGCTCCGGGGTTTGAGTCCCAGGCTCGGTGAGGGTGTCTCTGTGCAGAGTTTGAATGTTCTCCCCATGCTTGCGTGGGGTTTCTCTTGGTGCTTCAATTTCCTTCCACAGTCCAAAAACATGCACATTAGTCTAACTGGCTGCTCCAATTTGCCCCTAGGTGTGAGTGTGAATGGTTGTGTGTGTTGGCCCTGCGATGGATTGGCAAACTGTTTAGGGTTAGCACAAAGTGGTTAGCTAGGCTAGCTATAGCGCTAACTACTTTGTGTAGTAGGAAAGTGCATTAGATTGATGTGTAGCGTAAATGCAGTGGATGACAGAAGAAAATCTTTCTGAGAGAATCAAATGTAAAGAGTTAAAAGTAGATTTCTTACATGAAAATCTAATGAATTCAAAGTTGAAATATTCAGTTTCAATAAATATGAAAAATAACCCTGAAGTACAGAAACAAAGTGCAATATCTGATGTATTTTCCACTCCTACTCAATACTTTTTTTTCCTGTGGAGGAGAATCAAGTATAATCAACCTCACATCCTTACTGCAAAATCTAACGCTAATACCATCTGGCCCTGAACGGCGAGCGCCGAGTGAAAGGAGTGCAGTTGATTATCCTCGGAGCGTCGCCATCGTCGTCATTGATATTCAAGGCCACTGCAGCTCCTGCACGCTGACTCCGAGCAACTCCGCACTGCAAACAGGACTGCAAACAGGATTCTATCGTAAATCTGTTTCATTTCACTTCACGCTCCAGGAGAGTGGAACATCTGAACGTGCTGCTGTTTTCACTTTTTTTAAAAAATGCAACACATCTGGCTGTTTGGGGTGAGCTTTTCTTCACCTGAGACTGAACAGAGGTGCTTTTTATTTTGGTGGTGGTGGTGGTGCGGGTGGAGGATGTTTTTATTAAAGTATTGTTACCTAAAATCGCCGACACAGCAAAGAGAAAGCGAGGCCATTTTTTTCCTCGACTGCAGCACGAAGCGAAAGAGAAGCAACCAGGGCCTTTTGTTTGTGAAGTAAGATCAAAAACAGCTGCTTTTATCCCATTTTTCCGGTTTGAAAGAAGATCCTGATTGGTGAAATCAATCCAAGAATTCTTATTTAGCAAATGTTTTTTGGGAGAAAAACAAACAAACATCTACAGCAACAAGAGCACTCGGAGAGCACAAACCTCCATCAAGCCCAGCACCCCCTCACCCGTCCATATCAAATTATCAAAAATCGTTCTACATTGTGTTTCACAATGTTACATAATCTTTCAAAAAATTTCTGCATCCGGAATTTGATTCGGAAATTGAGTCTCCAAAATTTAGTGTAGTCTTCCATGTCACAGGATGTGATATCAGGGGGAAAAAAAATTTGATTTTTCATGATGTAACCGGAAGCACACTTCATCACGTGTTTTTTTTATTTATTTTTTTTACACTTTTATATACAAAAGCCATGTATCTGATTTCAATTAAAGCACTTCATCAGTTTAATTATGTTTCCACTCTTACAAACATACATTGTTTAAACAGTAAAGATTTTCCCACAATTCAGTGGAAATGATGATGCAACATCTCTGAAACACAATTCTGCTCTCGTTACGTGTTACTATAAAACCTAAGATTGTTATTATTATTCATTTTCCCCTCAGCAGCGATTAATTTCTCTACTTATAAGCCAGGATTTATTCTCCGAACGCTTCCATGAGTTGGAGCAAGCTTCATAATTTGTTAGCAATTATTACTGCTTAAAATGCAGCTTGTGCTAAAATAGGTCATTTCCTCTTTTAGGATGGATGAGTGCCTTAGCATAACACATACACACACACACACACACACACACACACACACACACACAAAACCTCTTCCCAAATCTCCAGGGACATCAGCTACAGAGAAGAATGCAATTATGTAGTTCATTAATCACGGACTGCATGAAGTGGAACTAGCCAAATGTGCTAAACTTGTAGAGTTAAATAAATAAATAAATAAATAAAAATGGAACACTGATCCCACAACTGGACTCAGTGGAGCCGTATTTCCTGCCAATGCAGTGGAAAATTGTTGATCATCGCATGGTGAGTGCCAATTTTAAAAATGTGACCTCAAGGATGTCAGGATGGTGCCTGGGTCGGTGGGTGTCGGCCCGGGGCCGGGTGGCCAAGCTACTCTGGGGAGGGCTGAGTGGGGGTTATGGGCTCTGGGGCCTGGGGGTGGCCCCCCTGTCATCGAGGTGGTGGG
>JBCNYH010000008.1:9649162-9684427 GCA_039654325.1 Tandanus tandanus | reverse complement strand
TGTCTGTGGTGAGAGGCATGTAAAAGAACCATTGCTGATTTTCGTCAAGAGAAGGCTGCATAGCCGTCAGTGTGTTTATGGCCTGGCGAGCTGTCCAGGGTGTACCCTGCCCTTGCCCAGAGTTGGCTGAGATGGGCGCCAGCCTTACCGCAACCCTAATTAGGATTAAGTGGTTCAGAAAATGAATGGATGAATGAATGAGTTTTGTACTGGAGCTACAACAAAACGGATATATCATCCACAATCTCTTCATCAAACATCTCATTTCTCTGACTCGGATCTTTATCTCAGAGAAAATAACATCTGTATGGTTTGAGCCCCGTCCCAGTCCTCACTGCTGCAGATATAAGCAGCGACGCTGAGATCATTATTATGTGCAACAGGGATGATAATTATTATTGATTAACCCTGTTAGCGGCCCAGTCGGGGGTTTAATGTGTCTTGTACGTTCCCGTTGCGTTTCTTTTTCTCCATTTTTAGCTTGTTAGCTTGAGATGTTTCCTTTAGGCCTGCTCAGTCCATCACTTCACCAAAGTGGACAGAGGTAATATGAGAAGCTGCACCTCAGAATGACCTTGAAAGATGCAAAATGCCTCCTAAATGCCTTTTAAAATGTTAAATCATTTTCTCGCAGTGAAGGCCGCAGCGATTTAATGGAATTTATTTCACAGGAATCCGACTTGTGGCTCTTTGGGTTAATTTTTGCACTTAGCAGGGACGGCGCTTGTTGTTACTCCGTGTCCCTCGGAGACACATTTAAACCTTTTTATGTTCCTCATATGAGCCTGATTAGCATGCATAATTAAAATCATAAGCGACTAAAAATCCAGCCAGCACTTTCAAGACATTAATTCATTTAAAGATTCATATTTACACAAAACACAACGACCAAGTGGATCTTCACGCCACTTAACGGGCTGCAGTAAAAACATAGTGACGCTGTAAAAGGATCAAGAATTTGAGGTAAAGGAAAAAATTTATGGATGTTTTGTTGTTAAAGTCTTTTGGCAGCATAGTTAGCCATTTCTTATGTTTTACTAGTGTTTTATCCCTCTTATACTACAACAATTCATATTTTCTGTTTATTACATATTGACAATACTTTTCATCCATTTTTTGCTACATCTGTTGTCACGGAACATTCACAAACTAAGTTACCCTGGGTGTACACTGGGGCACGATGGCAGGGTGCATCCAAGAGAGCAAACTTGAAGGAATCAAGTTCATCAAGATCCCCTACAATGGCGGATCAAGGTCTGTTACGCTCTGTTAAGGTCCATTAAGGTCTGTTAAGCTCTACTGCGCTTCCCATGTCCTATCACGATTGGCGTCAAATCGTAATACATCGTAATAATCTCGGCTGTCAAAAATTTTGCCACGATCATCATGAATCCACCAAATTCCCTCAAGATCATCACGAATCCACCAAGTTCCCTCAAGATCATCACAATTTGATCCCATGACCCCTCACGTTCATCACAATTATCTCAAATTGTGGAAATCGTGGACATCGTGCCCTAGTGTAAACCCAGGTTTAGTTTCTGTTCTTATTTAGGTTATAGCAGCTATAAATAATAAAAGAGACAGACCAACAAACAAAAAGGGCACAGCTTTGATGTTACTGAGAACCCAGAGGAAAGTAAAATATAGCGGCAAAAAACTCTGACACTGGACACTCCATTCATAAATGTTAAATAAACACAAAAAGTCACCATCTTGGCTCCTGAGTAGCAATTCGCTCTATTACAGCCTCTAGAAAGTTTGCAGGTCTGAGTCTCGGTTGTTGCATCCAGCGATCCGCAGCTGGGAGACCGCAAGGGAAGCCCATGACTGCTAACTGGCAGAGTTCTCTTTCAATCACAAGCGATACTAGCCAATCATGGGCTTCAGTATTGTTATGCATACAAGGGGGTCCAAATGTGTTACGCTGCTTCTGAATATGCATGAACAGATGGTTGAAAACATGCGACTGGTCGACATCAGGAGGCACATGCTTGCCTTCACCTTTAAGGGATAGATGTCATGTAATAGGGAGGTCCTCACTGAGGTGTGTGAATTGGCTACCGATATATTAGGGAGAAAAATCCACAGAGAAAATTTATAAATTTTCATGTATTGTGACATAGAAATTAAAATTTATTCACACATAATGAGTCAAGACTACGTCAGTCATACAAGCACCTGTGTTACTATAGAAACGCTAATGCATTAGAAAGTATTAGTATATTAAGGTATTGGCATGATATCTTAGAATACATTAAGCTAAACTTTCTGAAGCAATCAGAATCCAGAATTCAACAGAATAAAGTTGAAATTTGTTTTCAACCCCTTGTCCCACCAGACTACCCTTAATAAGCACCCCAACACCCCAAATTCCTCGGACACCCATGCTGCCAACTCGTCCATTACCGTTTCAGCTTCAGACTGCTGCATCAGCTCGAAATCACCTCTGCCACCTTTCCCATCTCGGCGCAAACACTTAATGTGTCCGTGGCTTTGATGAATGGATGCTTCGTAATTGTAATGCGCTGCTCCAATTTTGCAGAGGAGCGGTGAGCAGAGGATGGTGTAGCCCTGACTGTACCGTCACGGACCCCAGGGGTCAGAAAATGCATTACCAGCGATGTTTACTCTGGGTGAGTAGACAATTGGGATAATTACTATTATTTTTCATCAAAGCTAGTGGATGCTGATGGAGGTAATTCTTCCAAATAGCCATGTATGGACGGATAGATAGCTCCTGATTTAGACCAGGGAGCCGTATGGTCCTGGTTCTCCATGCATCATCGCTAACAAGGACGATACGAGTTGCAGAAGCTTTTTCAGCTTTTGATCAGTAACACTTTATGGAGTAATAAAGAAACCATGAGTTTAGACTTATATTTAAATTCTTTCTATTTCCATATCGACTAACCATGTGCTGATATCGACTTTCCGATTATTGTTTTATGTGTATTAGCAACAATAACTATGCTAACTAGCACTGTACACATGGTGCTGTGCTAAAATTGTCAGCTCAGTACTTCAGTAAGTACATTATTCATGGTTAAGTTAGTAGTTTCCTCATTATTCACTTCCCAGAAGTAGATATTTAACTTTAGGTTAGCTAGATAATATAACTAGCAAGCCAGCTAATCTTAGTATGATCTTATGGAATCACCAACTACTCACTGATATCACTACAACTACACAACTCTCTGTCTTACTTACGTAAAATACCTCCAGGGTCCAAACCAGTTTACCTTTGAAGCAGAATAATCATCACACGCCACTTTCTCTATCTCTTGGACCTAGTGGCTCAGCATGTACTAGCTAATTTAGCCAACTAGCTAACCAAGCGTTAGCTAACTTCATGAAACTAACTCTCATTGTGTGGAATCCAACAGCCAAAGTAGCCATCAAGCTGGCTAATATTAGCTTAACTATCACTAACTGTTCAAGCTTCTAGCAGGCTAGCTAACCTTTAGGTAAATCTTATATCATTAGCACATGTTAGCAAAAGTGTTGTCATTATAACCAAAAACCTGAATTCAGTCATTGTTATCATACCATAATGTTCTAGTTAGCTAGCTATCATTAGACTAACTAGTATATTGTGTAAAACAATAGGAAAGACAGCTAGCTAGCTATCCATCCATCCATTTGCCAAACTGCTTAATCCTTCTAGGGTCGTGGGCCGGCTGGAGCCTATCTCAGCTGACTCTGGGGACAAAGGTAGGGTACACCCTGAACAGCTCGCCAATCCATCACAGGACCAACATTCACACAACCATTCACACTCACACCTAGGGGAAATTCTGAACAGTCAGCTGGCCTAATGTGCATGTCTTTAGACTAAGGAAGGAAACCGGAGTACCCAGAGGAAACTCACACAAGCACAGGTAGAACATGCAAACTCTACACAGAAACGCCCTTGCCGGGCCCGGGACTCGAACCCAAGACCCTCTTGCTGTGAGGCAGACTTGCTAACTACTATGCTACCGTGCTGCTTGCTAGTAAGCTATTTATGATTAAGCTAACTAATATGTTTGGTATCTAAGATATGTAGCAAGTGTTAGTCTTTACATATCATGGCATACCTACATAGCTAGTTATTCACACTTTTCAGTTCTTTTCAAAGTGACCTTTTGTTCAGTTTCAAACGAAACCACTTTGTTTAGATGTTAAAGGTCAAGGCAGGGCTACGTTAGTCTTTGCGGTGGCAAATTGAGCCTAGCATGACCTTTTCCCCCCAATGAAACAGCATTAAAGAGGACAACCTGTAGCCGAGCGCAAACCTTCTACACCATCTGTCTGACATTTTTGGAAGGTTAACTGTCAGCCCGAATGCTGGTATATTCTAACTAAGGTACGAATAATTAAAGGCCATAATTAGTGATTAAACCAAACCGAATGTTCAGTACTAGCTGTCACACCACAAAGCAACAGCCATCATGTCTCTCTCACAGTCTGGAGAACATCTCTGTGAGGTTTTTTTTTTTTAAAATATTACGCAACTTTTTTTTTTAAGGAGTGCCGAAAGTTCGAATCTCAAACTGATTTAATCTCATCTAAGAGAAGTGGGTGTGAAGAGAAAATGTCAAAGCGAGTCATTTGCATATTTGTCTATTAGAATTGATTGCATTAAAGATCTGCTTGGGAGGGGAAAAAAAGGACTATTCATGGTGGAAAGTGTAATTCCATGTCGTGATATCGCACAGCCGGAAATTACTAAACCCTTCACATACGTGATGGTTCTGTCTTTTCTTTCTTTTTTTTTTTTTTTTTTAAGAGGGTTGGGGGCAAATGAGAAATGCTGCATCTGTTCTCTGTCTCTCGCCAGTGAAGAATCACGATCACAGAACTGATGGGAAAATCACAGCCATTAAAGAACCAAAGAGTGAAAAAAAAAAAACAATGTGGGTTTTGTTACAGCCTCAGTACTTAAGAATCCTTTTAAAATAAATTTTTTTAAAGTTTCAGTTTCTTTCCTGGAGCCGGTGGAGGATAAGATAGTTCCCAAAAGGTATATGAAGAATCTGATTGGATGCCAAACTTGACGACATTGTATTTTTTTATTTATTTTTTAGCAAAAACACAATGGCTGAGAAAACTTATGATGCTTATGCGGAGATGATGCAGCGCACAAAGATAAAGAGCTATAGCTAACACATAGGCATGACATCGTGACAGACAGACAAAAAGACACAGACTGTAAGAGCATCCTCTACAAAGCATGGCTCCAATAGGAGGTCTCATTCTCACGCAGGGGCAATCTGGAATAGCTGATTAGCCTAATATGCATGTCTTAGGACTGTGGAGCCCCCAGAAGAAGCCCATATAAGCACAAGGAGAACGTGCAAGCTCCATACAGATACACCCTCGCTAACCACAGGGCTTGAACCTAGGACCGTTTTTGCCGTAAGACGAGAGTGCTGACCAACACATCACCACACTCTGACTGAAATGAGACAGATTAAGGGTCCAAGCCTTAACAGCGCTGGAACACTATTGTTATTATTATTATTATTATTATTATTATTATTATTATTGTTGGCTGGTGGCGTAGTGGTTAGGGTCCTGGGCTCATGATTGAAAGGTTGTAGGTTCCAATCTTTGTTAGACCACTACTTTGCTAAGACCCCTGGGCAAGGTCTTAACCACAAGTGTGCCTTTGTCCACCCAGCAGTATAACTGGATACCAGTAAAAAATACTGGGAAGGTAACCTGCGATGGACTAGTGTCCCATCCAGGAGGAATTGAACTGTAGTCTAGTCCAATCTAGTCGCTTCATGCTACAGAAACCAGGGATAAGCTCCGGCTCTGATGAGCCAGCACACTTGATTGTAAAAAGCCCAACAGACTTTTATTCATTCATTCATTCATTTTCTGAACCACTTAATTCTAATAATGGTCGTGGGGAGGCTGGCGCTCATCTCAGCCGACTCTGGGTGAGGGCAGAGTACACCCTGGACAGCTCGGCAGGCCATCGCAGCAGACTTTTATTATTATTATTATTATTATTTTTATTATTCCACAACCAGACTCTTCATCACTTCTCTTCATCACTACTCCTCTTCCAGAAAATAGCCCTCTTTGTAACATCTTCATAGAATCCAACCTCTTTCTGTGACATCATCTCCTCTTCAACACTTCACTTCATGTCATCAACCTTTGGCTGCAACAACTTTGCCAAACTCTAAAGAGTTCTGGGACTGGGAGGGACTTGCACAGATAGGCTTGGACTCTGTTGACAACTGATTGCAGTTCTAGTTTCAATTGTTTTTCATCATCATCATCAGGGTCGCGGGGAGGCTGGAGCCGTCTCCAGGCAAAGGTGAGGTACAGCCTGGACAACTCACCAGACCATCAGGGCAACACACACACTCTCTCACCTAGCGGCAATTTGGGACAGACATGGGCTAATGGTTAGAGAAGCGGCTATGGGACGGAAAGGTCGCTTGTTCGATTCCAGAACCAGCAGGAAAAATGTGTGGTGGTGGGGGAGTGAGCTGCACCTTCCCATCATCCACATTCATGGCTGAAGTGCCCTTGAGCAAGGCACCTAACCCCCAACTGCTCTCCGGGCGCCCCAATGTGTGTAGCAGCCCACTGCTCCGAGTGTGTGCTCACTGTTTACGTGTGTGTGTGCTTACTTTGGATGGGTTAAATGCAGAGGCAATAATTTCCCTTGCAGAATTTATACAGTATAGCAAAATACAAAAAAAGCAAAACAAATTGGAAAAAGCCAATTAACCTAATGTACATGTCTTTGTACTGTCAGAGAAAACCAGAGTACTTGGAGGAAACCCAAGCAAACATGGGGAGAACATGCCAACGACATACAGAAACGCCCTCGCAGAGCCCAGGACTCGAACCCAAGACCTTCTTGCTGAGAGGTGAACGTGCTAACCACTACGCAACCATGCCATCTGCAATCATTTCTATCCTGGTAAAAAATTGGAAAGTGTCAGATGGGAAGTCAGATAGGGCTCAGGTTAAAAATACCAGCGTTTATTCCCTTTTTTTGTAATTAAACTAAAGACATTTGATGGAGCTAAGAATCTTAAATAGACCATGACAGACTGACTTGTAAGACTTGTATAGAACGATCATTTTCTCAAACACATCTCCGGAGATTTCATGATTGTTTAGATATTGAAGGCAAGACTACTTTCTTTCAAAGGAACTGCCTCTTCAAACACTTTGCAGTCCATTTGCAGCGCAGCCACTCTCAGGGTTCGAAATGAGCTCTTGATTGGCGCTATATGATATACACCATCCGTCTGGCCTGAAAGTAGATGGACGAACGAGTTTTTGGCTGTAACACCTGGACTCTTAGCACGCTTAGTGTATGGTGGCGATTGTAGGGATTGATTTCTCTGTACAAAAGAAACGACTAAATTGTTAATAAATCTATTACCGAGTGATGACAGAGTGTCAGCTTTATGCGTTGCTCGTTTCTCAGACCTGCTTGAGAGGTTTAGATTACTTTTCCATCGCACTTGTACTCTGTGCCCAGTCGATTGTATTGACTTAACGGTTATCCTTTTCCAGATTGCTCTCTCTCTCTGAATAATAACTTCTGAAGCTACCGGCGTCCTCCTGTGAATATAACGCATAAAACATCAGACTGGAGGTCTTCACAATAATGAGACATGAGTCATGAGACCTGTTGTCTGGCGTCCACCTCTTCAGATCGTCTCCGAGAATTATGGGAAATTTCTAGGACCAAATGGAGTGACCTATCAATAGCACCCACACGTCCGAATTTCTTTTGTAAGTGTAATCAGATTAGGATTTCTGATAACTGTGTTAAAGCCCCCCCACCCTCTCCCTGCGCAAGTCCACTATTATAATCCCTTGCATCAGTATCAAAAAAAGTTTCACTTTTCCCACAGTCTAGACCTGAAACGCTGTAAATTTCTTTATATCGCCAATCTATACAAAATGGCCCCTAATGCTGTAGGGTTGGTGTGGGGGGTGAGAGCCACAGTCAGACAACCAACCTGCATTCATTCATTTGCCGAACCGCTTAATCTAATTAGGGTTGCAGGGGGCTGGAGCCTATCTCAGCCAATTCAGGGCAAAGGTGGGGTATACCTTGAACAGCTCGCCAGCCCATTGTAGGCCCAGCACACACACACATGCTCAACCATTCACACTCACTAGAGTACCCCTGTGGAAACCCTCGCAGGCACAGGAAGAACATTCATTCATTCATTCTCTAAGCCGCTTAATCCTAATTAGGGTCGGAGGGAGGCTGGTGCCCATCTCAGCCGACTCTGGGCGAAGGCGGGGTACATCCTGAACAGCTCGCCAGACTATTGAAGGGCCAACACACACACAACCTAGGGGCAATTTGGAAGAGCCAATTAGCCTAAAGCCAATGTTTTTTGACTGTGGGAGGACACCGGAGTACCCGGAGGAAACCCACGCAAACACAGAGAGAACATGCAAACTCCACACAGAAACACTGTTGCGGAGTGAAGGACTTGAACCCAGTACGGACGTGCTAACCACTATGCCACAATGCCGCCCCCACCTCTTATCATATCTCAGAGGATATAAAAGGATTATAACATTCTCCGACGTATTACACAGCCCCCTGTCTTCCCCTTTTCCACCCACTGATTATTATTCATTAAGACATTCTTCCTCTTCTGATGAGATCAGGAATTCTTTATGCATACATTTAGAGCTCACCAAAACCTTCAGAACCTTATTGAAGTTTCTGTCACCAGGAGCTGGAGTCTAGGCTGTCTCGTGTCCTATTTGGACTGCGTAACAGCCTGAAGGCTCGTGAAGCAACCGCAGAGCCTCCGTCTTCCTCTGTTCGCTCTCATCCATCAATAGTCCATTTTCACGTTCAAGCACAATAGGCACAAGAATCACTCACACCTGCTGAACTCAACCGGGTTATCATCAGGTCTGTGATTCATGTCGGGTGTTTAAGTGCACCATATTACAAGAGTTATCGGAGAGTCACTTCACATTTCAGCCTTTATTTTCATCCGGCAGAAATCATATTCTCTCTCTCTCTCTCTCTCTCTCTCTCTCTCTCTCTCTCTCTCTCTCTTTTTCTCTGTCTCTCTCTTTCTCTCTGTCTGTCTCTTTCTCTCTATTTCTTTCTCTCTTTCTCTCTCTCTCTCTCTCTCTCTCTCTCTCTCTCTCTGGGGTCCTGAAAGATTAAGAGTGTTAAGAATTATTCATACAGTTAAATAATTACACACATTAATAGCCTATTATATTGTACCAGAGAACAAATGGTGTGATCATATATCAAAAAGAGTCTCATAATAACGCATTACAGTAAGAATTTAGCATGTGATGGAGAATCCCAGCTGGTTTAGCACTCTTTGCTAAGTCAAATACATTTAGATATATTTAAAACCTTTTTAAACAACCAGGCTTAATTAACAAAAGAAAATGATTGCCGTAATGGTGTAAAAGTAATTTTCATGACTAGCATTAGCTTCACAGGAATTGTTTTGCTAACCGATGTAATGTTTGCAAAGTTTTGGATCATAAAGGCTCTCAAAAGAGCATAAAACAGCCAATGATTACATCAGATCATTTAAATTTGACCAAACTATTTAATTCATCTCTTTGTTCTCCTGTATTTTAATCTGGTTTAGGTTCTGGTTGAATGCAGCATAAAGAGTGTTAGCATACGGCTAACAACAACAGGATTCGAAAGATTTCTGTCTTATGAGGTATATTTTAAGGCACAGCTAGAGTATGTTCACTATCTTTAAATAAACTGCTAAAAAAGTTGAACTACAGTCGTACGTAGTCCATTCCAAAAATATTCGCTCCCTTAAAGAAGATAATTTCATATGTCTTTTTGATTGCTAGCATGAAACGGCTTAAAACGGCAGCTACAAATGGAAGAATTGTTATCAAGAATTGATTTATCTCTTCTAAATATATTGTTTATTAAATGACACTGCGTTAAAATACCTTCAAAATTTACAGTATAATATTATGGTAAATGCTATACATCTAATACACAGTAAATAGTTTATGCTGGGTTTACTCTGGGGCACGATCTCCACGATTTGAGAGAATCGTGATGAGCTTGGGGGGTCATGGGATCAAATCGGGATTATCTTGAGGAAAATTGGTGGAATCGTGATGATCATGGCAAAATTTTTGACTGTCAAAAATTTTGCCACGATTATTACGATGTATTACGATTTAACGCCAATCGTGAAAGAACGTGTGAAGCTCAGTAGAGCTTAACAGACCGTAACAGACCTTGATGCGCTACCGTAAGGGACCTTGATGAACTTGGAAACATGATTCCTACAAGTTTCATCTCTTGGATGCACTCTGCCTTCTTTTTATACCCCAATCGTGCTTCAAGCGTGGTTATACATCGTAGAGATAGCGGACATCGTGTCTCGGTGTAAACCCAACATTACACAGAAAGAATCAAATTTGCCATTCAAACTATAAGAGGCCTTATATGTGGCATAATTATATGGCAAATATATATGGCAAAATTATCGTACCCACTTTATCATAATTATATTGGAATTGATGCAACATTCTATCTAGGAAGACAGAAATTCACACATAAGAATTCTAATTGTCTAATATGTTTGTGATCTTTAAATTTAATTTTATACACTTTAAAGAATTAAAGAAGTAATAAGAATAAGAATTGCACTAAAAAGCATTTTTAGTTTTAGCTTTAGCTTTGCTCCTGAGCAAAATTGCATGTCTCATGGATTCAGAGAGACATTTTTGTCTCATGGGCAAAGCACAGGGGTGTCAAGGTCTCTCCATCTGTATCTGAGTCTCAGGCAGATGGTCTGGATAATTATTTGATGCCTGAGGAAGACAGACATGCCGACTACCGCATGACAAGACATTACGATGGAATTAAAAGGCCCTGGAGCTGGCCGTAGGGGTGGGACACGCTACGTAGGGGATGGAAACGTATTCAGATTAGCACATGACTGTCGTCATGAGAGAAGGGACAAAGCGTTTCTTTGACATTGGGTAAAGTTTTCTGGTGAGTCATTTTCGAAACGTTGCTTTTAAACGTACCTCACTTGGAAACCAATAAGGTGGAGAGACTTCATCAGGAGTTGTTGATCATAGAGACCCTTAAAACATGCTAGAGCTCGTGTACAGCGTCCATCAACCCACAGAGCTGCGTCTCCCAAATATCTGATTCGTGAGTCATTCTCTTTAAATGACTCTTTTAAGTGAATCAATTTGGAAGCATGGAAAATTCATTCATTCATTCATTTTCTAAGCCACTTAATCTCAGCCATCTGTGGGCGAGGGCAGGGTACACCCTGAACCTCTCACCAGGCCATTGCAGAGCCAACACACATGCAACCATACACACACTCTCACACCTAGAGGTGATTTGGAAAAGACAATTAGCCTACTGTGCATGTTTTTGGACTGTGGGAGGAAACCAGAGTACCCTGAGGAAACCCACACAAGCATGGGGAGAACACGCACATTCCACATGCCAAACCTGGGACTCGAACCCAGGACCATCTTGCTGTGAGACAGATGTGCTAATCAGTACGCCACCATGCCGCCTACATCATTGTATTATTAGAAATTATAACGTTTTATCATATTATTTTTTAATGCTTTTACACTAAAATCTCATCATTATAATAAGTCACTTTTCCTTTATTTTCCCCATATTTAATTTTCTAACTGACAACAAAACTGTTCCTCAGTGACACAACGGAGAGATCAGTGATAATAAGATCGCTGATATTTTCTAAAATTAAGTATTAAGATATTAAAACGCTCCAGCTTGTAGGTCAGACTGCACACTGTTGCAGGGATGTGTCTTTCCCTGTCCTGTCAGCAAGACAGTGTTTTAAATTAATTATAGTGGCCTGGGGGGAATATAAGAGCTCATTATTACTCGAGCCAGTGCACTGGTCTTATCCCGAGCCCTATATTAAACACTGTAGAGTGACTGTTTCTGTATCTGATAAATAAAGCCGGTTAATTAAATCCTCCAGTCGTCCGTCCAGGATTTGCATAGATTCAGACACTATTTTAATTAGTCTCACTGTAGTTCATGTAGGTGGGGACCGTGACGGCGGTGACAAAACAGACATTATCATTTTCCGCATTGCCTGTTTGAAGATAATTACACTGCTGCGAGCCCTCCAGTTTTTTTTTATGGTGCCTGTGACTGCATGACTGCCATGTTGTAATTGCTCCCAAACTCCAGCTCTGTTTGCACTTCAAAGGAAGCGTCTGTTACAAAAAAAAAGAAAGAAAGAAAGAAAAAAACAACAACCAAGCAGTCACGAACGACAAAGACGTCAGGTCTTTGATTTCCCATGATGGGACGTGGGCTTTCTTTTTTTGTTGGACAGTGAAGCATTAACCTTTTTTCAATCAACACTTATTACAATAGAAATATTTAAATTTCATTAATTATTAAAGAAATTATTTGGAAGAGACCCCGGGGTCGACCCAGAACCTGCTGGAGGGACTATGTCTCTCGGCTGGTCTTGGAACGCCTCGGTGTCCCCCCGGAAGGTCTGGAGGAAGCGGCTGGGGAGAGGGACGTCTGGACCTCACTGCTTAGGCTGCTGCCCCCGCGACCCGACCCCGGACCAAGCGGAAGAAGATGATGAAGATGACGATGATAAGCTTCATCAATCAAATTTACATTTTCATTTCTGATCTTGTTATCCCATGACCACTCCTTGGTAAATATTTCTACAAAATTTGCTAAAAAGTTGCTCCAAAGTTGTCAAGGATCTCATGGTAGCCTCTCTGACCAGTTTTCTCCTCCCTCTTCCATCCGGTTTGGAGAGACGGAGGGTCCTGATCCACAAAGGGTCCTAGTACAGTAGAATCTCATTAAATGCATTTCTGCTTAATGTGCGCCTACCCCGACCCCAAATTTGTAACATGGGGCTGGCAAAAAGTGCATTTTTTGTAATTCTTTTACTGAAATTAACCATATTAGAGCAATATGACAGCATTCTGCTCTGATCCATGGCAGCGTTGACGCCTTGCACACAAGTGCATTCACACCCACATATTAACTCTAACACCTGTATACACTGCACTCCACACCTCCTTAGATCTCTGATATGTGTATTTTAATAAGTTTGTCACCTGTGGTCCTGATTTAAGCCTTTTTCTTCTTCATACATTTTAGGGTCACATGACCATATTTTTACGCTTTTGAGGATAAGAAGTTACACATGCTAAAATGGGGTCTCACTTAATATGCGTTGAGGTGCATTGGACCCTGACATGTGCATATTAACGCGACTCTACTATTGTACTACCAAACACTTTCCACTTCTATATGATGGACTTTACTGCGCAGTGATTTATAAACCCTTTTATTTATTTATTTATTTATTTATTTATTTTTGTATCCATCTCCATTTCCTTTCCAAGACTTCTCTGAGATCTTTTGACAGTGCCTTGCCACCCATAGTTGATCATTTGCATTCTGTTACACTTCCAAGCTCTGGAATGTTCTAAGAGGAGCTGTTTTTCCCCTGCTGAACTAATCAGAATGATTACAATTGATTACAGGCAGTTGGAAGCCAGTTAGCTTGATGTACAATGGAGAAGGTGATTATATACACTTGATCGACCTTACAAGTGATTTTAGAGAGGAAGGGTTGATCCTTTCACCATCTCCGTGACTTTTTTTCTGAACTGTTGCTATTATCTCTATTAGTTGTTATTGTCTTCATTGCAGGATGCAAAAGAACAAAATGTGAATATTTTGAAGGAGGTGATTGTATTCTATAAGGAAAGTCTGTTGGGCTTTTTACACCTGAGCTTATGTGCTTATCAGAGCTGGTGCTTATCCCAGGCTTCTGTAGCATGAAGCGACTTAGGAGTTCAACTCCTCCTGTTTGGGACGCTAGTCCATCACAGGTTACCTTAGAGTGGTATCCATTTATACTGGGTGGACAGAGGCACACTTGGTTAGGACCATACCCAGGGGTCTTAGCATGGCAGGGGTCTAATGGGGATTCAAACCCACAACCTCTCGATCATGAGCCCAGCACCCTAACCACCGGCCCCGATTCTATTCTATACTCATCGTATTTTAAAATTTTTATTTTTATTTATTTATCAGGACCATCTTGTTTTCCAGTCATATGATTGTATACTTGTTACTTTCTGTATTCTTAATATGAATAACATATGAATACAGTCCTCTGTGATCAATCCATTAATGAAAATCTGGTCACATAGTAATAGTTTCCATTGATAAGAGGATGAAGGTGGATGAAGGTGGATGAAGGGGGGGGGGGGTGTTATGAGAATATCATCACAAACAAGCGACCTCACTGTGACAAAAATCAATCTCCTAAGTTTTTGAGAATTTTTGTCTATGTTTTTCTTGTAAACACAACTAAACGACTATCCTTAAATGCCATCATGGTGCTAATAGGAGGTGGCAGCTTACCAAGCGCAAAGTGCAACACATCGCATCACCTGCAGAGAGAGAATTAATGCAAATGAGATCCTCGAGCTCAAGAGTGAAATCTGTTCGTTTTCTGCTGCGGGATCATTGTTATCGGCTCGGTTATAAAAACACTGTTATATTCAGAAAAAAAAAAAAATGCTTGTTAAAAAAGGGAGAGCTTAAGTGCTTCTGAGTTAGGATTTATTCCCAGAACAGAGAAATCATTCCGACTCCTGGGATTTACGACAAGCGACTTTCTCAGAATGCAATTTCATCCCTTTTAAATTGTTCATCCTTTTTTTCCAATTAAAAAAAAACAAACCCTGTCACCCCTGGAAAAAAAAACAAAAAAATAGTTTTAAATACTGATGAAAGATATTTCAGGTACACATGACACAAGTACCTAATTCCATTAATTATTAAAATAATTTAATCCCAGGAACAATTATTTATATTAACAGGAAATCATCAATTATGAACAGTCAATGCTGTCAAATCCTGAATTCTGATTGGTCAGAAGGTGATAACCGTGGCTCTGATCTGATATTAACTAATTAAATAACCAATAAGTAAATTACTTAATTAATGCACGGGTTCTAACACATCATTTCCATAGTAACCGCTCATTCATTCACAGGGACTCATACAGCCGACGCTGCATGTGAACACATTATAATTGTTAACGTGAAGTTCATTAAGGAGCCGTGCCCTGACTTTAACCCAAATTGAACTGCCAAGAAGTCGTCTGATTACGCCATGAGTGTCTAAAACTCTTGTCGGTATTTGTTAAACATCCTTTCAGTTTGCCAATCAAAAGACATTGAGGGTGTTTGAGCCTAGTATGGAGCAGACAGGATCGCATTACAACATGGACTTTTTTTTCCTCTCATGACACCGCCCCTCTAACATTCTTGGAAGGAGTCTCCAATTCTAGTTTTCTAATGCACTTTGTCTCATTGATGTTCCACAACATAACTATATTTAATTGGTTCACTATCCTGGGATAATAGGCATTATCCACCTCCCAAGCTTAGAAGGAAGCTTGAATTATTTAAAATAAATAAATTTTAAAAAACTAATTTTAGTTTGCTTTTCTCAGGTTACTGTGTAGTATGTACTAAAACAATTATTCACCGATGAACCTATTCAGCGATATCCACCTCATCTTCACCGAATAATTTTTTATAACCATAACAATCCCGGTGTGTGTTGTATGAACACAATTTATTTTCATGCACAAGGTTTTTATCATGTGACTCTTGTGCGCCATCTAGTGTTCATTTAGCAGAATGGACATTTTTACACCCTATATAAAGACTCCAGCAGCAGGTTACAGTGTACTGCACTTTATTTCATCACTTCCTCCAAACAAACCCCAGAAAAAAAAATTATAATAATTAGTGAGACAGTTCACATTTTCCAACAACGCAAGCCACCCTGAAAAAATCATTTTAAGGAACAACAACAAAACGTAGCTCTGTAACACAATCCGCAAAATGAAGCTTAAATTAAATTAAAAGTTACAGGATGACATCACACAACAACATGCCCCGGTCATATACATATATAACAGAGCACATGCAGGGTTTTAACAGCAAACGAGTCTTAATTACTGTGTGCCGTATTTACACTCCGATTTCATGCACAACACTTCAGGGAGGGGGTGAGGAACAACGGGTGATGTGTGGGGTACTCACACAAATGCTGGTCATCACAGTGAGCGTTACACGTGTTACACTCAAACCAGAACCACCTGCACGCCTGCTGTTTAGTAACAATTATAAAAAAGAAAAAAAAAGCCCCACACACACAACTGAAAATATTTCACACTTAATGAAAACAAAAAGAGCTTAGCAACAATTCTGATTGAAATAATTAAATTATTTTACAAAAACAAAAGGATTAAAGGAACAGCTCAGCGTACGACAAATGCACCAACTTTCCTTATTTTTTCCCCCTTATTAGGAAAACGTAGTCGATCAGCCGGGGTGAGACTGCAGTCGTACGTTTAGCACCTGGGAACAAAATCAACACATATACAGCACTGAAACTGGAGACTCCTTCCATACATGTATAATTTCCTCCACCAAGGAGGGAGGTTATGACATTGGTTGCGCACATGTATGTGTGTGTGAGAGACAGAGAGACCACAATGACTCAAAAACAAATGGACAGATTTCCTTGAAAGTTTAACTAAATGTGGGTTTTGAGCTAAGGAAGAACTGGTTACATTATGGGTGTGACCCAGATACAGATCCAGGATGGTTTTGCGGCACTATAATCATTACATATATGAGCACTGTAGACCGAACAAGCGATAATTGTAGAAACGATGAAGATATCAGAACGAGAGGATTAATATATACCTGTGACAACAGTCAGAGCTGCTAGCCAATCAAAAAGGAGAATTTAAAAGCTCTGTGAAGCCTCTATCAGCCAAACGTTTTATATAAACGTCACCCTGTAGCTGAACGCTGGAACACATGAACACTATGGAGGCAGCCATCTTAGAAAACTGGAATCCTGAACAAATCTCGTTGTATTAAATGACTGGAAGTTTATATTTTCCTCTGGCAAAAAGTAATGTTTTCACTTGCGTTGGTTTATACATTTGTTTGTTTGCGAGATAACGAAGATATGCACAGATTTGGATGACGCTCTGGTCTAGAGTAGAGCGTGGTACAAGTGACCTGTGAAAGGGATCATGTTGAATAAAGAAATCGCGAAATTCCAAAAAACAAAAAAAAAAGGTCAATTCTATTTAATATGAGGTGAAAGTTCATCAGACGCCCAATAGGGGAAGACATTTCATTATAACCATGCCAAGTTATAATAATCCAGTTGTACTCTGCACTCTCTGAATAGCCCTCTAGTTTCCACTGTAAATGTAATTGTGAGTATTTTTGCAGGATGTAATGAAAATACAACACTTGATGATGTCATTCTGGAGCATTTGTGTGTTTGTTTATGCAGACTTTGGGTTTTTTTATGCTCTGATGGACAAAATCGTAAACTAGTAACAAAGTAAAAATCCAAGAAGACGCGAAACATCTCGGCTGATCGACTGATGTGTGCTTTTAATTATTTCCCCGCTGAATTAACCCTTTAACCAATTGATTCTGTTAGCAAATTAAACCGAAGAGTATGAGGGCGATATGAGGAGGAGGGTAACACAAATGTTTAAATCATATGAGCCCCTGAGAGCAACAGTGGGCTAAGTCCATGTCAATTTTGAGTTAAGAACAGAAATGAAGAAAAGTTAAATCTTTCGAATGAATACTGGTCTAAATTCAGGTAGAGTTCCAATTTTGACATAATGGGGGCACTTCACTATTGCTCTTAGCTATTTCACTGGTTTACTAGTGCAACAGTGGGCCAAGTCCAAAATCCAAGATGGTGGCACCCATGTGTGAAGCCTCCACATTTAGGAAAAACATTCCTGAAACAGAGGTTCTTCAGTTAATAGAGGACTCGGAAAGTATTACTTTAGCTAGAACACCACTGCATCTGCTTGTTACTATATAACTAAATGTTATTCATTATTTTTCGGAATATTGCTTCATGTCCTGGACATTTGGACTTAGCCCACTCTTGCTCTAAGGGGCTCATATTATCATGACGGATACATCAAAATGTAGCGACCTTACGTCCCCGTTTGAGATGAGGCTTCCTATGGAGGTGGAGTTTGTGCTCCTGAGAGAACGTTGCCTTTCTGTCTAAATGTGTTCCTTAATGATTTAATTTTTTAAAATGTATTTTTAATATTGGTACACACCGAGACACCGGGATGCATCCATACCGAAACTGGTATTGCATACGAGGTTGATACCATACCTGTTTACTCGCACGTAAAAACAAACTAACAAAAACAACAATATTCGATACCATGTGACGTATAAGTGCATTCGCAGTTAATGACGACAATCGAAGCAAATCACACTGCAGACAAATCTCTGAAGAAAAAAAAAACTTGCACTACATCATCTTACAACTTAAACAGCATCATTAACCCCTTTCTTTCTTTCTCTCTCATCCCTCCATCCATTACTGACTTCATCCCTTCTACACTTATTTTTTAGGGTAGAATCTCAAAACAAACTGCAAAAAAAATACACATCTATGTATCATACTAACAACACTCATCTATTTCATCCCTCTGCTCCTTTATTCATCCCTCCATCCTTCTAGAACTATCCACTGTTTATTTGTTCCGTCGTCAGGGTGGTATCAGTGAAGGCAGGAGTTAATAATCATCAATGAGATTCTGGTAAATCACTAAACTTGGCAAGAGGAACTTTTCATGGTTCTTAGAACTGTTAGAGGAACTGTTGTTCTTCCCTTTTTGTGCTTGTAGTGCAGAGACTGAGAACGATTTGAGTTCTTAGAACACTGTTTTTATAGAGCTTTTAGCTCCTAATTCAAGGTAGGAACTATCGCAGTACAACAGGAATCGAAAGTGATGTACATGCATGCTGATTGGTCCAGGGCAGCACCGTCAACCCAAAAAAATCCATCGCTATATCAGCTGCCAGTTGGCGAACATGACTTTAGCATTCCTGCTGGCGGTGTGAAGACAAAAGCGTTTTTTAGTTCTCAGAGCAGCTCCCTTGATTCCTAGGTCCTAGAGCCCCTGGTTCCTCTGAAAAGGTTCCTAGAACTGCTCGGAAGCACGTACTTCCCAAAAAAAAAAAAAAAAAAAAACGCTCTTTAAATAAACTTTGCATCTCAGTTCGAGAAGTAGCTGACTGTTAGCAAAACACGACTGCAGCAAACAAACAGAGCTAATGAAAATATGTAACGACGCTTGTGATTGGACGGTTATTCACTTTGGTATTAATGCTGAATACCCTAAAAGCTGTAACATTTAACATCGGTATGGATGCATTCCTGTTAGCGCTGCATGTAGAGACTGAACATAACCGAGGATCATGAAATGATAATTTGTGTCCAACATTGAGAGAAATATTAAACGTGGTTGCCGTGATGACTGAGAGCCCATCCTTTAACGGTGCGTCATCAAATATCACTCCCGGAGAAGTTTAACGCCGTCAAATGCTAAGCACGTGCCCGTCGTCACTCGTAGTCGAGCTCCCGCGTCTGCATGTTCAACACTGGTTCCGTCTCCAGTACCCGAGCATTCAGTCTGTAGTACGCCACCCGTCTCCTCAGTTTTTGTTCTCGTCCCACGCCGGCAGCTTTTTTACCACGGCATCATGGTCGATGCTGACGGTGGCGAGAATACCGCCCGGGTTCTTTTCCGAGCCGGAATAATCGATCTCCTCCCCCTTCAGCGTAGTCATGTGACCACCCAGAGCTTTCAAAACGGCGTTTCCGGCACAGATGTCCCACTTCTTGATGTAGGTCACGTGGATGTACATGTCCGCCTTCTCATATTCGTCATCAGGGGCATCGAGCAGCGCGAGAACCTTATATCCTGACAGAGGGAGTGAAAGAGAGACACAGAGAGAAAGAGAGAGACAGACACACAGAGAGAGAGAGACAGAGGGAGAGAGACAGCCAGAAAGATGATTTTGTTTCAGTGTTGAGTGTTTCTCTAATAAAGTATTTGTACCCTTCGATACGGCTCCTCCATGGAGACAGAAGGAATATGAACACGTGCAGCACCTGCGCCCCCTGCTGGTATGATCTCAGTGTTGTTCCCGAATGCCTTCTGAATGAAGCCTTTCACTTTGCCAGCATGCGAGCGTGACACTATGACCTTGGGGGCGTTGGCGTTGTAGGAATCCCGCGGTGCCACGTTCGCACCTCCGCCCACCATCGCCCACGCTGAGGAAGACAAACATTCAAGAGGAACAAGAAGAACGAGTCGGAACACAGGTGGTCACATCCCTGCCTGTGTAATACACACACACGCGCTCTGTCTCTCTCGCTCTGTTTATCGCTCTCTGCACCTTTCCCTCTCTCTCCCCCCGCCTTACGCTCTCTCTCTCCCTCTCTCCGCCTTCCTCTCTCTCCCCTGCCTTACGCTCTCTCTCTACCTCTCTCTGCCTTCCTCTCTCTCTGGCTTTCGCTTTCTTCCTCGCTCCCTCTTTTGCTACTCTCTCTCTCTACTTTGCTGCTCTCTCTCAGCTGTGCTCTCCCTCTCTTTCACTCACTCTGCATCTCTCTCTCTCTTCGTCTCTCTCTCCCCATCTCCCTCTCTTTCACTCACTCTGCATCTCTCTCTCTCTCTTCGTCTCTCTCTTTCCCCATTTCACTCTCTTTCACTCACTCTGCATCTCTCTTTGCTTCTCTCTCCCCATCTCACTCTCTGCATCTCTCCCCATCTTACTCTCTTTCACTTACTCTGTCCCCGATCTCACTCTGTCTCTCTCTCTCCGTCTCACTTTTTCACTCACTCTGCATCTCTCTCTTCATCTCACTCTGCATCTCTATCTCTCTCTCATCTCTCCCTATCTCACTCTCTTTCACTCCCTCTGCCTCTCTTTCACTCTCTGCATCTCTCTCTCCGTCTTACTCTCTTTTACTTACTCTGCCCCCGATCCCACTGTCTCTCTCTCTCGTTCTCACTTTTTCACTCACTCTGCATCTCTCTCGTCTCTCCCTCTCTCACTCTTTCACTCACTCTGCCTCTCTCTCCCCCCATCTCACTATGGCTCTCTCCATTCATCTCTATCTCTCCAGCTCACTCTTTCACTCCCTCTGCCTCACTCTCTCTCTCTTCATCTCTCTCTCATCTCACTATGGCTCTCTCTCCCCAGCTCACTCTCTTTCACTCCCTCTGCCTCTTTCTCTTCATCTCTCTCTCATCTCACTATGGCTCTCTCTATTCATCTCTATCCCTCCAGCTCACTCTTTCACTCCCTCTGCATCTCTCTCTCTTCATCTCACTATGGCTTTCTCTCTTCGTCTCTCTCTTTCCCCCATCTCACTCTCTTTCACTCACTCTCCTTCTCCCCCCATCTCACTCTCGTTCACTCACTCTCCTTCTCCCCCCATCTCACTCTCGTTCACTCACTCTGCATCTCTCTCTCTCCATCTCACTCTCTTTCACTCCCTCTGCCTCTCTCTCTCATCGCACTATGGCTCCCCCCCCCCCATCTCACTCTCTTTAACTCACTCTGCATCTCTCTCTCTTTTCATCTCTCTCTCTATCTCACTCTCTTTCACTCACTCTGCCTCTCTCTCTCTCTCATCTCACTCTGGCTCTGTCTATTCATCTCTATCCCCCCCAGCTCACTCTCTTTCACTCACTCTGCATCTCTCTCTCTTTTTGTCTCTCTCTCTCTCTCTCTCTCTCTCACTTTCTTTCACTCACTCTGGCTCTCTCTATTCATCTCTACCCCCCCCCCCCAGCTCACTCTCTTTCACTCCCTCTGCATCTCTCTCTCTCTTCATCTCTCTCTCTCTCAGCTCACTCTCATTCCCCCTCCCCCCCACACACACACCATCTTTCTCTCTCGCTCTAGTACACACCTGTGTAGCCGGTGAAGGGTTTGTGAATCACACCTACAATGGGTTCTCCATTCACAGCCACACACACCATGGTGGTGACGTACTTCCGCAAGTTCTCTGTAAGAACAAAGATGATGAACGATGAAGGAGAAATCTTCTAATAACAACTTCTTACAGAGCAGGACTTTGAGGGGTGGGGCTTAATCTAGATTTATGAATTTAAATCACACATATGTGGCTGGAAAAGTCTTTAATGTGAATTCAGATACAATTACATTTCATTCAAATTCAATGCAAACTGGTAACTAACTAACACACACACACACACACACACACACCTGTATACTCCTGTGTGGCATCCAGCGGGTCAATCCACACCGTCACGCTCTCCGCAGGCACCACTTTCCCCTCTGGGATCTTGTTCAGGACCTCAGTCGGGATGTTACGCGTCCACACGGTGGCCTCGCTGTCCGAGTTATCATGTTCCTCGGAGTTCACCTGACAAACCACCATCCAGCACATAAAGAGTTCAGGACGAAGGGGTTGATTCATTATCTATAATTAACAACTCTGAGAGCAGTGGCGCTCTTCAGCAAGTCACAGAATTATAAAAATTTTAAAGTGTGTAATGGTTGCCATGGTGATGATTTCCGTAAAGAATAGTTATGTGAATATTTATGGAAGAAGTCTCCAGTTTCAGTGCTCTGTAACAATCAGGTGATAAAATGCAATTCAATTTACATATTTGTTTTCTTTTTATTATTGAATTTACATTCAATTTACATGTTGAGAGAGAAAGAGAGAGAGAGAGAGAGCACGAGGGAGAAAGAGACAGAGAGAATACATGATAGTGAAAGCGAATGAGAAAGTACACACAAGGGAAAGAGGGTGAGTGAGAAAGCAATAGGGAGAAAAGAAAGTGAGAGAAAGAGAAGAGAAAGTGAGGGAGAGAGACACAATTTGAGACAGAAAGTTACAGTGAGAACAAAGGAGTGAGAGAGATAAAGCAAGAGAAAGAGTAAGTGAAAGTGATGAAAAGAGAGAAAGAATGATGGACAGAAAGTGCAAGAGAGAGATAGTGAGAAAGCTTGACAGCAAAGGAGAGAGACAGTAACAGTAAGAGAGAAATTGAGAGAAAGCGATAGAGAGAGAATGTGAGAAAAAGGAAAAGAGGGAGAGAGAGGGTGACACAGAAAGATAAATGAGAGTGAGAAAGACAGAGAAAGAGATAGAGTGAGAGAAAAGCGAGAGAGAGAGAGAGAGAGAGAGAGAGAGATTCATCCTGTTCCACTTTAACAGATGTTTGCGATCGCAGTGTAAAAGTGGGCGTGTCCATAAAGCCTAGTAAACTTTAAACTTTCTTAAATATGGAGATCAATAAACAAACACCAGTTTCTACTGCCAGATTATTATTATATTATTAAAAATGTGACAGCAACAACATTGTTGCATGTCATGTAAATCAAGATGACAAAAGAGAATGCATGATGTGCATTAATCAGGGCATGTCATTTTTTTTCTTTTTTTGGATTTTTCCCCATTTTCTCCCTAATTTAGTCGTATCCCATTCCCACCCATCAAGTATTGCCTTCCCTATCACACGACCACCACCAGCCAGGGAGGGGCGTAAGCATGCACATGCCCCCTCCGTGACATGCAATGCTGCCACTCGCCTTTTTTCAAACTGCTGCGGCAGTCATGTTTTAATTAGAGAATAATCAGCGATGGTATGACATGTATTTGGGTGGAGTTACACCACAGAAATGTTGCATATACTGCAGTCTTAAACAAAGTCAGTCAGAGTTCAAAATGTTTTTTATGTACATTTAGGTTTACTTCATTTAATTAATCACAATATGCTAATACCTTTCATTTAAATTATCCTTCTAAATGATCATATCGGTTATCGGAAATCACACACCTTTTTTTATAATCTATAACGATGCCAAAAATCTGTTTTCAGTCAGTCCCTAGTTAAGGAAAAAAGAAAGCACTGAAACTGGAGACTCCTTCCACAAACTCGTAAGGTCATTATGAAAAAGCTGCGACTGTTAAAACCTATAAAGTGTTGATACACAGGACCGTGTAATGATGTGATGATTGCTGAACCTCACCTGGATGTAAGGGTAGGTGTTCCTGATCAGGTAGTACATTTTCCTGTGTGAGTTTAAATCCCCCATGGTGAGCTTCTCCACGGCTCCTTCTTTGGTTTTACCCTTGGATTTTTCCTCCAGGGTGTCCTCCATGCGGATGCGCTTCACCTCCCATCCTCCCTGCACTGCAGCCTCAATGGACAAGGCGAGAAGATCCCTCAGATCCACCGTCTTCCTCTGTCTGAAAGCAGATAGTCTGTTGGAGAGAGCCCCGGAGTAGAGGTGGTACAGGAGGCCGAGTCCGAGCAGGCAGAACACCGCAACACCAAGAGGGGAGGGCCGGATCCCCATGGGCGCCATGAGGGCAGCTGGGAGCTGGATCTAACCACTGATATTATTATTATTATTATTATTAATGTTACACCGTTTGTATTCCTGGGTTTGTTAACTTTTCACTTCCATCCCGTCTTTATTATACGCCAAAAGCTAAACAAGCTCCAAAAATTGTTCTCAGCTTTTCTTCAGATATTAAATAATTTCCGGTTTCATTATAAATAATAATAATAATAAAGTAAACACGTTTCTAATGAGTCCATAAACAAACATTTGTGCGACAGCACCATCTCTTCCACGTCTACGCTAGGATTAATCAATACACAACACTCACTTCCGGGTCAAACTGGGTCACACCCGGAAGTGACGAGAATTACACGGTCATACGGACAGCGACCCCTAGAGGGCGATTGACTTTATTTAAAACATTCACACTCCTAACCAATATAATAATTTATGAGATGATATCGCAATACTGATTCGGATTTAATGTTTATACTGAATTTATATTCATCTTTCTTTCTTCACTCAATTCTCTTTCATTTTGCTTTCAGTTCTCACCATCTTCCAACACAAATTTCTTTATTTCTTTTTGTATTTCTTCATCCATTCATTTTATCAACTCATTTCTTTTTCTTATTGACACCCCTTTATCCCAGCATTCAGTTCATTCATCTTTCATTTTCTCTCAATTCATGCTTTCAACACCGCTCTTTCTTTCTTTCCTTTTTCCTTTCTTTTTTCTTTCAGTACATTTTCTTTCTTTCTTTTTCTTTCAGTACTACATTTTCTTTTTCTTTCAGTAGTACATAATCTTTCTTTCAGTACTACATTTTATTTATTTCCCTTTTTCCTTTCTTTTTTCTTTCAGTACATTTTCTCTTTCTTTTCTTTCTTTCTTTTTTTCAGTACTAAATTTTCTTTCTTTCAGCATTAATTCATCCTTTTCCCTTATTCTCGTGTCCTTGGTCAATACTTATGTAAACACTTATAAATCAAACAATTCCTGCAAACTACATTCATTTTCCCATTTGCTTTCATTCTTTCAGCATTTGTTCATTCTTTCAGCACACTCTTTCCTTTTTTCCTTCAGCACTTACTTCACTCTTTCCTCTGTCTATATTAATCTTCCCATCGTAAGTTTCAACACAACTTTCTCACTTTTTTCTTTCTTTCAGTTAATAAATTATCTTCTTCAGCTCAGTGTTATTTTTTCTCTTTTGTTTAGCAGATGCACCGTGTAACCAGATTTAAAAAGAAATGTGAAACATTCTGGAAGGAAACCTTTATTCAGCAGCGAAGGAATCAGTCTCCAGTGTCAGTGGAACAGTCAGGGGGTAAAACTGGAACTTTAAGGTTTTTAGAGAGAGATCATTTATAGTACAGACATTCCATAATGTTACTTATTTTATACACATACATTTATACACATATTTATTTTTATTATCTCATTCTGTTATCTGAGTTCAGACTTTAGGAAGAACGATCTGAGTGATGTGATGATAAATGTGGAGATTATGTAAAAGAGAGATCTGAGAGTCTGATTATAAGCAGCCTGAGATGATGAGAGGATCAACGCGCCATCGCTCAGTGGCGTACCCATGTCCACATGCTCAACAGGCAGAAAGCGGCGGTGATGGAGTACATCACCACCTCCCGCCTCGCTCGCTCTTTACTCTCGCTCTCCAGAGCCTGAAGTCGACGGTTCAGTTTCACGATCTGAATCAAAACACATAAATCCAATATTACAGGATCGTTACAGGAGAAAGAGGTGGTGTGAAATGTGCTGCTGAAGGCGGAGCTAATGTTGAGACTAATCAGCATTGTTTCAGAACTTAGCCAGTAAAAGGAGGCGTTATTTTTCTTTAATTCAACTGAAATATTTTTTCTTTGTTTTTGCACCCAGTTCCTTATCTTTCTTCCTTTAATCAATTATTTATTTTTCTTTCTGCAATTTTACCCTTTCTTTCTGCAAACATATTTTCTTTGT
Organism: Tandanus tandanus; assembly: GCA_039654325.1. NCBI lineage: Eukaryota > Metazoa > Chordata > Actinopteri > Siluriformes > Plotosidae > Tandanus > Tandanus tandanus. Next base: position 9,658,170 of record JBCNYH010000008.1, on the reverse strand, counting down.
ATTTGCACTCAATATTTTTTCTTTCTTCTTGCAGTTACTTTTCTTTCTTTGTAAAATCATATTTTCTTTTTTCCCTTCCTTTCTTTCAGTATTTAATTCTTTTACTTACTTTTAAACTCAATGCTTTTTCTTTTTCTTTTGGCTCTTTCGTTTTTTTCTTTTCTCCAGGATTCAATTCTTTCCTTTTTTCTTTTTACACTTATTTTTCTGACCTTTATATTTCTAAGTATAGACAAATAGATTCTAATTTTATTTTTCCTTCTTCCTTTGATTAACATTATTTAAAAATTCCTTGTTTACTTAATTTTCTCCAGCATTCTCTCCATTCTTTCTTTTATTAAATATTATTTCCTTATCATCCTTATGCATCAATAAAAACTCTCTCAAAAACCACCAATCCTTGCTCCATCTCCACATCCAGCTCCGCCTCCATCTCTACCTCCAGATGTGTCTCTGATGATTACAGAGCGGGCTCGTACCTGTCGTCTTAACGCTGGGGCGTCGGCTAATGCCACATCATCAGGAACTCCTTCTGAATTAGTTTCCATCGTCACAAGTGCAGTCCTGAGACAGAAACCAAGAGAACATTTTTTGAAGGACGTTCCAGAAACATGTAGATGAATCACCTCACAACCCACCGAGCCTAACGACACACCTGATTTATTTCTTCCTACTCATTAACAGACACCAATGTGGCCTAGGAACTAGCTCCCAAACTAAACACCATTAAATCAATTATGTCCTGATTAGCATCACGGAGCAGTTTGCTACATGAGCCCCAACACTGCAATGATTTCTGGGTAAGTACTGCTCCAGGGACTGTCAACGTACGGTTTAGGACGACCTCACACCCTGTCTTACAGTTGTTCATCTTCTGTAACCAGGCAGCTGGATACGATGTTATGGATCTACACACGACTACATGTAGAGTCCCTGAACAGGATTGGTGTCAAGATAAACCGGTTGCCATAACGACACGACCCGTGAGTGTGAGAGAGAGCTCACCTGCGGTGTGAGTCGTCCAGCATGGTCAGGACGTGCTCGTAGGCCCGGCGTGTGGTAAGCTGGACGTAGGAGAGGACTCCACCCACAGTGCTGACACTCGGCCAGTCCGAAGGGGGCACGAGAGGGGGATAGACACGGACAGGAGCGCTGGGAGACGGGCTCCCGCTGACCGCCACACACAGGGGGAGGAATGAGACGTTAGCGCTAAACACGCTGATGTGAACAAGGCGAATGTCTCAGGATTCAGAGCTTTAACATCATTTCTAGAAAAGCTTTTGTATTTGTATGGCCATTTTTATTCTCTCTGTCTTCATGTCTTTGACATATTTCCCTGTAAACTCATAAACAAACCCTCAGCTAACAACATACCACAAACATGACAAGTTACGTTAGGAACTTTGTTTAAAAAAACAATAACCACTTAAAAAAAAAAACTTGTGTTTTTTTTTTCCATGATTCGTTTAAAAGTACTTAACTAGCTCTCCATACATTATAATAACAGTTAGCTACCTAGCCTAGCCTAGCATAGCTCAATAAGCTTCCATTTGTATTTCTTTGACTGGCTAATTAATTACACTGTATGCTAAACTTACTCTACTTATTTCATAATTATTTCCACTTTATAATAAAAAAAGGAATTTCTCTTACAAACTCCATGATATCACTTTCTGCTTGGACCACTGTAATTGCTCATTGGAGCTTCATTTTTGACATTTACTTCGAAATCTCTGCTAATCAGTGGCATTAACAGCTAGCAATTTAGCATTAGTTAGGGCTGGGAGATAGATGAAGATACTGTTTTGGTAAATATCATTGTCGTGAGAATTTCAGGGTAAGAAAATATCATGATACAGTTTTTAAGGTAATATCACCCAGCCGTGGCATTAGCATTATCTATTTAAACAGAAATCCATCTACACTGGTGTGTGTGTGTGTGTGTGTGTGTGTGTGTGTGTGTGTGTGTGTGTGTGTGTGTTAGCTCTTACGCGTCATATTTAACAATCTGGCAGTTGTGACGTGCTCTGGAAGTCTCGCTGGCGCAACGTTCACGTCGGGATCTTGTCCGAGAGCGAATCTTTACAGACACAGAAAGAAATTTTACAAAATAAAAGTCTGTAAATACATTTACTAAATCTGCTCATGAGAATCATTTCTATTGTAGAAATCTGACTTAATTCTTCCTCATCCGATCTCTTTTAGCTCTACCTCATCCAATCTCAATTGTTTCCAAACTCTATTGGCTTTACCTCGTCCAATCTCTATTAGTTCTAATGTTCAGGAGATTATTCCATACATTCCTTCACCTCCTCTTTTGGCTGAACGGGTTCTGGTTGCTGTTCTGGCTCCAGAAAGACCAGAGGCTGGTCTTGTAGAGTGAGGACCCGCGGAGGAGCCTTCAGCTCCACGCTTTCCACTGGGATGGACTGCAGCAGATCGAGCTCTCGTGGCCTGCTGAAGAGAAGATCAGAGTCGTCTCCTGGAGTGAAGAAAAAAAAAAAATAAAAAAAAAAAATAAAACTCTCACCTGCAGAATTTTCATTTGATAAGACGCATAACAAATGAGAACTGTTGCTTGTTAGTCACAGAACTGACATCTCAGTGTCGTCCATAATCTCTTAACCCGCCACGTACAGGTTCTGAAGCAACAGAGCGGCAAACATATGCGCTAACATGTACTTGTGGTTTCTGCATTGTATATCGTATGATGGTGGATTACCTGCCACTATGATCCTGTCTGGAACCTGCATGATGGTGCTGTGGGATTCCTCGAGGAACGGAGAAGATTGGTCCATCGGTAAGTCCGGTCCGACTTTCAACCTCTCAGGGATCATCATCTGCTGGCTGATGCCCTCGGTGTAATCCATCTCGTACTGCACACGGCTTATTTCAGCCATGTTGGCCGTGATGGCGAAGTCGGCCTCGCTCATTTGCTGATCGGCTGCAAGATAAACACAACTTTCTTTAATATAACGCATGAGCTGGGAGGTGTGGCTAAAACGATCCACATGTTTACCAACCATGATCAGAATCAGAACTCATACAGTTGCTGAACCGCTTAATCCTTTATTAGGCTAGAGGGAGACAAGTTGGAACAGCCAGTTAGCCTAATGTGCATGTCTTTGGACTGTTGGAGGAAACTGAAGTACCCAGAGGAAACCTACTTAAGCACTGGGTTAACATGCAAACTCCACGCAGAAATGGCATTGCTGAGCCTGGGCATACATATATGTATTATACACACACACACACACACACATACATATATATATGTATATATATATCAAGTACATACTGTATGACTGAGTATAAACAATTATAAAAAAAATAATAACTATTATATATTTAATATATAAAATAAAATGAATATAAATAATAATTTATTGTATATATTACATATAGCCACATATCAGGACTTAATAATAGCAAATAGAAAGTTGTTGTTTATTTATAAATAAATAAATAGGAATGATTTCTGATTTTGTTTTGTTTTATATTCAGCTTCATCAACCTGTTAGCCCTCTATTAACTATCTGTCTCATTATGTAATTACAAGCTAAATATTTTGATATATTTTTTAATAATACCAGGTTATAATAAAACATTATTATTATGCTTTTAAATCTGTGACATGTCCATGAGGTTATAATTACAATAAGAGATGCACTGGATTACCTGCTAGCTGAACTGATTCGGATGATGTCCTTCTTCTTTGCTTTCGATTTCACATCTCCGAACCTTCACTGATCCGAATTATTTACAAACCAGATCAACAGGTTGGTCGGAATAGTTTAACGATACAGATAATTCGTGTAAATCCTCCTGATGATGCTTAAAAGGCGTGAAGACAGTTGGACTGCACCCTCCATCTATTCATCAGTCCATGACGTGCCGTTCAAAAAATGTTTCGACTCTTCAAGTGGCGCTTTTCGGTGAACCGACTCACACGTTTACGCTTCTAACGCCTGACTAATTTGAATATTTTGTAAATTATTTTAGGCCAAATTTCTCAACATACAACGCGATGTATTGCGAGGAGCAAAAAATATAATCACTGAGTTTGGTGTAGGAAATAATGGCAATGACCCGTAAGAGTCGACTCGAATGGGAGAAGACAACCAAGTGATTCGAGTCCCTCTGCATGCAGGCAACCTGCTGGTGGTCGCGCCCTAATCCGTATGCATGTCTTCTAGTTAGGGCATGGCTTCATAGTGCTCAGAATCTCTACCGCCATGTTTATTACACTCCTGCAGCAACGCAAGGCTTGTTCTTTAGGTTAGCAAAGCTAGCTAAAGAGGCTTGCATTTGCTGTTTATATAACTATAATATATATATTAAATATATATCAAGAAACCTATCAAGAAACCAAGCTAATGCTTTAAATAAGCGGTTTGAGAGGCCTAGTCCAGCTCAGTTCCCGTAGTGTAGTGGTTATCACGTTCGCCTAACACGCGAAAGGTCCTCGGTTCGAAACCGGGCGGGAACAGGTATTTTTTTTCCCTTTTCTTTTTTTTTTAATCGCTTATAAAATATCCAATTTATTTTCGGTGTTTGATATACATATATAGGAATATACCCCTATGATATACGGATATATAGGAATGAACTTTCACTTGGCTTCAATATAAGATTTCACCACTAGATGTCGCGATATACCACCAAATCTTACACATTTACCTCCATTGTTTTATTTTTACACAAAGTTCAGCTTGTCAAACAATTTATTCATCCTCTTTTCATTTTTCTGACACTAAGAACTTACAAAGAGAAATATGTAAAAAAAAAAAAAAAAAAAAAAATCAGGATTCAAGCACTCTACATCATCATTTCCACACTATGTCGTCATTATGAAGGGGTTATACCGTAAACAGACAGCAGATGGCGCAAAATCACGAATAATCTTATTATATTATATTATATATGACATCCTGTAGTACTAAACAGGACCAGAAGTTTGTGGACACCGAACCATCACATCCATGTGTCCTTGCTGATCATCTCACTCCAGATTCAATTCTTTCTTTGCTGATATAATAAGCTCCACTCTTCTGAGAAGGGTTTCTCTAGATTTTAGACTGTGAATGTGGAGGGTGTTTGATGTTGGGCGAGATTCCAGAACAATGCAGGACGCTCGAGTTATTCCAGTCTCTTCTACTCTTAACCAGCCATGTCTTCATGAACCTCGTTTTGTAGCCGCCCTCATACACTGGAGGATAACTGTATGAACTGTATATATTCATTCACTCAATCAATTTGCCGAACCGCTTAATTCTATAAGGGTCACGGGGAGGCTGGAGTCTATCTCATCCAACACTGGGCAAATCGGGGGTGGTACACCCCGAACAGCTCACCAGACCATCGCAGGGCCAACACACACAACCATTCATACTCACATCCATACCTAGGGGCAATTTGGAACAGCCAGTTAGCCTAATGTGCATGGAAACCAGAGTACCCAGAGGAATCCCACACAAGCACGGGAGAACATGAAAACTCCACTCAAAAGCGCCCTAGCCTGGGAAACGAACCCAGGACCTTCTTCCTGTGAGGCGGATATGCTAACCCCTACGCCACCATGTCACCCAGAGGCAATTTTAAACAGCCAGTTTGGTTTATATGCATGTCTTTGGACTGTGGGAGGAAACTGGAGTATCCAGAGGAAAATAATCGAACGACGAGGTGGTGTAATAAAGCAGTAATAAATTATAGTCAATTATAGTTTATGGAATATTAATCAAGTATTTTAAACCCCCCCACAACCCCACCCCACCCCCACTGCCCAACACCCCCACACTCCAACACCCCCACACTCCCACACCCCCACACTCCCACACAGGGCATCACTTACTTTCATCTCCACAATCATTTTGGCTCACATCCATCACACTGTCACTTCTGGACTTGCTGTCAGAAGTGCGTGTCAGGCCTGTGTGTGTGTGTGTGTGTGTGTGTGTGTGTGTGTGTGCGTGCGTGCGTGCGTGCGTGTGTGTGTGCAGTGACATTCACATCATTCTTGCCCCTGAAAAGTGGGTTTAAGAGCTTAGGGGTTAAACCATCATTTCACTCAGCTTCCTCTTTAGAGGATTACTGTTCACGCTCTTGTATCTGCGCCTTCTGAGTGCTGGCACGCCGTGCACGTGTGAACTCATTGCCATGGGCTGAGCACATGTTGACGTGTGTGTGTGTGTGTGTGTGTGTGTGTGTGTGTGTGTGTGTGTGTGTTGTGTGGAGTTGTGTTGTGTTCACGGGTAATCCTCACACACTGTGAATGAATGATGTCATTTTGCACAGGAAGTCATTTCTGGTTTCTGAAGGAACGTGTGAGATCTGTGTTACATGTGTCTTTGAGGGGAGGGTGGAATTCTGGTTCTGGTTCCAGGAACATGAGGGATGATGGGTGAGAACGAGAGTGTGGCGTGAGGTGGCATCCCCACTTGGTCAGCGAGTTGTAGATGTGGAAGTAAAAGGCTGTGAAAGTTTAATGACAGCGTGGTGTGTGAAGGATTTAGTTGAGTTTGTATTTTATTCACAAGAGATTTTCGTTTCTAGGAATCTGAAAGTAAAAATGTTACAATGCTGATTGTCTATTTTGCATTACGTGTTGATTGGCAATTATGCATCTCAATGCTGATTGGCTGTTTTGCATCGAGATTATAATTGGTTACGATGCATAATGATGCTGATTGGCTGCTTTGCATTGTGGTGCTGATTGGCTATCTCAGTGCTAACTGTTTTGCATTGTGACATAGATTGGGTGTTATGTATCTTAATGCTGATTGGCTGTTTTGCATTATGATGCTGACTGGCTGTCATGCATCTCAATGTTAACTGGCTGTTTACCTCACAATGCTGATTGGCAGTAATGTATCTCAATGTTAATTGGCTGTTTTGACTCACGATGCTGATTGGCTGTAATGTATCTCAATGTTAATTGGCTGTTTTGAATGACGATGCTGATTGGCTGTAATGTATTTCAATGTTTATTGGCTGTTTTGCCTCACAATGCTGATTGGCTGTTTTGCATTACAATGCTGATTGGCTGTTATGCATCTCAAAGGTGATTGGTCATTTTGCCTCACACTGCTGATTAGCTGTTATGCATCGCAATGCTGATTGGCTGTTTTGCATTATGATGCTATTTGGCTGTTATGCATTACAATGCTGATTTGCTGTTATGCATCTCAAAGCTGATTGGCTGTTTTGCATTACGATGCTGATTAACTGGTAAATTTCACAATTCTGATTGGCTGTTCGCTCTCTGTCAGAAACTTGAGATGTGTTTACATCTGGGAATGTGTATCCTAAGAGTTTTTGTTTTTTTAAAACTTTTACATTTTATTTTATATTTTAAATTAATTATTTATTGATTTATTTTATTTTTAAAAGGTCAACAGTATAATGAATGAATTATCAATGAAAAAAACACCACCCACAAAAATCTCATGGGGATCTCCGCCTGTCAGTCAGTACCTAAATCTGTACATTAAACTATATGCTAGTTAGTGACATCACATAGAATGACATAATTTGGAGTAAAGAACTAAATTTTATTATGATTATTTAAATAATCATATTTTGAAAAAGATTTATATTAGCAGCTCAAATTGCGATGCTACGGCGCTACAGCGTGTTCTGAAGTTTAAAACTCGCACTTAATTCCTCTTTTTTCCTTTCAGACCTTTCAGTCGTTTCAACAAACAAAGGTCCCCAAAGGTCAAAGGTCATGGCCAGCGTGACATCTCGTCAGCTTTTGTGCTGGATGTAAATCGTAGTGTTTGGAGTCAGCGATGCAGATCAGTGCTCGGAGTCAATAACACACAGAGAACTCGTTAGTCAGGACGTGAACCCTCTGTTCTGAGGAATTTTCTAGAACAGAATCTCTAACTGAATTAGATTTTTTAATGAGCTCCCTCCTAATGTACATACATTACTGTTACTATAGTAACAGATAATAATCATGTTATAAAGAGTCCAAAATGAGACGTTTATTTAACGTTGATGGAAGGAGTCTTCAGTATCAGTGCTTTGGTTCCCTTCCTGTGGAAGCGGCTAAAGATCATAGCGCACAATGCAGCTAGTTAATAATTAAGTTGCAGGTCGGTATGCGACATCTGAGTGCAATACGGCAAGTTATTGCCCGCATGTCAACCAATCAGTTTGCTGTCCTTGCCCTATAATAAAACTGAATATGTAACAGTTATTCCATGACCTCGAATAAGATATGAACTGATAGCCTGCGAGGTGTACAGCATCATCAACACTCACTGAATTGTGGGGAAAAGCATTAGATTACCATTTATGGGTTTTTTTGTTGTTGTGGAAATATACCAACAAATAATACAGGAAGTAATATCCTAGTAGTAGATTAGCCAATCAGAACGTGTGATTGCTCATATCCAGTGGGTATAGATAGAATAAAATATGATAGAATTAAATATAATAAAATAGAACAGAATACATAAAGCGGGCCAACCTGACAGAAGAGGAGGTCAAAGCTTATGATGTATGTGTGTGTTTGTGTGTGTTTGTGTGTGTGTGAGAGAGTGGTTGCCTCATTCTTTGTGTGTACACAGATCATTTTGGCTGATTTTGCTGATGACATCGTCCTCCTCCTCTTCCTCTCTGCTGGAGATCTGTTTGGGAACAAACCCAGAAATTAAGGAGAGACAGAGAGAGAGTGAGAGAGAAAGAGAGAGAGAGAGAGATATACAGAGAAAGAGAGAAAGAAATAGATAGATAGAGAGAGAATATGAGAGGGAGAGAGAAAGAGAGTGGGAGAGAGAGAGAGAATGAGAGAGAGAGAGAATGGGGGGGGGGGGGTGAGAGGGGACATGTGTGAGGAAAAACAACAGATCGTTTCCCCTCTTTATCCCTTTGTGTTGATGGTGTTAATCCACCAGAATACACTCCTGTCCACTCTCGCCTCGTAAACAAATCACACACACACACACACACACACACACACACACACACACACACACACACACACACACACACACACACAC
>JBCNYH010000008.1:9626178-9645614 GCA_039654325.1 Tandanus tandanus | reverse complement strand
GTATCTCTCTCTTTCCCTCCTCTCTCTCTGTCTCAATCACTCTCTCCCATCTCTCACTCGTCCTCCCATCTCTCTCTCTCTCTCTCTCTCTCTCTCTCTCTCTCTCTCTCTCTCTCTCTCTCTCTCGCACAATTCCTCCCATCTCCAAGAATGTTTCTCTCATCTAAACCCCACAAGGTCAAAAGTCCATGTGAGGTTAAAAACTGTCATGTATTTCAATCATTGTGGGGACTGTTGGTCAAATGGATATTATATGCGGGGGTATGTAGTAATAATAATAATTTTTTAAAAAGTAATTTATTGATATCCTTCTGGGGCATTTGGTCTCTACCAAGACATGCAACCTCCCTCCCTCCACACAAACAAGGGAGTCTCCAGGCTACTCTTAAAGTTCTGACCTACATAAAGTACAACAGCACATACACACGCTTTCCTCGCAGATGAGTGACATATTGTGTCTATAAACTGCTGCACATGCATATTCCTGTGCTTGAGTCAACAAAAATACAAGCACGTGCACATCTCACATCTGGTGCATCACATGTCATCACATGTCTGGTGTACATCACAGATCCAGTGTACATTACAGATCCGGTGCACATCACAGATTTGGTGTACACCTCAGATCCGATACATATCACAAATCCAGCAGACACCATAGATTCAATGCACACCATAGATCTGATTCACAAATACATATCCAGTTTACATCTCAGATCCGACACATATCACAAATCCAGCACACACCACAGATCTGGTGCACATCACAGATCCGGCACATATCACAAATCGAGCACACACAATAGATCCAACTCACACCACAGACCTGGTACACGTCACAGATCCGGAAAACATATCAGATCCAGCACATATCACAGATCCGGCACATATCACAAATCCAGCACACACAATAGATCCAATGCACACCACAAATCTGGTACATATTACAGATTCAGTACACATAACAGATTCGACACTCATCACAGATCTGGTGTACATCACAGATCCAGCACATATCCCAAATCCAGCACACACCCCAGATCCGGTACACTACACAGATCCAGAGCACATAACAGATCTATAACAGATCTGGTGCACATCTCAGATCTGATACATATCACAGACCCAGTGTACATGCACATTATAGATCTGGTGCACACTACAGATCCGGTATACATCACAGACAAGGTGCACAACTTAGACCCAGTGCACATCAAAGATTCGGTGTACATAACAAATCTGGTAGATAATGCAGTGCTTGTACCCACACACCTTGTGACTAGCAAACCCCAGGAAATAAGGAAAGAAAACACCACTGCTACGTGAGAAGGAACAAATACATAAACAGGGCTGTACCTTGTAAATAATATGAACTATTTATACATGTGCACTCAGTCTACTTGTCTGACATCAACTACAGTAAATACTATACGTGTAATACTCAGGGGGATAAAATACCTCAAAATGCACTTAAATTATGAAGCTGCATCATTTTGTAACCTACCATCAAAAATTTACCCCGGTAAAAAAAATTTAATTACCTCAAGTAGCAGTGGGTGTGGCTTAATATTCTAATGAGCATATCTGACTGACAGCCTGCTACACCAAACGATGCATTAAATATAAACACGTAGATTTTATAAAATGAGAGGCCAACGGATAGTTGAGGGTTAGCGCTAAGTTTATGCAAGATAAGCACCGCCTACTTCACATCAACAGAACTAACATTGGCATACTTATAGAGCAACAACCTTCTTATAACATGTCTTATGATTTACGATGTCTTTTAAGATTATTACTTGCCACGTTGCGTGAAATGATTTGAATAAAATCGTGTAAGAGAAAATGGAATACGTAATGGGTTCAAAAATTGTGTTTGATTTAATACGAGGTCCAATAGCACACTTTGTGTACATTTTGCCATCACTGTTAACGTATTTGTAACTGTCCTGGAAGTTTGTTATCCTCCTATTGGTGGATTTTTGGTGAACATCACAGCTGCGCTCAAACTGAGAAAAAAAAAAACTCTGAACATCTCACACTGCCAGAACGTTGTTGCTAATTGTCTTTGGTCTTTGTTAAACGCATGTAAATAAATGCTAACACATGATGTTACGCATTCTACGAGCTCAGAGCAAAAAATAATTCTGCAGCAGTGTGTGATGTTTGCCTACAACAGCAGCACCAGGTTGAAAACCCTGCCATGTAAATTCAGCTTTTTAAGCTAACCGAGGCAAGAGAATCTCTCCTGCACATGAGCAACGACTCTGGAGTCCACAAGCTAAACCGAGGTGTGAAAACTGACAGCGTGAGAATCTCACTGACCCAGAATCCTAACGCTCTCACGCAACAAATACGCACAGGGACAAGCTGAAATAGCACGTCTTCTAACACAACTGGGTTACTGTGAGTCACTTCTAGGACGGAGAAAGAACCCACGTCTCGGCGGGATCAAATCTGTGCCTGTTGTTATTTGTTGACGTTCACTTTGGATGGTGGTCTCCGATCCCTGTACTTCGGGAAGAGACACTGTGGCACTGCTTTATTTGGCTGTTTGTTTGTTTGTTAGCAACTTTTGATTACGATGTATTTTATATGGAGGGGTGGAGTACAACCCAAGTAACACTTCGTTATGTTTCAGAGATCATCCAGATCAAATTCTGAATCCAGGAATTGTTTAAAGATTCTTTAACATTCTGAGATAGGATGTGAAGCGTGGTGTTACAGCAGTCCCAGCAGATGGTGCTGTGCACTTTATATTTTTTCTCTCCGGCTTGGTGGAGGTTTGCGCTCTCCCAGTGACCTTGTAGTTTGTTTGTTTCTTTGTTGATTGGTTAGCAACTTTATGCAGTTCGTAACAGCTATGAACAGGGACGGCTTGGTGGTTAGCATGTCCACCTCACAAGTTCATGGGTTCAAGTCCCAGGCTCGGTGAGGGCACTTCTGTGTGGAGTTGGCATCTTTAGCTTGTGTGGGTTGCCTCCGGGTACTCCAGTTTCCTCCGACAGTCCAAAGACATGCATATTAGGCTAACTGGCTGTTCCAGATTGCCCCTAGGTGTGCGTGTGTGTGTGTGTGTGTGTTGGCCCAGTGATGGAGTGGCAAGCTGTTCAGGCTGTACCCCACCTTCACCCAGAGTCGACTGAGCTCGGCTCCAGCCTCTCCATGATCCTACTAGGATTAAGCGGTTGAGCAAATGAGTGAGTAAGTTAAGAACAGGTCTTTTCCCAGAACTGTACTTGCTCATCCATCTACACTGTCTCGGATTTTGTGACTGCTGAGTAAGTTTTGGCACCCGAAGTGCAGACCATCAGGGGGCTTGATTTTGATTGGGCCTCCAAATGAAATGATTTAAAATGTGTACAAGTGAAAAGTGCACCGAGTTCCAGTGAGCCATGTCCTCATGTACTGTAACGAGATTACATGTAGTTCACTTTTTTCCCCTCCTGCCTGTGTCAGGCGTCAGCAAAAATATTAGGGATTGGTGGGCAAATGTAAATGCAGCCGGAGTGTTACCACAATGCCCCCGAGATGGTGATGTAACCTCTAATGATTCCACTGATGCAACCATAATCACCACATCACACTACTCATATAACAACTAACACAAGACAAAAGACAAAGAGCAAATCGATAAACCAGAGAACGTTATTGTGTGTTGGATGTTACAGGAAGTGCAGCTGGCATGCCCCTGACCATGATGAGCTCCAATGAGGAAGAAGCATTGCGGTTTTTCCAGTACGTAGAGGACAGTGGCCTGAGGGCGTACAGCGGCGTAGTGACTCGCGACCTGGTGTGGAATGAGAAAAGCCGGAACGGTTCAGAGAAGAACGACAAGAAGAGAAAGCAGGAGGAGGTGGTTAAAAGGTAAGTGAACAGCATGTTGTGCACTCAAAGCAGTGGTGAGTTCTGATTGGTTAGAAGGTTAAGAGTATATGGAAGGAGTCTCCAGTGTCAGTGCTTAGTACAAGTCAGTGGTGTAACTGGTGTAAGTAAAACATGGCCTTATGGATATTACCACATTGGTGTAGCGAAGGCACGGTGCCATGGTGTGGAGATGCCGAGTGGGTGTGTCCTCTCGCCTCAGAGGGTGATTGATTTTTCAACAGTCGTTATATTTAGAGCCTATTCATATCTCATGTGGTGTGTGGTGTGTGAGGAGTAAGGACCCCATGATCCTGATTGTGTGATTGGGTACAAAGGAAATGAGTGCAAGTGAGTTCCAGTAAAGTAGGCGTGGCCTTGTGTTGTCAAATGTACATTTTCATTTTTCTTTCTTTTTATGCATAAAAAATTATTTGCACCAACAATTCACAAAAAAAATTCATTTCACTGGGAGGATAGAGTTCAGCATGGTTTTGCATAAGTATTCGAACCCCTTGAACTTTTCCATATTTGGTCGCGCTTGAACCTGGAAATGGATTTAAATCGAATTATTTGCAAATACAAAAAAACAACAACATCAAAAATGTCAGTTGTGTTTGTGTAAGCATTCACCCCCTCCGCCCTCTCGCCTCAAACACCCCTTCCCCCAAGGAACAGGTGTGCTATGCATAACATACATAATACATTATGCATAGCACACCTGTTCCTTCAACAGGAGCATGAACACCAAACAGGTTAGCACGTCCGCCTCACACCAAGAAGGTTCTGGGTTTGAGTCCCGGGCTTGGCGAGAGCGTTTCTGTATGCGGTTTGCGTCGTGCTTGCGTGGGTTTCCTCCGGGTACTCCGGTTTCCTCCGACAGTCCAAAGACGTGCACATGAGGCTAACTGTCTGTTCCAAATTGACCCTAGATGTGAGTGTGAATGCTTGTGTGTGGTGAGGTGTTCAGGGTGAACCCTGCCTTCGCCCAGAGTTGGCTGAGACTCTGAGGCTCCACCCTCCCTGAATGAATGAATAAGTGAATGATGTTCTGCAGGAGTTTTAATCAGGTGAAAGGCTTAAGGGATGAGTGACGTGGGGGGTGAATGCTTATGTAAGACACTGTATACGGTGATCTGTCGTTGTGCTAATTCAAATTTTTCTCTTCTCAGCGGGCTGTGAAGTAAATATTTTATCCATATTGGATGCAGAGAAAAAAAAGAATAGATTTTTCATGAGGCATATACAGTATGTGGGTCAGTGAGACGACCCAGATTTTGGAAACAGAGAGAGAAAGGGGGGGTGGAAAGAAAGACAGAAAGAAAAAGAGAAAGAGAAAGAGAGAGAGAGGGAGAGAGAAAGAAATCCTGTCAGTAAGAGCTTTAGTGTGAAGAGCATGCTAGCAGGCGATGTTGTTCTGCCTGGTGACAGCTGGAGCAGCCACAAGCCAACCAGTTCATGGCATTCGTTTGAGGGGGGAGGGTCTTGGTGCTTGTTCTGTCGTTTCATTGGTTTGCTGTGTCTCTGGGAGTGAACAGCTGTGCACCAAAACAGTGATACAGAAGAATAAATGGACGGACACACACACACACACACACACACACACAAACGGTCTTCTGAATTTTTGTTTGTTCTTTTCTGTCTGTTTTATCACTTTATTTCCAGTTTAACCCACAATTTTATTATTAGTATTGTCTGAGTGTCAGGTGTGATGCAGAAACTGACCCCAGGCTGTAATACGTTAATAACAGATCCCGTCATCTCCATTGCACCTGTTCTGAGGCCTATCGCTGCCGGCAGAAACGAGCAGACGTGTTATAAATAAATTACTCGCCTGTCGCTCTCTCTCTCTCTCTCTCTCTCTCTCTCTCTCTCTCTCTCTTTCTCTCTCTCACACACACACACACACATATACACACACACATATACACACCTGTGCCAAAATGATGCCACTTGGCAGTTCACAGCCTGCTTGTAATCCTAAAAGAGTCTTGTTACTGTCCCAGAGAAGGAATTATGGACAATTTTTGGGTTGATGATATAAAATATCTGACTTTCAGAATCAGAATCACAATACTTTATTGATCCTGGAGGAAATTGTGTAAAAGAGACAGAGAGAGAGAGAGACAGAGAGAGAGAGAGAGAGAGAGAGAGAGAGAGAGAGAGAGAGAGAGAGAGTTAGGACTTTAAACCTAATTTATGATTACCATATGGGAAAAAAAAAACAAATCACATCCACTGCATGTGATCACAAGTTTGTTTTAATCACAACTTATGATGTAATGTCCTGAAAAAGTGATGTGACATCATGAATAAATGAATGAATTATATGAGAATTAAGATCACATGTGTAAGAATTCTGAGAAACAATGGGGCATGCGAGAACAAATTATTCATAGGAAAAGAAAATCCTGTGAGGATGAGCCCTGTGAAGAAAAAAAACCCCTCACATTAATAAATGAATCATTAAATGAATCATTTAAAAACGAATGAATCATGGAAGAAAATCAGAAGCGACACGCAATCGAGAAAATTCATCCATCCATTCATTCATTCTCTGAGCCACTTAATCCTATTTGGGGTCACGGGGAGAATGGTGCCCATCTCAGCCGACTCTGGGCGAAGGTGGGAGGAAACCTGTGCTAGCACGAGGAGAACATGCAAACCCCACACAGAAACACAGAAACGCCCAAGCCTGGGACTTGAACCCACGACCTTCTTGCTGTGAGGCGGACGTGCTAACCACTACGCCACTGTTCCGCCCAAAAATTAATCATTCATTTGTTCATTTTCTAAACTGCTGGCGCCTATCTCAGCCAACTCTGGCCGAGGACGGGGTACACCCTGAACAGCTCGCCAGGCCATCGCAGGGCCAACACACACACACAACCATTCACACTCACTTTTACATGTAGGGGTGAATTGGAACCGCCAATTAGCCTACTGTGCATGTTTTTGGACTATAGAAGGAAACCAGAGTATCCGCAGGAAACCCACGCAAGCACAGGGAGAACATGTAAACTTCACACAGAAACACTCGTGCCTGGGACTTGAACCCAGGACCTTCTTGCTGTGAGGTGGACGTGCCCACCACTACACCACTGTTCCACCCGAAAATGAATTACATGTAAAAAAGAAAAAGAAAAAAATGTATCATTTCAAGCAAACAAATGAATCACATGTTATTTGACTCAGCAGAACAGTTGCATGTTCTCCCTGTGCTTGCATGGATTTCCTCCTGGTACTCTGGTTTCCTCCGACAGTCCAAAAAATCCAAAAAAAAGAAAAGAAAAGAAACAGATACATGCACATCAGGCTGATTGGCTGCCCCTAGGTGTGAGTGTGAGTCTGAATGGACTGTGATGGTCTGCCGAGCTGTTCATTGCGTGCCCCGCCTTCGCCCAGTGTTTGCTGCGATCCTAATAGTGATTGAGTGAATGAGTCATGTCAGACAAACAATCATGTCAAACAAACATGTCAGACAAATGAATCACATGTGAATTGATTCATGTGTGATGAAACCTATGTGAATATATGAATCATGGGTTTTAATCACATTTTAACAAAATGAGGCGTGGTGAAATTATACATAAACAATTTGTTCAACAACATGTGAAATTCATGGAACTTTCCTGTAAGGGTTACTTAATTACATTTAAGATCTGCTGCTCTCTGATAGGCTGCTTTAATGGCTCTTTAATGGATTCTGTAATGACATTATACATGGTTATCTAGATCAGTGGTTCTCTAAATGGGGTCTGGAGACCCCCAGGGGTCAGTGAAGCACATCCAGTGCCTTCTCGTGCTTTTAAAAATTCACTTACAGCGATGGAAATCACAGACCACTCTCATCAAAGTTTATATTATATATTTATTATTGAGATAAATACAATTATTAGCGATATGTGTGATTGAGCCCTTACACAAAGAACAGATTAAACCTTAAAAACAGATCTGACTTGAATTTAATGCGTTCTGTCAGTGAAATATTTAGAAACGTGACCTGACGCTATGACACAGATAAATGCGTTATATTTTGAGGGTACAAAAACACGATTTTTTATATTTTTTCATCAGGTTGCTCTTTTAAGCTTCAGAAATTTGGATAAAATAAAGACAATATTTATTTTTTTATAGCACAGAAATCTACCAGCATTAACAATATAATATTTATTAAAGTATGTCATTATACATTTCATTTTATTGTAGCTAGTGTAAATTTAAAGTTGTGGAATACCTGCAATAACAGGTTTATTCCTGTTAGCACTTATGTTACAGCAGTTATGCCATTTTATTATTATGTTTGTTTGTTTTTTACTTTGGATCAAAATGAAAAAGAAAAAAAAATCACAGCTAAAAAAAAAATACTACAACATATAAAAGTGTGCTTTTAATTTGAAAACTAATAAAAGAAACAAAATCACCCAGAAAGTGCAAACCCCTGCCAAGCTGAAACAATTACAGAAGGCACACAGCACCTCCTGCTGGGAATGCTGTCATACTACACTTCCAAAGAATAATAAAACAGCACGGTGGTGTAGTGGTTAGCATGCCAAGCAAGAGGGTCCCGGGTTCGATTCCTGGGATCAGGGTGTTTCTGTTTGGAGTTTGCATGTTCTCCCCCGTGGGTTTCCTCCAGGTACTCCGATTTCCTCCCACAGTCCAAAAACATGCACAAAAAGCTAATTGGCTGTTCCAAATTGGCCCTAGGTGTGAATGTGTGTGAATGGTTGTGTGTGTGACTTGCGATGGTCTGCCGAGATGTGCAGGGTGTACCCTCCCTCGCCCAGAGTCGGCTGAGATGGGCACCAGCCTCCCTGTGACCCTAAGTAGGATTAAGCGGTTTAGAAAATAAATGAATAATAATAATAATAATAAATCACCCTATCTCACAGTGTTAAAAAATTCTTTAAAAAATTCCAGAATTCAAAATTTGACTCAGATCATCTCCAAAATTTAATGGGGTCTTCTTCTTCCAAAGCCCCACCTCTGGGGAAAAAAATCTACAAAAAAATTGCCCGATTGCATAATAAAAAATTGCATAATCTTGGCAGAGGTTAAAAAAAAATAGAGCCCAGATTAACGCTAAATTCGACTAAAGGTTGTAACTTGTAATTCTTGACATCTGCTCAGGAAAACAAAATGAAACAATGTAAAGAATTCTGCCCCCTCATCTCGGAATTCCACCCCCCTCAGCTCAGAATTCTAACTCAGAAACGCAAGTTCCAATAAGCTCCTTGGAAAATAAACAAAACAGCACTTCTTAGCTGGAAATGCAGTAGAATATACACATATTTACATAGGCTCAGTGATGGCGTTTCTGAGTGGCGTTTACATGTTCTCAACATGCTTGCATGAGTCTCCTCTATGTACTCTGGTTTCCTCCTTTAGCCTAAAGACAAGGCTACAGGCTAAGTGGCTATGCCAAATTGCCCCATGGTGTGAGTGTGAATGGTGAGCTGTTCAGGGTGTACCCCGCCCTCGCCCAGAGTCGGTTGAGATGGGTGCCAGCCTTCCTGCCACCCAAATTAGGATTAATTGGTTCAGAAAATGAACGAATGAATGAATGATATAACCGATTTTACCTCTACTTATGGGTTGAATGAATCTTGCAGACATTTAGTGAAGCGGATGTCGATGGCTGAAGCGGTTCAGACAGGGCTGAAAAGGTGAAAGTCTTGACATAGTGTAAGTTTGGCAGCTCCGAGGCTGAGTCGAGCGCACAGCTGCACTAACATCACGCTCCTCCTCCTAATGAGAGCTTAATGCCTGGTCTGTCACGTGTGTGGGGGAGTCTTGTCAGTTGTGTGTGTGTGTGGACTGGTTGTGCTGAGCAGCAGTAGCGATTTTGCGCAGGGTCCTTGTTGCCAGGCAAAGTTAAACCCCTGACCAATGAACTCTTCCCTTCTAACTCCTGCTGTTCACCAGCTGTGGGTTTGTGTGCGTGTGTGTGTGTGTGTGTACACACATACCCGGGTCATACAAGGAAACCTACCTTTACATGAACAGAGCATGTACTGAGAGACTGATTCGCTTCCCTTCTGATTTTTTGTTCCTGGTTCAGATATCCTGCTACCGCTGGAAAACAAACGACTGGAATCTAATCGAAGCAATTTAACCCAGAGCTAAAATTCTAATGTTTCAAACAACAGGCATGTTTCAGTGTTGCTGATATTCCTCTACAGTAACTATGCATAGATAAACAGGTATAATGTGGTGTCCATTAATTATTAAAGTATAACATCACCCCTCAGCTCTGAATCAAGCTGCACCCACTGCATCACTTTAAAAAATCCTTAAAAAATTGCTAAGAGGTTAAGAAGGAAGTGAGGTGTACGAAGGGACTGATCATGAGTCTCAATCAGCATATATTTGAAAAGTAGAAGCAGTGCGAACCGCTTAATCCTTCTACGATCTCGGGGAGGCTGGAGCCTCTCTCAGCCAACTCTAGGCGAGGGCGGAGTACACACTGAACAGCTCACCAGACCATTGCAGGGCCAATACACTTACAACTATTTACACTTACACTCAGACCTATGGGTGATTTGGAACAGCCAATCAGCGGAATGTGCATGTTTTTTTACTGTGGGAGGAAACCAGAGTACCCGGTGGAAGCCCACGCAAACAGAAACGCCCACAGAAAGTCCGGGACTCGGACCCAGGACCTTCTTGCTGTGAAGAGGATGTGCTAATCACTACACCACCATGCCACTCTAGTAGTAGATAGAACCCACACAGTAATCACAGTGGGATGGCATGGTGATGTTGTGGTTAGCACAATTGCCTCACAGCAAGAAGGTCCTGGGTTTGAATCCTGGGCTCAGCAAGGGCGTTTCTGTGTGGAGTTTGCATGTTCTCCCTGTGCATGTGTGAATTTCCTCTAGGTACTCCGGTTTCCTCCCACAGTCCAAAGACATGCAGATAAGGCCAACTGGCTGTTCCAAATTGTCCCTAAGTGTGAATGTGAATGGTTACGTGCTTGTTGGCCCTGGAACGATCTGTTCAGGGTGTATCTTGTATTCGCCCAGAGTCGGCTGAATTAGGCTGCACCCTCCCCGTGACCCTAGTAAGATTAAGGGATTCCGTGAATTAATGATATACAGTGGGTAGGTATGCAATACAACCCTTCCTGATTCCACTTGGCTGCATCAGCAGGACCACAGATTCCCCCTTCTGTTTCAGTCCAGTCATCCTCGTACAAAAATCAATTCCCGCTGTGTTGTGCCTTTCACAGGGTCTTTTTTTTGCATGCGAGTGCAGCCAACACTACAGCGGAATCAATTCCTCTGACTGAGCCTTTTACTCACATGAGTGATTCCAGCGCAGGAGAAATTAGCAACAGAGATCATGATGAAAAAAAAAAAAACCCCACACGTTCAGATCTAAAGACATGCATGGATAAACAAACAGACAGCTGCTTTTTTCCTGCTGCTCCTCTACACATCAGCGAGCAGTGATGAGGGTTGAAGTGCAAAACATGGGTTACTGTACAGGAGCGAATGACACCATAACGCAGCGTGTGAACTCTCGAAACCCTGTCAAAGCAAAGAAAAGAGTGTGGGAGGGGCATATGCTCCTTCCCTTGTCAATCAGAGCAACATTAGCCAATCAAGCGCTCCTGGGAGCTCATGTATGCAGGAGATGGCTTTCAAAAGTTTCCATATTCTGTACAGAGGAAGACAATTATGATAAATGATGATATACATACCCACTGTTTTCTCTGAAGAGGAAAGGAAACGTTTTTCATTAGCCTACCGCCACGGACGTTATGTTTTACCTGCAGTTTGTGTGTTTGTTTATTGGCAGGATTACGCAAAAAGTTACGTGCGGTTGTTCATGAAATTTCTATCAGAGGGGGGCATAGGATAAGAAGCCCCCTTTAGATTTTGGAGATGATTCGAATCAAATTTTTGATGCAGGAATTTTTTTAAGGATTCTTTAACGTTGTGAGATAGGATGATTTCTGACATTTTGGTTCATAGAGGGTGATTGCTAGGCTAGGCGGAGGTTTGCATTCTCGCTTGCTCTGATTATCTGTTGTAAAAAAAACTCTGCTTTGGAGGTGGAGCTAATTTCTGGGCCAGAAAATTTAAAAAAATAGAAGCTAGTAGTACTACTAGTAGATTGTAGGTTTAACAATATAGTAATGATTTTGTCCACATCTCTACTGAAATTGTATTCTATAATATTCTCTTTATAGACACGAAGTAATGCCGTGTAGCATCACACACCATCATAGATACTGACTAAACCCAAACTCATCACCATCTCTCCATCTCTCTCTCTCTCTCTCTCTCTCTCTCTCTCTCTCTCTCTAGGACGAGTGAGGAGGTGGCCGTGGAGGGGAAACACCTGCGTATGGGATCTGCGACCATGTCGGAGCAGCAGCAGTTTTCCGTTCGCTCTCAGTCCCTTAACTCCGTAGGAGGAGTCGAGGATGAAGAAGGCAGCCCAAACTCACGCAAACAGCCTCCGCCCAAGCCACGCCGGGACCCCAACACCAAACTCAGTGCCTCCTCTGAGGCTGTGGACCACAGCGCCACCACCTGCAAGGGAGGACACTCTCACAAGTGGGATGGTAAGTTTACAGTCCAGAGCAACAGACGAGAAAAGGTGTTCAAAGTCTATGATACCAACATGGATAAACATGGTTTTTCTCCGGGCATTCCTCCTGTAGTCCAAAGATATGCACACTGGGCGAATTGGCTGTTCTAAAATGCCCCTAGGTGTGAGTATGATTGGTTGTGTGTTTGCTGGTCCTGCAGTGGTCTGATGAGCTGTTCATGGTGTATCTCGCCTTCGCCAAAAGTCGGCTGAGTTAGGCTCCACCCTTCCAGAGACCCTAGAAAGATTAAGGGGTTCGGCAAATGAATGATATTTTGAATAACTGTATTGAATAACTGAATAACTGTTGATCGAGATTCGAACAGTTATTCTTGAGATATCAGAATTAAAAAAAAACACTGATTGATGTCTGGGGCGTCACAGTGGCGCAATGGTTATCACGGCCGCCTCACAGAAAGAAGGTCCTGGGTTCGATTCCCGGGCTTGGCAAGGGCATTTCTGTGTGGAGTTTGCATGTTCTCCCCGTGCTTGCGTGGGTTTCCTCTGGGTACTCCGGTTTCCTCCCACAATCCAAAAACTGGCTGTTCCAAATCACCCCGAGGTGTGGTTGTGTGTGTGTTGGCCCTGCGTTGGCCTGGCAAGCTGTTCAGGGTGTACCCCGCCTTCGCCCAGTGATAGCCTGAGATAGCCTCTAACCTCCCCGCGACCCTAATTAGGATTAAGTGGCTTTGAAAATGAAGGAATAAATGAATGATTGATGTCGCAGAGTGTATGACCTTGACATTATAATCACACCAAACCTCATCAGTGATCTTGTACCAAAATATCAGGTCATGAATGAAGGCTCAATGCCTCAGGCGTGAATTGTGCATCGTTTTGTGTCGGGCGATTACTAACACAGCTTCTGTCATGAATAAAGGCTTGTTCAAGTTGTTCGCATTTTCTTTGTCTTGTAATTACACCCTCGTTGTTCTGCACGGCTCAGATTTTAATACTAGTGCGTTATTTTTACAGCAGACCTCCACTAATCAGGTTAGAAGATGGCACCGAGCGAGTTATTGGATTTCAGAGCGAGTTATTGGATTACAGATGTTATTTTTGGGGAGGAAAAGCCAGAAAACCAGAAAACCAGAATACAGAGGAAAAACAATTAGTTTTAGTGTGTAATATAGATAGTGTGGTGTTTTTTAATGTGATTAAAGTGACATTAAAAGCGTTCATGTGCACAAAAAAAATGTTCATGCATGGTTTAGTCACAGTAATCAGATAAGATTCAGGCAGAGATTTCTGATCTCAGTGCACAGGCGTTACGTGCAATGAAGACTGTTACTGTAGGGATCACAGCATGCACGCAGATCTTCCATAATGCCACGGCAACCGACCCACAGAAACAGAGGACCCCCCCTCCCAGTGCTCCACCAATCCCAACGTCAAACATCAGCTTCAACCAATCATCACTGAGCTGACAGAACGTCAGGGCAAGACAGCAACCAATCGGGATTGAGGTTGGGGTGGCGTAATCCAATAGGGGATTGACAATAGTGGGATGTGTGTTGTTGATAGCTGTGTGTTGCGAGGAGGAGGAGAAGGAGGAGAAGGAAAAGAGGGCGGACCAGATGGAAAAGGGAGGAATAACCAAGTGAGGCGGAATTCATTCAGAATGAGAGATTGACCTAGATTTTAGAGGAGATCTGGGAATGGGGGCGGAGCTAAACAAAGACATGGGGAGAGGAACGTAGCAAAATGTGGAAATGCAAAAATCACACCCCCCATTCCTCCTTTACACATCATTAACACATCTATAGTCATTTTTTATTAGAGCACAGGCATGTGTAGGGGCATGAAAAATGACTTTCATTTGGCTGCGGTGCCGTTTCACCCCTTCACACGTTTATCTGCATCTTCCACACCTTTTTTCCCAAGATAAGAGAGAATAGTTTATCAACACCCTAATCAATGCAGCAACTCACGGATACCTCTGCACTTTTCCTGTTTACTTCACAAGAGCACACGGGGGTGGACAGCGAGCGACATCCTGTATCTATCGCACAGTGTTTAGCATCAGATTTTAAATTAATATTTGATTTAGTAGTGTACAGTAATGTGCAGTGAAGATTATACACCACCACTTTTGTCTAAAAGGGCTCTTAATAAAAAGAAGTACATTTTCACCAAAAAATTATCGAGAAGTCATTTTATACTTCTTTTTATTGGGAGCCCTTTTAGACAAAAGTGGTGATGTATAATCTTCACTGCACACTACTGTATAATTATAATTATGGGTGGCACGTCCATCTAAAAGCAAGAAGGTCGTAGGTTCGAGTCCCGAGCTCGCAGAGAGCATTTTTGAGCATTCTGGGTGCTCCGGTTTCCTCCCACATCCATTCATTCATCTGCTGAACTGCATAATCCTATTAGGGTTACAGAGATGCTAGAGCCTATCTCAGCTGACTCTGGGCGAAGGCGTGGTACACCTTGGACACCTCGCCAGTCCATCACAGGCACACCTAGGGGTGATTTGGAACAGCCAATTAGCCTAATATGCATGTCTTTGGATTGTAGGAGAAAACTGGATTACCCGGAGGAAACCCATGCAAGTACAGGGAGAACTTTGCACAGAAACTCCCTTGCCGAACCTTCTTTCTGTGAGGCAGACATGTTAACCACTATGCCACGTGCTGCCTAACCCCTTTCTCAATTTAGATATATGTGTTAGTGTTAATGCTACAATGCTTATGCTAATACCTTCTCCTTGTTCCCCCCCTGTTTATCCAGCGACTCAGGGCTGCAGTGAGGAGTGTAGACGAGTTCCACCTCCGAAACCCAAGAGGAATCCCAACACACAGCTAAGCACTTCCTTTGATGAGTCCTACATCCTGAACTCAAAAGACTCACCCCCAATGGCTCTATCTCCCATTTCTCCTGTTTCTCCTTCACAACCTCAGAGCCCACAGCAGGACTCAGAGTCAGAGGAACCTGTTTATATCGAGATGTCAGGGAACGCGATACGAGATCCGCCTTCTCGCTCCGAGCCCGAGGAGCCGGGTGAGGCTGTCTACGAGGAGATGAAGTATCCCGCTTATGATGACTTTGATTCACGCTGGGATTTTTTGGGGTACCGCTCTCAGTCCATTACACCATGTCCATCTGATATTGACATCCATGCTGCCATGAACTACACCTCCACCCCTCGGAGCGCATCTCATTGTGACATTCCTGCCCCGTTCCCCAACCTTCTAACCCACCGTCCACCTTTGCTGGTCTTCCCACCGGTGCCTGCACAGTGTTCGCCCAATTCCGACGAGTCCCCACTAACACCGGTGGACGTGACCAAGCTGGCCATGTTAGAAAATGCTGCCTACTCAAAGTCTCCCTCGTCCTCGTCCTCCTCAATGGAGCCCCTCAGTTCTGCCTCGTCCTCTCACCTCAGACGAGCTGAGAGGGAACTTACAGCGACGCCCACTATCACAATCTCAGGTCGTTCTTCGGCACCACCATTGCCATGTGCTCTCTACAGAGGTTCCTCAAGCTCTGCAGGGGCTCAACGGAGCCATTCGGCATGCCCGTCCCCTGTCAGCATGGGCCGCTGTCTCACGCCGCTCAGCCTCATGAGGGCGCCACCTTTCGAAGGGTCTTTCAGCGGAGCCACCCAGCCACGACAACACAGCTCAACGCAGAATGTTGCAACAGGACGCTCACGGACGCCCACCAGCCCTCTAGATGAGCTCACCAACTTGTTCACCAGTGGCAGAAACATGCTGAAGAAGAACTCCAGTGGTCGGAAGAGCAAAGAGCCCACTGAGAGTGAGTTTCTTTACTGACTGACAAATCGATGGCTTAATCAATATAGACTAAACAGGGCAGTGAGATAAATGATTAATTAGGCTGTATAGATGTTTATAGTCAAAATGAATAGCTGACAATCAATGACAATGAAGGCAATGCAATTTTGTGGGAACCCTTTACAGCAGCCGTGTGAGGATATAGAGTGTGCGAGATAAATAGAAATATCTAATGGCTTAGCCAAAGCCTTTGGGTAATAAAGAGCAAGACAACTTGCCTTATGCATTTTTTAAAGATTTAACAAAGACCACTTGTGCTTTAAGTTTAAGCAGTGTCTATTTACAAAAGGAATCATACTCTGGGGCAGTGGTGGCCCAGTGGATAAGGCTCTGGCTTAGTGATACAAAGGTCAGGGGTTCAAGCCCCACTACCACCAAGGGCAGGTAGGTTCGCTTGCTCCTTCAGACAGCGTTACATTCTAAACTGTAGCTATGTTCAAGTGTACACCATTCATAATCAACCTTAGTAATGTTACCAAAGTTGCTTGTTTGTCCATGTGCAGAGCACTTACACGATAATACCCCTAGACCTCCAGAAGGCAAAATAAAGCATCTACCATGAAATAAAAAGGTTCACAGGGGTTGGGCGCAAATTTTTTTTCAAAGCACTGAAACATGGTAAAGCAGTGTTGTACCACCTTCCCCCCTTCCAGTTCACTGTATGCAATTTATCATAATAATCAGCAAGCCAAAAGTGGGTTAAACTGGGTGAGATTGCGGAGAAAAAACACCAACCGTACAGTGCGGATGTCATGACAGCACCCATTTTTCCATAAGCACTTGGGGGATTTTAGGCCCGCTTGCTCTGTGAGCTGCTTTAATCCAAGAGCTGCAAATAGGCTAGTGCAGCTCATATGATTTTAATCCGCCAGAGCAGTATGCATAACTCCACGGTATGTTCTGGAAGCATTAGGCTACAGCAGCACGTTATTTCTACTTCTACATCTTCTTGAGCTCCACAATGCAATGTTCTACAGAGAGATACACGTGGTGTTGTACAGATTTGCATGAGGCCTGATAGGGAGCATACAGCTTTGTTGTTGTTTTACATGGCCATTTGGGTTCAGCCACAGGAAAAGGAAGGACGTACCAACATGTACACTTTAGCTGTAATGTGGAGAGATCACTTGGTTTAGCATTACAGGAGACTCCTGAAGTCTTTTCCCTTTCTTTTAAAGTGATTCACCCCTAAATAAACGAAAGGAAAAAGGATGTGGGGCGTGAGAAAGATGCACAGTAGTGGTTATGTTGGATTTGTACAAATTTGTGAATTTGCAGTGGGGTGGAATTGGGTTCTCTTTGTTACCTTTGCAAGGAAGTGTTTTTGTTAGTGTTGGTTTTCTTTGGCTTTTTGTTAGCAATGTTAAGCAAAAAGTTATGAACAGATTTCGGACCAAGGAAGACTTCATTTAATTTTGAAGATGATCCCGATCAAACTCTGGATCCAGGAACTTTTTAAAGGATTCTTTAACATTGTGAGAGAGGATGACTGTAGTGTGACACCATGGCATAGTGGTTAGCATGTCCACCACAGAGCAAGAACATTCCGGGTTCGAGTCTTGGGCTTGGAAAGGGCGATTCTGTGCAGAGCTTGTTGTTCTCCCCATGTTTGCGTGGGTTTCCTCCGGGTACCCCTGGTTTCCTCTTACAGTCCAAAGACTGTGCATATTAGGCTAATTGGCTGTTCCAAATTGCCCCTGGGTGTAAGTGTGTGCATGGTTCTGTGTTGACCCTGCGATGACCTGGCAAGCCTTTCAGGGTGTACCCAGTTTTCATGCAGAGTCAGCTGAGATAGGCTTCAGCCTCACTGGGACCCTAGTCGGTTTAAGCGGTTTGGTGAATGAATGAATGAATAAATGGGTTGAAAATGGCTCAAAACACAATCTAATGGATAAAATCATTCTGCATGTTGCAAGGCTGATGCTGATGTAGAGTCTACCTATCTGATACTTCTCTATATCCTGACATTTTAAGAGAGAAATAAAAAGAATGTGTAGGAAGTGCCTAGAAATATACTTCCTTTTTTTTGGCTTGGTGGAGGTTTGTGCTCTCAGAGTGCCCTTCTAGTTTAAAAATACAACTGTCAAGTATAGATTTGTGCCCTGCCCAAGGTGTACTCCTCCTTATACCTGAAGTCAGGTGGGATTGGCTCCACTGTGACCTTGACGGATAAGAGGTATAGATAATGGATGGATGAATATCTTGTTCACATTCTGTTAAACATTCCTTAGAATATGTGTCATCAGCTTTTTCTATTTGCTGGGCTTTACTTATGGGATCGGTTTCTTCTAGGCTCAGTGGTTATCAGTGTCATCTCACAGCAAGAAGGTTCAGGGTTTGGACCTGGGGCATTTCTGATGCCTGCTTGGTTGGTTGTGTCTGTATCAGCATTGTGATGGACTGAAGACCTGTTTAGGGTGTGACCCCGTCTTTTGCCCAAAGTCAGCTGGGATTGGCTCCAGCTTCACACGTGACCCTAATGGATAAGTGTTAGAGATAATGGATTGCTGGATGGTGAAGGTATTTGTACACAAAAGAAAAATGACTTCAGTGCACTAATGGAATAGTGACAAGTTGCAAGCTGTCACTTCTGCTGGATTTCATCTCTCAGGGAAAAAAAAGCCTTTTAAATCCTCCATCCATTCTTCATGAGTGTTGGTCAATCTGTAAAGATGCAGCACTGATGTGTGTTGCTCAGTGTGTGTGGTTAAAGCCACGTGCTTGCAGAGCCGCTCGTGTTGGCAAGCTTTCGTTCCTCATGGTAACAGAGGAAGGGAACTCCCTACTGACTCTCTCTCTGAGGAACAGCAGACCAATCATGATGCGGGTCACAGCCAAGACATTTCAGCAAACACATGAAGTTCTCAGAGGAGAAAAGAAAACAAGTTCTGACTGAGATAGCACCATGCTACCTGCACAGACATGCACACTACAAAAAGGAAATACTGGTTTTTTTTTCCTTTCTCATCACAATTGCTTTCAGCTCATGCAATTAGTCCAGTGTTAATTAGGGCCATGGCCTGATTTTTCTTCTAATCTTCTTTCCCTTGTACTGCTTTTAAAGCACACACACACACATTATATATATATATTCATTCATTTTCTGAACCGCTTATTCCTAATTAGGGTCGCGGGGAGGCTGGCGCCCATCTCAGCCGACTCTGG
>JBCNYH010000008.1:9613245-9625597 GCA_039654325.1 Tandanus tandanus | reverse complement strand
AATGGAGTGTACTATGTTCTGGCATGTAGCTTGAAACCATCTGATTTGACTCTGTTGTAATTTTCATATGGCTTAATGTCAATTTGCATTCCTTCTCATGTTCTGTTTGGATTTGGTCATTGATTGTGTTTGACTGGAACATAATCTGTTTTGGTTGTTGGTAACAAACATCATCAGTGACTCATTTATCACACCACCAATCAATGATGCACCAATTAAACTGTACTGGCCATGAGCTAAGAAGCCCTCATAGAGTGAACACAGTAATGGCCTGATAATTTATCAGTAGTTATTAAAAGCTTGTTTCAGCGACATTAAATGAAGCAAACTTAATTTCATATTACATGGACAACTCATAACAACAGGTTCATATAAGATTAACAGCGGTCTCATCAATATGTGACCATAATATGAATATCCCAACATTTCTTAATATGCACATCATTCATTCATTTATTTGCTGAGCTGCCTAATCCTACTAGGGTCATGGGAACACACCCTGGGAAAGTCACAAATCAATAAAGACAGTTTTATTTTTAAAACAGAAAGGCATTCAGAGAGTGCAAACCTCCACCCAGCCAAAAAACCAAACAAAACAATAAAGTGCACAGCACCCCCTGCTGTGCCTGCTATAATACCACAACTGTCCTCTCATTAATTCATCCATTCATTCTCTTGCCTAACCGCTTGATTCTCCTAGGGTTGCGGGGAGACTGTAGCATATCTCAGCCGATTCTAGGCGAAAGCAGGGTACACCCTGAACAGCTCACCTGTCCACTGCAGCGCCAAAATGCACACAACCATTCACACTCACACTCACACCTAGGGGTAACTTGCACATTAGGCTAATTGGCTGTTCCATGTCTGTGGACTGTGAGAGGAAACCGGAGTACCCGGAGGACACCCACACAAGCACAGGAAGAACATGCAAACTCAATACAGAACCACCCTTGCTGAGCCCAGGACTCAAACACAGAGCTTTCTTTTCTTGTGTGGTGGACATGCTAACATTTACACCATCATGCCACCCCATGTAAAAACAACCTAATAAACGACCTAAACTGAAAACATCACTGGTATTAAATGCAAAGCAATGTGACATAGAAAAACAAGCTCAATGCATCTTCAGGAGCAAAGTGACACCATGTGGCCAAATGGCATTCATACACAGTGTAGCATAAATCATTCATAATTTCTAAGCCACTTAATCCTAATTAGCATTGTGGGGAGGGATTGAGGGATCTCAGCTGTCTCTAGGCAAAGGCGGGGTACACCATGAACAGCTCACCAGGCCATTGCAGGGCCAACACACATACAACCATTCACACTCACACTCACACCTAGGGACAATTTGGAACAGTCAATTAGCCTAATGTGCATGTCATTGGAATGTGGTAGGAAACCCACACAAGCACAGGGAGAACATGCAAACTTCATGAAGAAACACCATCAACGAACCTGAGACTTGAACCCTGAGGCAAATATGCTAACCACCACGCCACCGTGCCAGCCATTCACTGAAATGGAACTGCTTAAATTTCAATAAAACGGAAAACTAGAAGCACAGTGGGTGAAATAATAGAGTGTGCAGGACATGTGACACAATGACAAAGAGACAGAGATACAGAGGGATATGATTTCCTGCTTCCAATAAAGCATCACTAAGTAGTCTGCCCATTGGGGGTTGTTCTAAAACTTTTTATCGGTAGTGTATATGCAAACCCATATATTGATCTAACCAGTTTCAGAACTGTCTAGTGGGAGTAGCCTAATATTATAACAAATACAGTATGTTTCTTTAAACTCCAAGACTCCAAATTTGCTATGCCACTCAAGCAAGACTATATAAAACAGTGTACATGATAGGTATCAAAAAATTCAATACTCCATGTACAAATTATCTATTAAGGCTATAAACACTATGTTGGCTTTTGTGTCTCCAAAAGGTGAAACCAAAGGGAAGGGCCATGGTTCTGAATCCAAACGGGAGCACAAGGAGAGGAGCCATCATAACAAGGAGTCTAAAAGGGACAAGGAACGCAGTGGGAAATCCTCCCATCGACGTGAGAGCAAAGACCGAGAGCCTAGCGGCATTGAGGCCTTACAGAGACGTGACAGTAAAGACAGAACTGGCAGCAATTCAGAGCCAACAGTGAGACGTGATAGCAAGGACAGGGGCAGCAATGGGGAGCCAGTATCAAGACGCAACAGCAAGGACAAGGGAAACAACATTGAGCCTGTTGCAAGACGAAACAGCAAGGACAAGGGCAGCAATGTGGAGCCAATAATGAGGCGAAACAGTAGAGACAGGGGCTGTAGTGTAGAGTTGCTTCCCAAACAGGGTACCAGAGACCGAGGATGCAGCACCAGTGAACCCATTGTGAGGCATGACAGCAAAGACTGGATCAGTAACAGTATCGAACCTTTACCAAGACTTGACAGCAGGGACAGGATCTGCAATGGCTCAGATCTCATGCTTCGACAAGACAGCAGAGACTTTTTGAGGAATGGTATAGAAAGACATGATAGCAGAGACCGCAGTGGGTTCGGGTCAGACTTCATAAACAGACACAGTAGTAAGGATCAGGGAAGAACTGGCCTGGAGGGTAGGCGCAACAGCAAAGAAGGAAGAAAGAACAGTTCGGATTTTCTTCACGGTAACAGCCACATGGCAGACTCTGGATGGGATTGTAAGGAATGGATGAGTAATGGGGTAGAAGTTGTAAATAGAAGAGACTACAAAGATAAAGGAACTCACTTGACAGAACCCCATCACAAGGGTAAGGACAAGAGCAGCTACAGTACAGAGTCGCCCAAAGCACATGACAGGGATTCAAGGTCCGGACCTCCATCCACTATGTCTAGCCGGAGCAGGAGATCACCTGTTAGTCCTACCACAATGATGGGGAATTCTGGTGAGTATGGGGCTGCATATGGTAATTTCTTTACTCTACATGTACCTTAATATTTATGAAGCTTTTTTCAGCCAAGTGAAAACAACCTGATCAATCTAAATGGTTATAACAAATTTTCATATATTCTTGAAGAATTCAAGATGGTTCCAAAGGTAGTCCAGTTCCTGACCACACCAATTGCACCATCTCCATTAGGGACACCTCAGAGACGACCTTCAGAGGCACAAGAGGTACCAATAAAGTTGTTGTGTACTTTCCGTTTACTGCAGCATGAAAGTCAAGTACCCCTGCATTAGAATCACACTGATAACAAATATCTTTACTTTGTTAAAAGTTGCAGATGCCACCGTTCCCGTGGCTTTGTGGTGACAGCACCATGATGGAGACAATCGAGAGGAAACAACGATTATGCCGTGAGATCCGGTCCCGTCAGCGGCCTTCTGAACGGAGCCCAACTGAAAGCATGCCTAGCTGCAAAAAAGCCAACGGGCAAAAAAAGTACGGCCCACCCCCGTATCCCTCGCAGACCACCGTCTTTTGGGATACTGCAATCTGATTGGCTTAGCACTTCAGGATTTAACTTTGCTCCTCCCACTGGCACCAGGACGAGGGGAGCACCCAATCATCCCCAGCACTCTTTCTGCTAAAAGACAGGGAGTGGGATTAATTAAGCAATATTTCTGAGCGTGCCGATCGTCAGGTTTTTGTATTAACCCTTATCTAATATTTTTGTATTGTGATTCCTTGTAAATGGAACCTAGCATTACCAGATATTTTCTAAACAAATGGAATATCTTTGCAAAGAATATGTAGAGTTAGCACAACACACTTCGTTCTTTTATACTTTTTTGGGGGGGGTTTTTTTGCTTTTTTTTCTACACTGCAATGCAAAATACAAAATGTACAAAATCCATTCACTTTTACAGGCCTTTATCCTTCAGACCTCTTAAATAATTTCTGTGGTATACTGCCATATTAACTCTGAAGTGTATTTTCACAATGGATGTGAAATTGGACTAGGGCTAGCTTTCTTTCTACTGCCTTGCCGCACAATGGATTTGATAGAAATGTGCAATTAATGGATATTGGTTTTATTTAAGAGTTGGTTAGATTATTATTATTATTATTATTATCTTTTTTATGTGAGCTTTGGCTTTAGTATGCAAGTCAAAATCTAAGGTTTTCGTATGCTACTTAAGCATGAATGAATTCTCTGTACAAATATGGCACAGTGTAAGGGCAACCAGTACGAGTTTAGGAAAGGGTAATGGAAACTAAGACTAGGATGTAGATTAGGATCCCTTTTATCCTGGGGAACCTATTTTTACTGGGCATCGTTTCTGCTTGTAAATGGCAGAATGTGTTGTAGCTGTTACTTTGGGCCTGTGGTAGTCCAGAGATTAATGACAATCTGTAATCTTAAAGTATTCTTTAAATCTTTAAACATAAACACTATTTAAAATGTTTTGTGCTTGTTTAAGAAGGGTTTTTTGAAGGAGGTTATTTATTGACATGGTCACACTTATGCTAAGGTCTCACATAGTCAGTTGATGTACGTGAGAACAGTGGCTGGGACTACCGTGGCCCTTCTGGCAGGTTTTTGGGGGCAGTCTTTCTCAGAAACAGGTGGAGGAAACTTGCACTTGCCTGTGAAATGTGAGCATCTGCATCTGTCTACCGGCAGTAACTGCGATGCATATGTGGCAGGTGCTGTTCCATGTACATTTTCACCTCCACAGGAATCCATGGACACCAGCGGCTGAAATGAGTCTCCTTCAGATGATGTCTGGGATCAGCCTTAGAGACAGGGTGAGGAGCTGAGACATTTGGGGAAGCTTGAGGAAGAGCCGCTGCTCCTCTGCATCGAAAGGAGTCAGCTGAGGTGGTTCGGGCATCTGATTAGAATGCCTCCTAGTAGCATCCCTTTAAAGGTTTTCCGGGCATGTCCAAGTGGGAGGAGGCCTTAAGGGATGTTTGGGTTTCCCTCCTAGACCTGTTGCCTCCGTGACCTGACCTCAGATAAGTGAAGGAAAATGGATGGATAAATGGAGAAATATACAGTATCACCAAGTAGGTCATGTATGCCTCACAGATATCTGAACCAAGGTCATTTTCAACATGACCAAACATTACGTGAATGGAAGCCATGCCCCCCCAGTTCTTAATGAGCGAGGAACACCTACAGAATAATGCCGGTTGACCCTGGAAGGCAGAAAAATTGCCTATCATCATTACTATGAAGTAATTCTGGCTATGTGAGATCAAGGCTTTACTATATTAATAAGTGTGACTTGATGGATTTGTGATGGACACAATCAGCCCTATTTGGGCATTTGAAACCAATGACCAATGGTTCTTTGCTGGAGCCTTAAAGGACGTAGCAACTGTAGCTACATCACTCAGTAATTTGTACTAATAATAGAGGGGAAAAAACACACACCCATCATCTTCTGCATCAGTTAGTTGGATACTTGTTACTCTCCCTCTTCCTCAACCATTTAGATGAGTTCAAGTGGTTATACATCTCCACGGTAATTTTGGATCTGTGAGTTTGAAGTCAGGGGTGTACAAATGATAAGTTAATTAGCTGGTGGAAATTTGAACACTCCATAGTGCTGACAAGTGTTTTGGTTGCCTGGATACCTAATTGACAGCTAATATAGTGTAATGCGTAATGAGCTAGCTAGCTATCCAGAGTCAAGGCAATAGCATTGCTATAGCACGCATTCCTTTCTGAAAAAAGGTCACCGAGTTGCTAATGTCTTTAATTTTTTTGCTATTAACCACAATATAACTGCATTTTGCCCTCGATTCATGTTTTTTAACTGTGTATTTTGCCCTCGATTCATGTTTTTTTAACTGTGTATTTTGCCCTCGATTCATATTTTTTTTCCCTTTTTTCTTTTTGCTAATAGCTACTGATTTGTCCACCCCTGAAAGTGAAACCCATCCCCTTACATTCTTGCCTTAAATAGGTAAAGCCCCTGTTACATACATCGCACAACCGGTATACAACAGGTCCAAGACAAAAAATTTGGCACACAATATTTTCAGTCTCATAGGTAATTCTTGATGTCAGGTCCATTTTCTAGGTCTGTTGTGCGACACCCTATGCCATCCGACGGCTATATTACAATACACATACCAATTTGATATGCTTTTTGGGTAGTCCTATGCCTCAAAATCATACGGTTTTCTTATAACAGTCCTGTGATTGCACTACAGACATTAAACCCACGAGACTTCCTGATATACCCATGTGTATCATATCACATTTTTACAACAGTGTTAAGTTGAACCATACGGCAGTCGAATATCACAGGAAAATCGTACAAGGATTTTTTTTTTTGGGCCTTTTTTTTTTTGGCCTTTTGTATACCTTTTGTATGAATATCATAGCATTTGATTTACAGGCCTGAAGTATTTTCCCCATGACAGATGTACAAGTCATATTTTATACATAAACTTAACTACGCAGGTTTCAAATCCACTTCACCCAAACCTACACCAGTCCTTTCTAAATTCATACGACAAAAAAAATAAAATAAAATAAAATAAAATTGCAAATTGGTTGTGAAAGGGGCTTAAAGATGCTGCCTTTATCCAAATTTACCAACATAGCCGAACACTTGAGTCTATACCGCTAACAGTGTCATGCTGAACTTATAGTTAATGGAGTATTAACACATACAGACATTTTTGCAAAAGAAATCATGATGCATAGTAGCACGTTTCTGGCTGTATGAGATGATCCCAATAAAACCTTGGCCAAATTAGGGTAGGTTGTAATGTTGTCCCATGTAAGGTTAAACAATAAAGATCCCACTGGATAATATCAGCAGTGTTATGCCTAGAGAAACACATTTAAAAAAATTTGGAATCAAGGGGACAAGGTGACAAGGGGACACCCAGGAATGGTCAAACTTCAAAATGCAATCGAGGTAATTTTTTTCCTGCCTATTAGCATGAATTTACCGCTAAATGTACAGTACAACTCTGGCTTAAATGAAGCAAAAGCACAACAGGAAACTAGCCATGACTATGTGGCCATATTTCTTTCCCAATCCTGTGTGTCAACAATGTTCGCAGTTCAATTATTATTTGATCATTGGACATTCACTCTGAAGTTCCCCCTGAGGGTGCTGGTTAAGGAACGCTGTAACCATGTAAAATCTCTCTGTATGTAAAATGTGCACTGTGATTGGTTAGAAAGACTACGTCCTTTGTCTTATTGCACTGAGTGTTCTCTTATCTGTATAGTAATGTTTAAGGGGAAAAAATGAAGTATACTGGTTGTCATGAGGGTTTTTCCGAGAGAAATAAATATGAATTTCAATATGCTATTGAACCATCAATTGAGTATTTCTACTTTTAAATCTGTACATGCTAAATGCTAGCATTTTAAAGATCTGCAACATATACAGTACATCAATATTTTACTACAGACATTTCGATAGCAAGGGCAGTGGTGGCTCGGTGGTGGGGTGGTGGATTAAGGATCCGAAGGTCAGGGCTTCCCCAGTGAATCTAACTGGTTATCAAAGGTCAGCCATGTCTCTCACTGTCTATGGTGAGAGGCACGTAAAAGAACCATTGCTGACTTTCGGAAAAAGTAGGCTGCCTTGCCGTCAGTGTGTTTCTGTCCTGCGGTGGCCTGGTGAGCTGTCCATGGTGTACTCCCCGCAACCCTAATTAGGATTAAACGGTTCAGAAAATAAATGAATGGATGAATGAATTTCAATAGCAACCACATCTTATTTGTTGAGAAGCTGTTTGACGGAGTATTCAGTTGCATGCTAGTCATCTTGCTAACATTTGATAACTTGCATGCTAGCATATCATGATTTTTTTTAGCTAGCTAAAAACATTCAAGCTCATATCTAACTATCTCTGTGATGATACTATGTTACATTGGCTAGCTACCTAGTTATATTAGCTAAACAAATTTATATATAAATAAATATGTAAATAAATAAAAACTTCTAAACTCGGCAGCTATCAGTAAGTAGCAAGTGCACTACATGAGTACCTTTAAATGTTCCCAGAATGTTCAAAACCCTAATGATGGCTTTTATAAGAGCTACAACAAACACAAACCATTTTTAAAAACATATTCATATTATAAACAAACAAAAATTATACTGGAAACCTGGGTGGACACTAACTTATGTTTTTGCTAGCATTTCCCATTTGGTCCAAATAAAGGAGCCAAATAATGAAGTATTTATAATAAACAGCTCAAAAAGAAAACCTAAGCATGCGCTAATCTCATTATTTGACACTCTGGTGCTATATAACAGCTATTCAACACATTTAAGGGTCAGAAAAGTGGAGAAGATATAATATCTCCCCTTTACCCATAAAATAGGAACTTTATTATTTTAAAGGGGTTTTAAAGGTGACCTGATTAAACATTACTCCACTTGGACCTTATTTGGGGTAAATCCCTCCAATAAGCCTTTGTGTAATTAGCAAAAATGTTCCCCTCACTAGGACTGTCTTTCATTTGGAGCTTGCAGATCTCTCAATACGAGTACACAGTAACAGCAAGGACACACTCACCATGAGGAATGAGCAGCCAATCTGTTGACCAATTGAACGGCTAGACATGCTGTGGACTGTCCACTCCACCGCACTACACCTCACAGCAGCTGATGTATTGGTAGGTCTCGCCCCTCATTATGGGAAACCATAAGCAAAGGGTTATTGATGCTCAGCCAATAGGATCTGACATTTGAACCGGTGTAGTGGCAGGAGGCGGAGTTACAGAAGGTACTCAAAACACACAGAGAGGATCCAACTCTGTCTGTACACAGAGAGACCGAGCAGAACCATGGAAGTATGAATATTCAATGTTCAGGGTGGCGGGGATGTTAGAGCTAAGGGGAGGCTGGAGCCTATCTCAGCCGACTCTGAGCAAAAGGTGGGGTACACCCTGAACAGCTCACCAGTCCATCGCAGGGCTAAGACACACACAGCCATTCACACTCACACTTAGGGGCAATTTGAAACAGCCAATTAGCATCATGTGAATGTCTTTAGACTGTAGGAGAAAACCGGAGTACCCAGAGGAAACCCACGCAAGAATGGAACACACAGAAATGCCCTTGCCGAGTCTGGGACTTAAAACCAGGACATTCTTGCTGGGAGGCAAACGTACAAACCATTACACCCCTGTGCCGCCCTGCTTTCATTCAGGAAGTTTTATAAAGATAGTGAAGGAATGAGTTGCAGCTTTTTGGAATTGTTGAGTGAAAAATTCTCTTAATCCAAATATAATCAGTGATCCAGGACAGGTCTGGCATCCAGTGTCGAATACTTTAGTTCAGCAACCAGAGCTACGATGAGGATCTTTAACGTGTAAAGCGAAAGAGCCTCTTCTGCTTTTCTTCTTCATGCTCTCGGGATGTTGAATAAGCACTCGATTATCTTCCAACTCAATTTGGAGCGCAGCATGTCTCGCTTCCCGAGACATATAAAGGTGCTGGAAAACTTTAAGAGCTTTTAAAGCCAGTAAAGTGATTCTGAGATCAATTCTAATTGAAACAGTCGGGGAGTGTCGAGATGCTTAAAGTGATTCTCTGATACACTCCCTCGCCCAGACTGCACAAATCCTGAACACGATACTGAAACACTTTCACATGTTCCAGGAAATAAAAACATTAGAATCATCTAAGTGAAAAAAAAAATATTAGATTAGATTTTATATTATATTATAAATGAAATGTCTGATCACTTTTATCGGGAATGGTCACTGCTGAAGATGGCACCGCTCCTGAGTATTACATCATCACATACCCTTCCAGTGGTGGCTGGCAGGCTGTCAGACAGGTTAAGCACTACCTCATAAAATGTGTCCATTACCGCATCATGTTATTTATATTAAATTCTAATGCAGGCCCGTTCAAAGTTAGACAGATTATGAAAATCTTGCACATGGGCGGCAGATTGGAGTAGCGGTTAGCACGTCTGCCTCACAGCAAGAAGAGGGTCCTGGATTTGAGTCATGGGCTTGGCGAGGGCAAGGCTTGTTCTCCTTGTGCTTGGGTGGGTTTCCTCCAGGTACTTTAGGTTAACTGGGTGTTTTAAATCGCCCCTATGAGGGGGTGGAAATGGTTGTATGCGTGTATGTTGACCCTGTGAGGGAGGGGCGAACTGTTCTAGAGTTGCGAGAGAAAAGCGA
This sequence comes from Tandanus tandanus, assembly GCA_039654325.1. Lineage (NCBI taxonomy): Eukaryota > Metazoa > Chordata > Actinopteri > Siluriformes > Plotosidae > Tandanus > Tandanus tandanus. The sequence goes on along the minus strand of JBCNYH010000008.1, from coordinate 9,615,499 downwards.
CTGATGATTTTTTGCGATTTTATTGCGAATTTTGAAATTTGTGTCAAGATGTTTATATGGCAAGACTCCATATACAAGCGAATATTTTGCGGCTTAAATACAAACAACTGGAAAGGGGATTCATCAGAGAAAAAGACTTTACCCCAGTCCTCAGCAGTCTAATCCCTGAACTTTTGCAGAATACTAGTCTGTCCCCGGCCATCCTCCAAAAGTCTCCGTCTCACTGTGCATTCACTATGCACTCACACCTGCCTGCTGCCATTCATGAGCAAGCTCTGCACAGGGGGTGCCCCGATCCCGAAGCTGATTCAACTTTAGGAGATGGTCCTGGCGCTTGCTGGACTTTCTTGGGCGCCCTGAAGCCTTCTTCACAACAATTGAACGTCTCTCCTTGAAGTTCTTGATGATCTGATAAATGGTTGTTTTAGGTGCAATCTTACTAGCAGCAATATGCTTGCCTGTGAAGCAATGATGACTGCACGTGTTTCCTTGCAGGTAACCATGGTTAACAGAGGAAGAACAATGGGTTCAAGCAGCACCCTCCTTTTAAAGCTTCCAGTCTGTTATTCTAACTCAATCAGCATGACAGGATGATCTCCAGCCTTGTCCTTGTCAACACCATTGTTAATGAGAGAATCACTGACATGATGTCAGCTGGTCCTTTTGTGGCAGGGCTGAAATGCAGTCGAAAGGTATTTTGGGATTAAATTCATTGTCATGGCAAAGAGGGACTTGAATTGATTACAATTTATCTGACCACTCTTCATAACATTCTGGAGTATATGCAAATTGGCATCATAAAAACTGGGTGTATATATATCGCATGAAAGCCACGAGAAGGTCACACAATAATTTTTGCGACTGATTTGCGAGTAATTTGCGATTGGTTTGCAGATATTTGGCGAAAAAAGCGAATTCAATGTCGTAAATTAGGTGCGTTCTGTTTGCTTTTTGTTCTCAAACCATTAGATTTTTATTTGCGCATTATTAGCGTGAATAAAGTATAAATAATGACAAAATATTGAAATATGGCGGATGCCAGCAAGTCTCAAACTTTCCACATGGAAGTCTCCAACTTGTCGCTCTTCCTTGCGAATGAAAAACAAATAATTTGCGAGCAAAACAACACATTTGCGACCTTCTCGTGACACGTATGGACTGTTTAAGAAAAGTTTGAGACTACTTCGCGTCAGAGCCTAGTTTTGCGACATTTGTGGAAATTTCAAACGTTTGAAATTTTTTGCGATGCCACGAATGTTGAGCGACAAATTTGAGAACGAAAAGCGTCAGCCGAGAATTGCCTTTCGCATCAGTTGCTTTTCTATTGCATCTCTAGTGTGATCACCCCCTAACCACTGTTTACACCCGGCCAGCTGGAGCCAAAAGCACGATGGGAAATAATCTTTTTCAAATCATGACCCTAAATGGGGCAGTGGTGGCTCGGTGGTGGGGTGCTGGCTTTCTAATATGAAGGTCGGGTGTTTAAGCCCCACTATCAATGAGTTGTCACTGCTGTCCTCCCAGTGCGAAAGTGCAGCTAACTGGGTTATCAAAGGCCAGCCATGTCTCTCACTGTATGTGGTGAGAGGCATGTAAAATGGTAGGCCATTTGATTGCCGTCAGCGTGTTTCGGCCCTGCGATGGCCTGGTGAGCTGTCCAGGGTGTACTGTGCCCTCACCCAGAGTCGGCTGAGATGAGCGCCAGCCTCCCCGCGACCTTAATTAGGATTAAATGAGAATGAATTTATTTTAAAGGTCCTTTCAGAGTCTTTTCAAAATCTTCTAGTGACTGCAGTTAAGATCAGAGTTTTTAAATTTAATTAATTAATTAATTTTATTTATTATTATTATTATTATTATTATTATTATTATTAATAATAATCTATGCATCAGGTATACTATTTTCTTTCCTGTAGTGCCATCTAGTGGTCATCTAGGGCTCTAATTTTTAAGGCGCGCATTATGATCTCAATGAGGGAAAAATATATTTGTGATGGTTTTCCTGTTTTTTGGACGCTATAGCTATAAACTTTTCATCATTTAAAATTTATTGATTTATTAAAGGTTTGTTGTCTCAAGTCATTGCATCAACATGGACAAACTGAAACATTTAATATTTGCATATTATATATATATATATATATATATATATATATATATATATATACTTTTTTTTACAACAAGTCTCTTTCCTTTTTTTTTTTTATCTCTATTTTTTTTTTCTTCCACATTCCACATTTCTCTCTTCTCCCCG
>JBCNYH010000008.1:9572104-9595706 GCA_039654325.1 Tandanus tandanus | reverse complement strand
AGATAGATAGATAGATAGATAGATAGATAGATAGATAGATAGATAGATAGATAGATAGATAGATAGATAGATAGGGACTTTAAAGCACTTCTGTTAGTCACTCTGGATAAGGGCGTCTGCAAAATGCTGTAAATGTAAATAATGGTGGTGAAAAGCACACGTGTGCACGTAGGCTATTTTAAATAAACTGCATTTGCTAGCTGCATTAGCTACCCTGGAGAAATTAGGGCTTGTGGTGTACAAGAACGTTTTGGAAAAACTCCAATTTCCATACAGCTGTAACTTATGCTAGGTTTTACTGTCATCAGTGCGACAGGACACGTCCTGGTCAGTGGCTGGTTGTAGCTGATCATTAGGAACTGTCTACAGGTTAAAGCTAACGTATCGAAAGTGTCTGCGATTACCTCGGGCATTCATTGACCATTATAGTGAATTTTGGAGGCAGTCGCTTGCAAAAATATGGGTGGGGGAATATGTACTTGTCTGAGAAATATGAGAATATGTGGTACATATGTGGTAGTCACTGTTCCATGTACTTTTCTACCTCAGAGGTAATCTATGTTAACATCCGGTATGGTGGCATAGTGGTTAACACATCCACCTCACAGCAAGAAGGTCCTGGGTTTGAGTCCCGGGCTCGGTGAAGATGTTTCTGTGTGGAGTTTGCTTGTTCTCCCCATGCTTAAATGGGTTTCTTCCAGGTACTCTGGTTTCCTCCCCAGTCCAAAAAACATGCATATTAGGCTTACTGGCTGTTCCAAATCGCACCCTGGTGTGAGTGTGAATGATTGTATGTGTGTTGGCCCTGCAGTGGTCTGGCGAGCTGTTCAGGGTGTACCCCACATTCGCCCAGAGTCGGCTGAAATTATATTCTTTGGTCCTGTTACCTGCTGCTGCTGGATGGTGGACGTGCTGCAGTGTGGAGGGCTGATCATGAAGATACAGAACAGGGCTACACACTCCCAAATCCGCATCTGAAACACACACACACACACACACACACACACACACACACACACACACACACACAGGGAGAGAGAGAGAGATATCTGACTGTGTCACGTTTTATTAAACTTGTGAAGATGTTAATTTACAGAAATGCGTACAGTATACCCACACCAGTAAGAGCGTCCCTCTGGAAATGGACACACAGCCCCACATGCTGCGTGAGGCCCTGTGAGACCTTTTTTTGATGGAATGCGAGTCTGGATTAGTTCTGCCCTTCCCAGGCAGCGACATGTGTCCAGGCCCTGGCGTCTCATCTTCATTAAAAAGGTCAAAGTGATGGAAATAATTCGGCTATTTCTGAACAGAGGGGCACCGCGTCCCCCCTGGAGAATTCCCCGCCGTGCAACACACACACACAGACACACACATATACACACACATACACACACACTTTCCCCATGTGAGAAGCCAGATCAAGCTGAGCATCAAACTCACAATGTCGAATCTGTCAAAACGCTGGTGCTGGCAGAGGATGCAGCGCTAATCGTCTCAACTCGGATTGAACCTTGCCAGAAATAGTTTACGGGAAAATGCTGCTTTAAAAAAAGCCTGTGGAAATTCAATTAGGCACAGACTGAGGCATGAAGCATCTTGCTTTGACATTGAACATGCTGGAATGTGTGCGAGTGAACACATGGAGAAAGAAGAAGAACAAGAAACATAAAAGGAAAAAGAGAAGAGGTAGATGAAAGAGGAGGAGGAGGAGAACAAGAAGGACAAGAACAAACAGAACAAGAGAAAGAGGAGGAGGAGTAGAAAAGAATAACAAGAAGAAGAAGAAGCAGGAGAAAAGAAGGAAGAGGAGGAGAAGAAGAAAAAGAATAAGAAAAGAAAGAGGAGGAGAAGGAGGAGGAAGAGGAGGAGAAGAAGAACAAGAAGAAGAGAATAGGAGGGGAAGAAAAACAAGAAGGAGTGAATCGGAGAAGGGGAAGAAGAACAAGAAAATGAAAGAGGAGGAGAAGGAGAAGAAGAACAAGAAGACAAAAGAAGAGAAGTAGAAGAAGAACAAGAAGATGAAAGAAGAGGAGGAGAAGGAGAAGAAGAACAAGAAGAGGAGAAGAAGAACAAGAAGAGGAGAAGGAGAAGAAGAACAAGCAAAAGAAAGAGGAGGAAGAGAAGAAGAACAAGAATAAGAAAGAGGAGGAGAAGGAGAAGAAGAACAAGAAAATGAAAGATGAGGAAGAGAAGAAGAACAAGAAAAAGAAAGAGGAGGAGGAGGAGAAGAAGAACAAGAAGAAAGAGGAGGAGAACAAAAAAACAAGAAGAGGAAGAAAAGGAAACACAAGAAGAAGAAGGACAAGAACAAGAAGAAAAAGATAAGGAGGAGGAGGAGAACAAGAAGAACAAGAAGAATGGAAGGGGAAGGAGAAGATCAAAAGCAAGAATAAGTATAAGAAAAAAAGAGGAAGAGGAAGGAGAGGAAACATAAGAAGAAAAAGCAAAATAAGAAGACGGAGAACAAAAAAGAGTAGAAGAAAGAGGAGGAGAAGAAGAACAAGAAAAAGGAGAAGACGGAGGAGGAGGGGGATTAAAAGGAGGAAAAGAAGAAAAGAAAATTTCCACATTTCGTTATGAGCTCCTTCATAAATTGGAGGACTGAGTTTTTTATGTAAAATGTTCAGCTGATACTTGATGTGTAGTGGAATCGATCACACCAGCTTCAGTAATAAATAGAAGTTAAATGCCTACAGCAGCCGGTAGATATTTTTAATAATCATCCTGATTATTTTCCCTCAAGTTCATTATTTAATCCGAATATTTAACCAGCATTGAAAACCTTAACAAGGCACTTATTATCCTATAAAATGCATATTAACATGCAAATTCACATTAAATAAATATTCTACTAATCATTTCCCAATAAAACTCCATCATCCTACAAAAACATCCATTATTTCATTCCTTCATTCATCTTTCTTCTTCTCTGACCTTTTATTCTCTGTGAAAAGATGACCGATTTGCTCTTCTCTCCTCTTTTCTTCTTCTTCTCTCCTCTTGATGCCCACTTGTTTCTCATCTGCCCCTCACTAATAACTTGTTTATAGATTTTCTCGGGTTCCCGTCTGTCCAATCAGAACTTTCATTTCCAGTGATATCATCACCGCCCTTCCCTAGAAGCCCATTGTAACCTGTAGCTTCAAGAAATCCTTTGTCCCACGGCCGCCGCTCATTTTCCTCTCGCCCTGCGATTTATTGGAAGTATAATTAACGGTTTAATGTGATTCTCGCACCTGATTGGTGTTCGTCATGGTGTGCTTGCTGTTGAGTTTAATTTTAAGGCCATCACTGGGCCTTGGTGCTTTTATTAGCCCTGGTGGTCACTGCCAGGGTCTGTCTGAACGACGGTGACCTTTTAATGCCCCCGTGCGTGCATGCTAATAAAATCACAGCCGGGCCAGTGACGGCTGGCCACCCCGGCTGAATTACACTCAGCGATACCATCGGAGGCCGAGCCACGAGGAGGATCACACACACAGGCATTTCAAACACATGCACGGCATAATCGACATGAATCCGACATCCTGTTTTGTCTGGGTGCATGGGAACAGCAGAAGGATCACTAACAGGCTTGAAAGCATTCGATACGTGATGGTCTGGATGTTGCACGGTGAAGAATGTCTAATGAGACTCACCGACGTGCGGCGCGAGAAATGTCGCGTCCTCGCCAGCAGGAGGAGTGAATGCTTCAAAGATCCTTTCTCAAAGAGCTTCAGTAGAATAATTGGTGTGTTCCAGTACAAGGGTTCAATGATCTGAGGGATGTAGCCTACACCAGACAAATAGAGACATTACCAGAGAAGGATATAAATGTACAAAGTTCCCATTGAGATAAAAAAATTAAAGGTACAGTGTGTAAGATTTCGGAGGATCCTTTAGCAGACATTAGGAGAAGTTTTCATTCATTTATAATCCTTTAAAAAAGTTGGCAATTTTTTCCAGAGCCTCAGAATAAGCTGTTTATATCTACACGGGGAGCGGGTCTCCTCTCATGGAGGCCGCCATCTTGTCATGCCATGATTCTACAGTAGCCCAGAACCACAGATGCTTTGAAGGGGAGGGGTCAAGAATAAAATTTCAGTTGGTTGCGATCTGGGACCTCACCACTAGATACCGCTAAATTCCATTAAATCTTATACACTCTATCTTTAAAACAGCCATATTACTGTATTACCCCAAACCATGTCCTTTCATTTATCAAAGAGTCAAGAGTTGTACTATTCTTGTTCAACAAAAAGACAGATATAGTGTCTTGACTACTTTTTGATTAACGTTAGGAAGATTTATCTTTATTTTCTCTAAACATGATGAAGCTAATACAGAGGGCATGCAGGTTATTTTGGATTATATACAGCTACGTATTCAGATAATAGACTGCTTTATATGATACCTACACCCACTGGATATGAGCAATAGACCACTCTGATTGGCTCCTGTACTAGTAGGCTACCAACTCATATACCAAAACCAAAATGGCAGAAAGACAAAATAAATTCTCTACTTTAAAAGTAAACATTTAAGAAATACTTTAAAAAAGCAATAAAATGTGGAATGAAAGTGCATACCCCACGTTTGCCTCTTTACGAACTGCTGCACGGAGGGAAAGCGATATCCGTTCCCTTTTGTACGAATGAGCTGACAGACGCCCATGGATTGGCTGGTGATCTGTGACTGTGAGTGACAGGGGAGCGTATGTCATCCCTCCCTCCAGTGAGAGCTTCAACCTGGATTTGAACGTGCGATCTCTAGGTTGACGGTCACACACCTTGTCCATGCGCCACTCGGGAGCCCCAGCAATACGATTTATATACAGGAGGATTGCTTTTATATCTCCGATTATATCAACTGTTGTTACGCCTCAGCAGCCAGCTGGTGCGACTCCAGGACGACTAAGATCAATGGATCTTCTTCTTATCATTTAATCTAGCTACGTCTCAGTGGTGAATATGAGGGAGAGTAAAAGAAATAGAAACCAGTTCCTCAAACATTCTGGAAAAGCCATTAACCCGAGCGTATGTCCTTGGTGGAAACATAATTGGATTTTTTTTCCTTGACGCTCCAGCTTGCTTCACTTCTCTCAAGTGAGTTAGTGGGATAATAGTTTAGGTTTTATTCTAATGAGAAAATATTCTTACACATCAACACATTACTCGGCATGCTCAAGTTCAGAAGAGATACTCAGAAAGTGTCTGTAGGTTCTAATTAGTAAAATTTTGGGGTTTTGGGGGTATGAAGTTTTTGACACCACAGTCCTGAAGGTACCGTGGGCGGCATGGTGGGGTAGTGGTTAGCACATCTGCCTCACAGCAAGAAGGTCCTGCGTTCGAGACCCTGGTTCGGCAAGAGCGGTTCTGTGTGGAGTTTGCATGTGCTTGCGTGGGCTTCCTCAGGGTACTCTGGTTTCCTCCCACATTCAAAGACATGCACATTAGGCTGTGGATGTGAGTGTGAATGGTTGTGTTGACCCTGTGATGGTCTGGCGAGCTGTTCAGGGTGTACCCCGCCTTGACCCAGTGTCGGCTGAGATAGGCTCCCGTCTCCCTTTATTCTCACTCACTCATTTACCAACCCGGTTAATCCTACTGCGATCTCAGCCGAAATTTGTGCGAAGGCGGGGTACACCATGAATAGCTCACCAGACCATATCAGGGCCAACACATACACAACCATTCACATTCAGACTAGTAAGTGGATACCCGACCCGAGCCCGACGGTACCCAATGGGTCGGGCCGGGTTAGGAACTTCGGACAGATATTTAGAAAAATGATGCTCGGGTTCGGGTTGGGCTGGGTCACGTCAGCGCCATAAGGCATTGAACATTTTAAATTTAAAACAGCTTATTATGTAGGTGGCCAATGGGCCTGTTTCACTTGATGATTTTAACTGTGTCAGGCTCGGGTTGGGCTTGGATATAAATATCTTGATGCCTGTCGGGCTCGGGTCGGACTCGGTTACTGCTCTGTCGGTTACTGCAGGCCGGGCTTGGACAGAAAAATGCGGCCCGATCCGCACTCTAATTCAGTCTCACACCTAGGGGCAATTTGGAACAGCCAGTTATCCTAATGTACATGTCTTTGGTGTGTAGGAGGAAACCAGAGTACATGGAGGAAACCTATGCAAACACGGAAAACATACAAACTAAACACAGAAACGCCCTCGCCAAGCCCGAGACTCGGACTCAGGACCTTACTGCTGTGAGACGGATGTGCTAACCACTATCGTTGTATTGCTGTTCCTAAATGTTATTTTGTAATGCTGCCTATAAAACACTGAAGATCTATAAGGTTAATGCTAATGTTGGCCAGCGTTCCTGTTTAATAATCACCCATTAGGGAAATTATCTCTGCATTGTCTTTGCTGGATGATTATAATAATACTTATAGCACAGCTCAGCACCAGCAGATACACCATAATGTTAAAACAAACCAATCAGTGTGTATCAGTCATAAATTGAAGGAAAGTTTTAAATGGATAAGAAGTATTGTTTTTGGCAAAGATGTGAGTCCAGAGTCCAGAAATATATTCATTATGTAATGAATTGAGTTATGTATCGATGGGATATTTGCCCGTTTAATTCCGATAAGCAGGATAAGTGCTAAGGCTGTATAGCGCCGTGTTTGTTCAGCAGCAGCGTTACAGATGAACATCACAGAAGTTTATTAAATCATTATTAAACCACAACACTTTTCCACAAGGTCACTATCTGAAACAGACTCCTTAATATTCCCCAGAAATGACTCTGAAGGCATGCTTTAATTCTCCATCTTGATGTAGTTCCTTTTGAAACAGGAAGTCAGTGGGGTGGCGTGCAAAGTTTGATTGATTAACACAACAGCAAATAGCATTTAAGATAAACTAAACTAATTTGACAGTAAAACCCCCTTTAATGAAAAACCTGTGATTTTTTTTTGCTGTTGTATGAAATAAAAAATAATGGTCCTCTCTCACAATGTTAAAGAATTGTTTAAAATATTCCAGGATCCAGAATTTGACCCGGATCATCTTCAAACTTGAACGGAGACTTCCTTGTCCACGGCACCACCTCTGGTAGAAATTTCCAGTAGAAATCTGCACGTAACTTTTTGCGTAACCCCTGCTAAGGAGCACTAGAAAAGCGACTGACGCAAACGACTTGTCTTCCTTAAATTTGTCACGCGACATTTGCGGCATCGCATTTTGGTTGCCTGGTTCGTGAACTCATCGCAAAAAATGTCAAATGTTTGAAATGTCTGCAAATGTTGCAAAATGACGCTCTGATGTGGAGTAGTCTCAAACTCTTCTCAAACAGTCCGCACATGTCGTGAGAAGGTTGCAAAGTTGTCATTTGTCTCGCAAAATTGTTTTTCGTTCGCAAAGACTTCCACGCAGAAAGTTTGAGAAAAGTTTGAGACTTGCTGGCATCCGCCATATTCCGTATATGTTGTGACCAATCATATTTTATTTGCATTTTGTTTGCGCTAATAATGCATGAATAAAAAGCAAATGGTTTGAGAACAAAAAGCGAACAAAACGTGACTGATTTACGACAGGAGATTCGCTTTTTTCCACCAAACATCTGCAAACCAATCACAAATTACTCGCAAATCAGTCACAAAAATTGTTGCGCGACCTTCTTACGACTTTCCTGCGATATATGTATTTAAGCTGCAAAATATTCTCTTGCATGTGGAGTCGCAAAACATCTTGACACGATGGCGTGGTACACCCTGAACGGTTTGCAAGATCATTGCAGGGTCAACACACACACACAACCATTCACACTCACACTCACACCTATTTGTAACAGCCAATTAGCCTAATGTGCATTTCTTTCGACTGTCAGAGGAAACCGGAGTACCTGGAGAAAATCCACGCAAGGACATGCAAACTCCTCAACAAAAATGCCCAGAGCCCAGGCATCGAACCTAGGTGCTTCTTGCTGTGAGGCGGACATGCTAACCACTATGCCACAGTGCTGCCCAAAAGCACAACTGCATGTAATAAATTCCACAAGACGGTATCATGAATTATTAAACACGTCACGGTTCTTTTTGGACTGAGGTGTTTCAGGGATGTGATAAAACCCATCCTGAAAGACACCTTCAGCACAAAAGACCATCCGGTATCTGCCACTAGTTCGAATAACGCTGGACAGAAAGCTTGGCCACTTAAGTGCAACCTCCTCATTAATTATGCATCATTTCATTAAATCTCTGTGTAGCGTTCTATTAGCTGTGGAACTCTTATTGCTGAGTGAGTTACTGCACAACGCCCTGCCTCTTGCTCTTTATCCATCTGTCTTGGCTGAAAAGATGCTGATTTGTCCTGAAATGGTTTGTCTCTGTAGCTCTGAGGATCAGCCTGGGTGTCGGAGTTAAACTTGGCAGCCGCGACTGGAGTGAATTTCGCCCGAGGAGCTGAAAATGAAAGATATTAGTTATCTTAAAGCTTAGCGCTGGAATTGACTTAGCAGTGTGTTCAGCTCTATTTTCTCTGATGGAGTGTGTTAGTTAGCGGTGGACGTTTGATTTAGCACTTTTTTTTTTTTTTTTTTAGAACTTTCTAGAAAGCGTTAAGGATTTTTGGGCCATTATTATTATTATTATTAATCATGTGCCTCTTATATCTTAATAACCTTCGTGTTTTGATCTCTATGGCATGTCCACACTGTCAGAAAAAAAGTCATAAGTATAAATTAATTCATTTTCTAAGTCGCTTAATCCTTATTAGGGTCGCGGGGAGGGAAACACCCACCATTGCAGGGCCAACACACACAACCATTCACACTCACACTCACACCTAAGGGCGATTTAGAACAGCCAATTAGCCTACTGTGCTTGTTTTTGGACTGTCGGAGAAAACCGGAGTACCTGGAGGAAACCCATGCAAGCAAGGGAAGAACATACTCAAACTCCACACTGAAACTCCTTCACTAAGCCCGGGAATCTAACCCAGGACCTACTTGCTGTGAGGTGGATGCGCTAACATGATTGAGTGTTGTGGGTTTTTATTTTATGCTGCTGCTGCTGTTACAGGAATCAACCAATCAGAATCGAGTATTTAGTAGGGCTGTACTGTAAATAAAACAGGTTTCTAGACAAATCCTGATGCCATGACACCGACGATATATACGCCATCTTATCCACAAAGCACCGCAAGTTTTCATTCCACTGAGACCTTAAAGTTGATCCGAATCAATACGAGTCATCAGTCGTTAGAAGACCGCGCCCTATCGATCACAGCAGTGGAATTAGAGCTGGAATGAAAAAGCCAGAGCGTCACCATGCCGTTGTTGATAAGATCAGACACCGCTGACCTCCATCAATCTATTTCAACCCATAATTCCTTCAAATGAAACCACGGCAGATCTCAGTGGCATATAAGGGGGTAGGATGCACCAACGACTGTGCTTCACCACAGAGACACCTACGCAAGAAATTACCAGGCACTCGCAGTCAGAGGGAACATTTATCATAAACGCTGACAGTAGACACGGCAGCTTAATGGAGAGACGGTGTAGCAGAGGAAAAAAAAAACACGGAAAGTGAAAGAACAATGCAGTGTGACTAATGCAACCAGGGCTGAATGTCTCCAGATGTGTCTTCAGCTCGACCTGAGATCCCGGAGAGGGGGATTTAGTTCTTACTGCAGAGGTACAGAAAAAAACACAACCAACCATTACAAAGGATGTGAGGACTCTGATATTTATTTTATTCTACGATTCTACAATATTAGATTTCATTCTACGAAGTGGTGGTGTAGTGGTTAGCACGTCCACATGACAGAAAGTAGGTTCTGGGTTCGAGTCCCGGGAATGATTTTCAAGCACGGAGTGGTGAACTGGTTTTCTGGTTTCTCTGGCCTGCATGTCCATCTCACAGGAGTACTCGGAGGAAACCCACGCAAGCACGAGCAGAACATGCAAGCTCCACACAGAAACGCCCCCGAGCCTGGGAATCGAACCTGGAACCTTCTTGCTGTGAGGTGAACATGCTAAACATTGCACCACTGTGTCGCCTCTCTCATATAATAGAAGATATGAAATAAATGTGTGTATGCAGTATGCTGAGCTCAGATATACAGATACTATGCAGTACCATATCATAGTTATTATTATTAATGATGCTCATTTCCCTCTACAGATGATTTATGAAGGTATCTTTCATTTTAAAAATAATATTAATGGATTCTAAAGAGACCCATGTAGCATTCCGATCTGATTAATAACTGAATAAATATCTCGTTCTGCCTGACTGGAGAGACGGGTCTGAGTAGAGGACAAAGACTCGGCGTCAAAAGATTTGGTGTATTTCGCAGGATCCATGGCCTCGAGGCGCTGCCTGCTCCCCATTTTTCTCGTCCTGCTGACAGCGAACTGCACTCACCTGCTGGATGGATCTGATGGATGAACTCAGCGTCCTTCATGAGAAGAACGCCGAAAAACGTTTTCACTCAGATTTCCATTTCCCTTTAAGACCGAAACGTTCAGGGCTGAATTCATGTTGATAAATTCATGTGTCATGAATTGAACCCGCGATATAGACTGTGGTACTGATGGTACCGGTACTGGTATAGCGTGTGGAGAAATACCTGGATGCCCGGTAAGTGTTTTCGTCGCTTTAGGGTGATTTTCCAGCACGGGTAGGTGTACTGGTTTGCTGGTTTCTCTGGACAGCATGTCAGCCTCACCACAGATTGCATGTTCTTCCCGTGCTTGTGTGGGTTTCCTCCGGATGGGACTCCGGTTTCCTCCCAGACTTCAAAGAATTGGCTCTTCCAAACAGTGTGTGTTGGCCCCACAATGGACTGGCAAGCTGTTTAAGGTGTACCCCACCTTCTTTTTTTCCCCGTATCCAATTCCCACCTGTCAAGTGTTGTCTTCCTATCACATACAACCACCATCAACCAGGAAGGGGCGTAAGCATGCACATGCCCCCTCAGTGACATGTGATGCTGCCACCCTCCTCTTTACACACTGCTGCGCATGCACATTAGGAGGCAGCCCTAACACACTCGGAGGGAAAGTGCTATCCGATCCCTTTTGTACGAATGAGCTCACAGATGCCCATGGATTGGCTGGTGATCGCTGTGAGTAACAGGGAAGCATATGCCATCCCTCCCTCCCATGAGAGTTCGGCCAATCAGCTCCCATGGACTCCCGATCGTGGGTGGCTGCTGCATCAACCTGGATTCAAACTTCTGGTCTCCAGGCTGATAGTCACACATCTTGTCGATGCGCCACCCTGGAGCCCTGTTGCCTGCCTTCTCCCAGAGTTGGCTGAGATAGGCTCCAGTTAGGCTTTAGTCAGTGTTTGCTGGTGACACTCATCCAGGTGTTTACTGCAGCTGTTTTCCCTTTCTTCTGCATGTTCCTGGAACATTTTGCCTTCAGTTTTAATTTCAGCAAGTAAAAATTATTGCTCAATCAGATTTGGGTCATGTGACCGACTTGGCTATCACAGAGCATTTTATTTCTTCGCCTTTAAAAAAACTGGCGAGATTCTCTCTCGGTACACATCGTCTCATTTCCTCTGCATTGTCAAGCACCATCCAGTGTGTTCTGAAGTAATAATAACACCAGATAATATAGTTCTCTACACTTCAGAGTTCATCCTGCTGCTTTTGTTAGCAGTCACATTATCATTTGCATTGGCAGCCATACACGCCCACGCCATCTGATGGAACAATACAATTCACATCACGAGCAGTTCCTTTCCTTGCCAGTGCTATTCTCTTCATATCACTCTGGCACAAGTACGATACAGCTTTCTTATTTCTATCCATAGGATATCATTCCAGAACTCTACCAGATTTATTTCTAGTCTGGTCTTCCTGTATTTGAGGCTGACCAAACTTTAGGAACTTGTGGTAAACGCTGTGGTGAAGTCTTCTCTTGATTGTCGGCTTTGACGCAGTGATGCATACCTTCTGGAGAATGTTCTTGATTTGGCTCAGGGGGTGATCACACTAGAAGTGCGATAGAAAAGCAACTAATGCGAATGGCAATTCGTGGCTGTCGCTTTGCAATCACAAATTTGTTGAGCAAAATTCTTGGCATCGGATTTTGGTCACACGGTTCATGAGCTCATTGCACACAACTTCAAACATGCCGCAAAACGAGACTCTGACGTGGAGTATTCTCAAACTCTTCTCAAACAGTCCGCACATGTCGCGAGAAGGTCGCAAAGTTGTCGTTTTGCTCGCAACATTATTCATTTTTTCGTTTCCAAGGAAAAGCAGCAAGTTAGAGACTTCCACGCGCAAGGTTTGAGACTTGCTGGCATCCGAAATATTTCGTCATCATTAGAATTTCATTTGCATTTTGTTCACACTAATAACACACAAATAAAAAGCGAATGGTTTGAGAATAAAAAGCGAACAAAAGGCGACTGATTTACGACAGGAGATTCGCTTTTTTTCACCAAACACCTGCAAACCAATCGCAAATTCCTCGCAAATCGGTCGCAAAAATTGTTATGCGACTTTCTTGCGACTTTCGCACGATATATGTATTTAAACCACAAAATATTCACTTGCATGTGGAGACATGAAACATCTTAACACGAATTTCAAAAATCAGGGCTTGACAGTCGCTCTGTGAGAATCAATTTGCGGCAGCCGCTTTTCTATCGCACCTCTAGTGTGATCACAATGTGCCAGATAAATAATTTGGCCACAGATAATGCTTTCTCTCTCTCTCTCTCTCTCTCTCTCTCTCTCTCTCTCTCTCTCTCTCTCTCTCTCTCTCGTGTTTTTATTTATTTATCATTAATTCATTCATTTTCTGAACCGCTTATTCCTAGTTAGGGTCGTGGGGAGGCTGGCGCCCATCTCAGCCGACTCTGGGCGAGGGCAGAGTACACCCTGGACAGCTCACCAGGCCATCGCACGGCAGAAACACGCTGACGGCTATGCAGTCTACTCTTTACGAAAATCAGCAATGGTTCTTTTACATGCCTCTCACCATAGCCGGCCTTTGATAACCCAGTGGACAGTGGGGCTTGAACCCCCGACCTTTGGATCAGTAACCCAGCACCCTACCACCGGGTCACCACTGCCCGTACGGACTTCATATAATTGGGGTAAACAGATTCCGACACATGAAATGTAATTTATATTATAATGTATAATATATAATATAATAATAATGATTATATGATTTATATATAATTATGTTTTCATATACTGTGTTTTTGTGACTCAAAATATTCATTTAAAATGCTAAGTACGTTTTCCTTTTCCGTTTGGCCTCGGCAAAGAGATAAGAATGTATTAAGTGAGACTATCGGTTCAGATTCTGCCAGTTCTCAGAGATATTTCGTTTATGAAATCTCCTTCAGCTGTGGAACTGAAAAACCCTGCCAGTGTGACTCATCATAATTCTGACGAGATGTCAGCTGTGTGGAGACTGGAGACTGGAGATGAGATGAGGACGGTCTCTGAGATGTGTATGTGTGTGTGTGTGTGTGTGTGTGTGTGTGTGTGTGTGTGTGTGTGTGTGTGTCAGTCTGATATAAAATCATATAACAGAAGCAGACAGGCCTCCATGCACCCTGTCACTCGATCACGAAGAAATCTATGTGGGGTATAAAACTTTAACACTGGGGAACTTTTGACATTCTGGATTCCTGGATTTGTGTTTACGGGACTGTGAGAAATAAAACAGTTCTACTGTTTCATTCAAATTCTTCAAAATTTAAAATATATACTGTACATTCTTACAATCAAAATTTTTTTTACGGAAGAGTCGGTTAGCCTAGCGCAGAGTCTTACTGTAATTCCTGTAGCTGCACAGAACTAATGATTGCCCCTTCCCCAGTTTCTGGCATCAGGCGACACTGAGGACTGAAGGCTTGTTCCTTGCAGCAGACTAATAAATTCTACTTCATTAAAAAAAAAAAAACGGTGGTTAGCACGTCCACCTCACTGCAAGAAGCTCCTGGGGTCGAGTCCTGGGCTCAGCTCAGGTGTTTCTGTGTGGAGTTTGCATGGTCTCCCCATGCTTGCGTGGGTTTCGTCTGGGTATTCTGGTTTCCTCCCACAGTCCAAAGACATGCACATTAAGCTAATTGGCTGTTCCAAATTGCCCCTAGGTGTGAGTGTGAGTGTAAATGGTTGTGTGTGTTGGTCAAGCCATGGATTGCCGAGCTGTTCAGTGTGTACCCTGTCTTTTCCCAGAGTCGGCTGAGATAGGCTCCAGCCTCCCCATGACCCTATTAGGATTAAGTGGCTCAGAAAATGGGGGCTCCCAAGCGGCACATCAACAAGGTGAGCGACTATCAATAAATAAATAATAAGTGGTTCAGAAAATGTATAAATGAGCGTAAGTGATTAGCTTAGCACAAGTCTCAGCTGCTTCTTTTTTTTTCCTGTAGTGATGTAGCTACGAATTGTATATGATGTGATATCCGAGTAGTAGATTATCCAAACAGAAGGCTAACTTGCTCATATCCAGCAAATATATCCAACAAATAAACATTGTAAATTTACACAATTTACACAATTCCCACCAGGAGAATACACCAATAGAGTATTCTGATTCTGATTCATATCAAGATTTAGGGGTTTTCATATCAGAAAATGTTCTTTAAAGGGTAATTAATATCTAATTGTGGAAATAATTATAAATAATGGTTTCTTAAAATGGAGAATTGAAGTGAATTTAGCTCTGCCGCAGTTCTTCAAGGGTTCTTGGTATGACGAATGGTTCTAAGCTTCCAAGTAGGATTTTACTGTATGTAGAACCTTTAAGGATTCCCCTGAAGAAGGCGAATTCAGAACCACAGATCATTCGAGAGGGTTCTTCTAGGGTTCATTAAAGGTCAGTTGGATCATTAAGCAGCCGTAGCTTCCAGAAAGGGGTTTCTACCTGGCGAAAAGGGATCCCTCCGAGACACAACCGAAGAATCCTGTAGGGTAATTAAAGCGATCTGCTGTTTTGAATTGGGTTCTTATTCTAACCAGGATAATAGGGTGAAGCTGGAAATAATGTAAAGCAAACTGGAAACGTAATGCGCGTCCATTTTAAATTAGAATATCTACCTAGCGCAGATGTGTTCAGATATTTACATCAGTACAGTGAAACATCTTCAGAAAGTTCTGTTTTGAACCCAATGGCCTTATTATTGCTGCTAAGGATGTGCATGTTTACTGTTAACTCCAGGGTCTCATAGGAAACGATATCCCCGCCCCACAACCTCCAGGGTTTACTTTTACAGGTACTGATGATGGAAAACAGGTCCAGGTATTAAGCCAGGGTGGGACAGGTAGTTCTGAACTGGGATTCGTACCCTTATCTTTCTGATTTTAGCATCAACAACACTCTAGCATGTAACCTAGTGACCCCTTTCATATTTCACTACTGAATGAACAGCATCTGCGGAAAACAGATCTTTCAGCTGAAGGTTAATTATTTATTTATTTATTTATTTATTATTTTTTTAAACAAATCAAAGACGTCCTAATAATTTGGGAGCCAATTATTTTTTAATGAGGCTCCATCCGTCCATTCCAGCTAGAAAGAAGTTCAGCATCCCATCAGAGACCGAGAGTGAGGATAAACAAAATGAACGAGAAGAATCTCCGAGGAACAGACTTTAACTAAACAGCAGTGTGAGGAAAGAGAAGAAAAGAAAAGAATGTGTGATGGAAGAAAAGCAGATGTTAGGGGTCTTCATAAAAATTAAAAAAAAAGAATGATGGGAATCAGGACCTAGTTGGGGCTGCATGTGACTGTAACACATCCTCACTCGCTCACTCACTTGCCGAAGCGTTTAATCCTACTAGGGTCGCGGCGAGGCCGGAGCCTATCTCATCTCGTTAAGCGAGATGGGATGAAGTATTGTCAGGAACAGTGCCTCAGCCCTAAGTCCTAACTCTTTATTTTCTTATCATGAGTTTCAGATAGAACCTTTTAATTCTAAGTTTAAAACCCTTCATTAGCTTTTGAGGAACCCTTGAAGCACTGATGCACTGATCTCAAAAAAAAGTCTGGATTGCACATTCAAGGCTGCATCTCAAAACCCTTATTTGTTGCTTCTTCTCTTCTTGCTTCAACTGGATGTTCTAGTTCACCATCTTTCCCGGCCGTCCAAATTCCTTTATTTGGACATCGAGTAGTGAGGATCAAGGAGTGATGAGCAAGGTTACACAAAAGCAGACTTCCTGGAAGAGCTGCACACCAGCGTATAAAAAACCCGCCCCTTATATGACATCAGACGCTTTTACACAGGAGATCAGCTGTGCCGCCATTATCAGTAGTGGACGTCGCTTCGCTTGATGCTTCAAAAGACATGATGTCTCATTTTCCCACCCTTCTTTTCTTTAGTCGTAGCCAATTCCCAAACATCAAGTATTGCTTCTCTATCACATACAATCACCACCAACCATAGAGGGGCATAAGCAAGTGCGTGCCCCATAAACTTTATGAACTGCTTTGCATGCGCATTCAGGGGCAGCCTAACACACTCAAAGGGAGAGCGATATCCGCCCCTTTTGTACGAATGACCTCACATATGTCTATGGTTAGCTAGTGATTGCTGCAGGCAGGGGAGCGGATGCCACCCTTCACTCCAGTGAGACCTCAGCCAATTAGCTGCCATGGACTCCCAGCTATGTCTGAAGTCTTAAGCAAGGTGGTCTCACCAAGATGGCCACCACTCTCACTGGTTTCAAATTTGAAACACTGATGCACAATCCGGTCCTTTTTTTTTTTTTTTTTAGATCAGCGCCCACGGCGAGTGCATGTATACAACTGGATAGACTACTTCTACATCCCATTCAAGATATGATAAATTTATGATGTCATACTATGACATCATGGCAATATCTTGGCGATTCTTAACTGTGATATCAGGAAACTGTTCTGAAAAGCTTTAAAGTTTCTCACAGAGCGACTGACGAGCCCTGAAGCCTTCTATGTTTCTAAGTTGTGTAGGTTTCCAGTGCTGATTGAGGCAGTTTTCATTCTTTCCTTCTTTTTTCTTTTGGTTTGATCACTCGACGGCTTTGATCTCGTTCTTCCTGGAGGTGGACTCCATCCAGGTTCTTTGATATTGATGTCCCTGTTTCTTCCCTTCGGTTCCCATCTGATTGAAGGATCCCTGGGTATTTGTAACTGCATGTGTTGGAGAACTTCGCGATGCTTCGACATCATTTTCCCTGATCATTAATTCCCACTGCTGCTCTGATCTCCTCTCTTTTAGCCACTGAACACGTTTGTTAGGTGATTTTCTTTTTCCCAGATACTCTTGTAGAAGTGTTCTTTTTCAGTCATGCCGTTTCATCCCAGGGAAAACTCAGGGATGGTTTATTGCTGCTTTGTTGTATCTCCATTTTTTTTTTATCGGCCAGCACTGTTAGCTTTTTGTTTAGCGGACTCCGGGGCCTCACTTATCAGCTCTGTCCAAAGACTCGCAGCAAAACCGCCACGAACATCAATACAACCGAAGTAGTAAATGTTGGATGCTTTATACCAAAGTCCAATAGTCCTTTATCAGCTCGGAATAAGCAAGAAGCTAATCTGTGCTGAGTTCCCCAGTGCCCCAGTGCTAATGCCTGCAATCGTACATGAGGAGGAACAAAACTATTCCAGTAAAGTAAATCAGGCTCTCTGCCTCACAGGAGGAAGGTTCTGGGTTCGAATCCCAAGCTTGGTGAGGGCGTTTCTGTGTGGAGTTTGCATTTTCTCCATATGTTTGCGTGGGTTTTCTACGACAGTCCAAAAACATGCTCATTAGTTTAATTGGCTGTTCCAGACTGCCCTCAGGTGTGAGTGTAAGTGTGAATGGTTGTGCATGTGTATGTGTGCGTGTGTGTGTGTGTGTTGGCCCTGCCATGGACTGACAAGTCGTTCATGGTGTACCCCGCCTTTGTGCAGAGTCGGCTGAGATAGGTTCCAGCCTCCCCGTGACCCTAACAGGATTAGGCGGTTCAGCAAATGCATGCATGGAAGGATAAAACTTTTCTAAACTCTCACCCAGTTTTTGTTCTCGCAGTTTCTCGTGACCTTCTTTACATCTCTAACTTCCGATTGCACCAGAGGGGGTTAATGAGGGACTGAGATATGGGGTAGCGTCTCGGAGGGAAAAAAATCCCACCTCCCACTCCCACCTACCATACTGTGTATATGCACTTTGCATACACTCACTCACTCACACACACACACACACACACACACACACACACACACACACACACACACACACAGAGTGTCATTAAGAGAACATCTGACATAACATTTGGTGCTTGGCTTTGAGGTGAGCAGTCCATTTGTAACACACACACACACACACACACACACAAACACACACACATTTAGAGGAGAGGTACACACTCTCAGTACAAGTTAGACACACAATCTTTCTTGTCCTCAGGAGAAAAAGTCTGTTTCCATGACGACGAGAGGATGAAGGGCACACGAGCACCATCCCGAAAAAAAAATCCCTACACTGGATTGGCACTTTAATTTACAGCCTTACACGCGGGATGGAATCACAACGCTGTTGGAATCGCAATGTCCTGAATGATGTTTCATCTTATTTGACTGCAAAGAAACCCTTTTGTTCTTTCATTTAAATAAATAAAAAATATAAATAAATAAATAATGGGGCGGCACGGTGGCGCAGTGGTTAGCACATCTGCCTCACAGTAAGTAGGTCCCGGGTTCGATTCTTGGGCTTGGGGTGTTTCTGTGTGGCGTTTGCATGTTCTCCCCATGCTTGCATGGGTTTCCTCTGGGTAATCCGGTTTCCTCCAACAGACCAAATATATGCACAGTAGGCTAACTGGCTGTTCCGCCTTCATCTAGAGTCGGCTGAAATGGGTGCCAGCCTCCCCACAACCCTAATTAGGATTAGAGGGCTTAGAGAATGAATGAATAAATACATAATAAAAGTCCCGGGAGCAGAGTGAAAGCTTAGAATCATACCTTTATTCTTAAACAATCTCGAACATCATTCTTAATATCAAGCATATTTTTGTACATCTCATTATAATTCATAATGCATATTCATATTTATATGATAGTGTTTCGGTACGGTGGAAACATCCGCAAAAGGTGAAAAATAAAGTTCTATTTTTACACAGCAAAAAAAAAAAAAAGGAAGAAGGAAAGAAAAAAGAAAAAAAAAGAAAAAAATACAGTCTTTTTAAATCCTCTTCCTCACCTTTCAGGAATGATCAAGAGAGAGAGCTCATATTTCATGGTGTTCAAATCCCACCCTCCCAAGACACACACACGCACACGCACACACACACACACACACACACACACACCCGTGTAGCTTAAGAAGAAACACAGCATTCCTGATTCATGCGGTTTGAGTCCTTTGCAAAAAATAAAAAATAAATATATTTCCGTCACCTTTTTGCGGCAGACTCTTGGGTTCAGCTCTCACTGCTGCCCCTAGTGGAAGACTGGTGAATAGCATACGCAGCTTTCTCAAACCGAGAAACATTTTTTCCCCCGCTGGAACTTTTTCGCTTGTATTTGCAACAACCAAACAACCCCTCATCACCACCATCCCCTCCTCACCTCCCCTCCCCCCCGTCCACACCTACAGCCTACAGGCCAGTCTTTGTGCTTTGGCCTGGACGGGTAGAGAGAGAGAGCAGAGGGAGTCAAAAATCAAACAAAACCAAAAAAGAGAAATGCTATGTCTTTTTTTTTCAATAGGGCTTCCTGAGTTGGAGAACGTTTGGGAGAAGAGGTATTTCGCCATGGGTTGAAGCGTATGCTGGCTCAGCGAAGGTTTATTTATTTATTTCATTTTATTATTTTATTTTATTTATTTAATTTTCTCCAGCTCAGAAGTGCTCATCTCATCTGCGATGAGGAGAATTCTAGACATTCTAGAGTTTTAGGGTCGGAATCCAAATTATATCTACAGACTGGTCTTCGTTTGCGTTTAAAAGGTCATTGAGTTTTCTCGTATGAAAAATCTCCTGTCGAATCAGAATGAAGGGTTCTGATGGACAAAGAAGAAAAGATGGACAGCAGCTCTCTTCGTAGAATGAAGGAAACAAACCGAAAAACAAACAAACAAACAAACAAACAAACAAACATCATGACTGCAGCCGAAGCCATCTGGCGAGCTCGCTGCGACCCTGGAAGATTCAAAAAAATGGCCCTCGCCATCCAATTTACAAGACAATTATAATAAAAACCGACATCACTATACATTCATATAGATTCGCTTCAGTAAAAGTGCATTCATCGATACGCCAGATAATAATAATAATAATAATAATAATAATAATAATAATAATAATAATAATAATAATAATTGTTTAAACATGTGCAGTCTGGAAAAAACCCCAAGAGATTAAATGAAGAAGGAAAAGATATTATTGTCTTCAATACCAATAATACACGAGGAGGTGAAAACGCATTCCGTGATTATCCGAACAGGTCAGAGCGTTTTAAATAAAGATCGCTTCTTCTTTTTTTTCTCTTTTCTTTAAACAGTATCAATTCAAAACAATTCTTCTGACCTGCTTGACTTCCTGCCCCGTCGTCATTGCATAAAATGTAAGTTCGAGTCCTGATTTGCGTCTTTGTACGTTTGTAGCTTCAAGCCCCGCCCCCTCTGCGGATGTCTTCGAACAGTTTTCACAGGTGAGACGTTGCCGTATCGGTGGAGCGCCTGTTCCGTGGTGTTTTTCCGAAGGCTTGTTCTTTCCTGCAGGTGACGTGTGTGTGTGCGTTTGTGTGTGTGTTTATGTGTGTGTGTTTGTGTGTGTGTGTGTGTGTGATACTTTGTTTGTGTGTCTAGGTCCTGCTATGTAGAGTTCTGGTTCACCGCTTTGCCGCCGTTCATGGCCGGAGTTCCTGAGCTTTTCCTGGAGCGATGCTTCTCTTCGATCTCGTGCATCGAAGGCTCCCGGTACATGCAGACTGCGGAACAAAACAAGAATTCCGGAATCAGGGAATGGTTCTCTTTGTCTTTTAATTTTGTTGAAGCAAAAAGTATATATTTACATCTATAATAAGGGAATTCGATCATAACTGTAAAACGGTTGGTGTATAAACGTAATTAATTGATATTTAGCATGTCTGCCTCACAGCAAGAAGGTTCTGGGTTCGACACCCGAGCTTGACGAGGGCGTTTCTTTGTGCATGTTCTCCTTGTGCTTGCGTGGGTTTCCTCCGGGTAATCCGGTTTCCTCCCACAGACCAAAGACATGCACATTAGGCTAACTGGCTGTTCCAAATTGCTCTTAGGTGTGAGTGTGAATGGGTGTGTGGGTGTTGCCCTGGAATGGACTGGCGAGCTTTCACTCACAGTCGACTGAGATAGGCTCCAGCCTCCCCACAACCCAAGAAAGATTAAGTGATTCACCAAATGGAGGAATGTTTTGAGTAATTTTTACTGATTTATTTATATAAAGTTTACTATAATCATATAAGAAAATCACAACTGTTTGGAAGAGGCCTTTAAAGGGT
Organism: Tandanus tandanus; assembly: GCA_039654325.1. Classification (NCBI taxonomy): domain Eukaryota; kingdom Metazoa; phylum Chordata; class Actinopteri; order Siluriformes; family Plotosidae; genus Tandanus; species Tandanus tandanus. Next base: position 9,574,275 of record JBCNYH010000008.1, on the reverse strand, counting down.
TAATGTGGTATAGTACCCCTGAAACAACTGGACAATTTTTTTTTTCGATCATCAACCATAAGAACCAAATTAAAAAGGTTTCTCTGTGTTTTCATCATTCATTTATGGGCATGGCTTTAAAATTCAGCATTTTTCAGCATAGTAGCAGAAGAGTGTAAATGTAGCTGAGATTTTATTTAGCTGTACATTCAACAGCTAGGCATTGGAGTACCTTCAATAGGCCTGGGGAGGAAGTGTGAGGACGGCTTGGTTTTCTTCACACGATTGCCCTTCATGACCTGGCCGTCTTTCGTGAGGCCCAAAAACCAGGCCCGGCCCGACTCCTGCTGCCGGTACATGGTGGAGGAGTAGATGACATAGTAGTTCTCAAACACAGACTCCTTAAATTTACACTCGGGAGTGAACAACTCCTGTAGACGATTAAAAAAACATGAGTTAGCATTTCTGGGGGTAGGTGGATGTGATGGAGAGAGAGAGTGAGAGAGAGAGAGAGAGAGAGAGAGAGAGAGAGAGGAAGAAAGGGTTGTGGTCCCAGAGGAAACTTGAAGCTGGAGGATGGCCCAGTGTGTGTGATCTGTGGGGATTAGATAGAACCTGTGTGTGTGTCTGTGTGTGTATGTGTGTCTGTGTCTGTGTGTGTATGTGTGTGCGTGTGTGTTTGTGTATGGCTATCAGGCAGCAGATGTCATGACCGTTAGCGGGCTCTCGAGTGTGTTTTTCTCTCTCTCACACACACACACACATTCACACACACCATCACGATCGTTTCTTAAAGGCGGTTTTGCATTGTGATATTTCGATCTCATTTACTAGCATTACTTTACCTCATTGAAATTCTGCTGATTTAGCCAGATAGCTAGTTTATTTGCCAGAATGCACACACACACACACACACACACAAACGCACATGCACACACACACACACACACACACACAGTGAGGTGAATTTGATTCTGTAATTCTTGATATGATCCAGAAACCAGAGTACTCGGAGAAAACCCACGCAAGCACGGGGATAACATGCAAACGCGCCGAGCCCTGGGACTCGAACCCAGGACCTTCTTACAGTGAGGCGGTCGTGCCAACCACTACACCACCGTGCCACTATTTATTTGTTTATTTATTTATCAGCCAGATAAAACATGAAAATACTTAATCTTATTAGGGTTGTGGGGAGACCGAAGCCTATCTCAGCCAACTCTGGGTGAAGGCAGGGCATACATAACCCTTTATACGCACACTCACACCTAGGGGCAATTTGGAACAGCCAATTAGCCTAATGTGCATGTCTTTGGACTGTTGGAGGAAACTGGAATACCTGGAGAAAACCCACATAAGCATGGGGAGAACATGCAAACATCACTGAGCTGAGCCTGGGACTCGAACCCAGGACCTTATTGCTGTCACTACGCCACCGTGCCGCTATTTGTTTGTTTGTTTGCAGAGGTTAAGCACCAGTGTCTCTTATCTTAGTGTGCACATTGTTAGAATTAAATGTTTTGAAATCATATCTTCACCCCTCTGTTCTCAGTGGCTGGTTTCTCGAACGTGTACGCCTGTTCTGTTCCTTTGCGGTTTCTGTCTCTCGTTCTACTGCGCTCGTCTTGTTACATTCCTTGTCTCGTGATACCATGTCTTGGATTTAAATACCCACCTGTTCTCGTGTTCTGAATATATACGGTATATGTATAAATACACTTAATGGAATACATATATTCTTGATCACAGCATGTAATCTCCATGGCATTGTTGCTCCAGTTGGTCAGGTCGAGGCTCAGCAACATTAATATGACAATAAAATGAAGTCAAATGAAGATGAACTGAATGTACTGAATGAGCAGGTTATCACATCAATGGACTTTTTCTTCCCTGATGGCGCAGATATAAAATGGGGACTCAAATAATGAGAGTGGTTCAGGGAGCACGTGGAATCATTTTCACATAGGATGTACTGGAGAAGACTTCATGGAGTGGTTCAGTTTCAAGACGTTGGTAATTCTTAAAACACTAGCATGACGATTACATGCTGTAAGCAGACTAAAGGCAAAACAACAAAATATTCATGTATGCGACATGTTTTTTTGTGGCCGGGCAGTGTGTGTATATGTGTGTGTGTGTGTGTGTGTGTGTGTGTGTGTGTGTGTATGTGTGTGTGTGTGTGTGTGTGTGTG
>JBCNYH010000008.1:9549454-9562284 GCA_039654325.1 Tandanus tandanus | reverse complement strand
TATATAAAAAACACTACAGCAAAGTAATGGTGATATTGGCTTAATGTATTTCTCACATATGCCCAACCAAACTTTTTCTGTAATACAACAATTTTTCGTAAATACTGTGTCACCTCTGTCACAGTTTTAAAATGACACACAGATGATCCAGCTCCTTTCATCACTGTAGGGGAGAAGATCAGACATTTTCTGTCAATTTCACCCCCATCTCCCATGCAAACACAGCCTTCCTCTTTCCTGTCTGCAAAGAACTGGGTTTGTTCTTTATTCTCTTGGTTGGTCCCTGATATCTGTTTTTTTTTCACCAGTCTTCGGACTCCATGCAGCTTATGCAAATCACTTTTCTTTTATTTCTCTGTCCCCTCCCAGCAGCATGCAGGACTAGAATGAACGGTGAAAGCATGCATGCAGCATACACAGACACAACACACACACACACACACACACACACACACACACACACACACACACACACACACACACACACACACACTGCTTTGAATTCACCTCCAAGTCTTTGGCATTAGGTATTCATGCTCTTTAAAAGGCTAAGTGCTAAATTCGAATGAATAACGAGTATTGTAATAATAATAATAATAATAATAATAATAATAATAATAATAAAATATTTGGCTTTAAGGTTAAAAAAAAATTCATATGTAAAAATAACTAGTGGAGTCTTTCAGGTTTGTATCAGACATGGGTATATACTACAAGGCAACAGCCTGATCTGATTGGCCCTCTATCTCGAGATTAAAAAATATTATACACAGTGGGTAATACTTGGATCAAAAATGACAGACACTCACAGTTTCCCCAGAGTCACTTGGAGCAGGCGGCGTCATCATTATTACACTTTAATATGGAAAAAACGCATAAAAATTGTTTTAGTTGTTTTGTTGGCATTTGTGTGTAGTGTATATTAAAACACCTTTACTCGTATGTTGTCGTATGTAGTAAACTCGTAGGCTAAACAGAGACCGTTAGCTACACAGCACTTAGCTTGGCTCGAAGCACAGAGCTCACCTGACCTGCGTCTGTCATGGTTAAAGTATTTAAATATAAACTTTCAAAAAAATCTAGTTTTAGTTATTGTTTAGTTTATTTTTCCTTGTAGTATATACATAAACTTTTAGAGCATTAAAGAGACACTGTTATACAGCTCTGTACCTGCTCACACGTGTGTATGGCATTCACCTGTGTCCTTCATGATATAAATAAAAATCAAATTTTAGTGTGTTTTTTGTTTATGCTTTTTTGTTTTAGTGTGTTTTTTGTTTAGGTTACACAGTATATCATAGGTAGTGATATTACAGTGATGCTGAAAGAGAAATTTATAATTTCATGGTTTCTCAGTAACGCTGAAGTTACATCTTATGAACTTCAAGAAAGAGAAAACAGAAACTTGTGAGGAAACGACAGGAAGTTGTTTGTTTTGTTGCACAGGATCTACAACATTAAAGTGTACCTGTGGTCAATTTGTAGTACTAGCTCTTTAAAATGATCACATATGACAATAACGGTTCCGTCAGCACTACTGGCGAGTGCTGCCACACTACTATTACTACTAGGCATGCGCAGCGACATGTTGCCTTCTTCATTGGCTGTTCCAGCCCTGGTAGTGACACAAATTTGTTGTTTTGTCCTATTGGCTGGGCTGCGTGCAGCAGGCATCAGTTTAAGATAACACATTATCGGCCAGTGCTGAGCTGTGTCACCAGGAAAATGGCGAAGTGCAAAGCATACGGCTGCACAAACAACAAGCACAGAAATCGCAGAAAACATAACATAACATTGGCACAGGCCGTACTCTGAAATGGGTTCCTTTTTGACACAATTCACTCGTCTGTGAAGACCACTTCAAGCCGACCTACTATCAGCGCAGAACTCCAGGCAGAACTACTGAATGAAGCCCAAGCTTTTAGTTCTAAAACCGGATGCTGTTCCTACGGAATTCCTTCATAAAAAGTCAAAGGATAATAACGGACGGGAGCAGCACCTCACCAGAACGAACCAGTAAAAGGTAAGAGCCTTTAGTATGCGGGGAGTTTCATCACATAAAATGTCGCTAGTTTACTTACGCTGGACGACCGGGCCCAAAGAGTTCACGTCACTTCCGGGAAAAAATGGTTGTTGCACATTGGATCAGCCCCCTGTTAGTAATCCACAGGATAAAGTTACCCAGTATAGTGCTTTTTATGGTCATTTATGTTAAAATAAGCTCATAATAAGAGCTGGTGAGGAATAAAACACTCCAATAATCATATGTGTTGCAGTGACAGTGACTCCAGGGGCTTCATCACTCCATCCTGTTGTTGATTATTTTCAAACTTCCTGTTTGAAATGAATCCAGACGTTCTGGGTTCACTGATTTTGAAGACGAGGGACGAGTTGCATCATTAGAGCGTGAAGAAGACCAGCTAATCCTCCCCCGCGCTCTCGGAGTCAGGAGCTCCCGGAACGTCTCCAGAGTAGAAAAACTTTCCTGAGTAATTACACCCCAAAGGAACAAAACCAGCATCTCCAAACAGTCCTGACAGACAGCGGTGAAAGAGTAGCACCGCGGCACATCAGCTCGCTGAGTAAATGCAGCCAGCTCTGCGCCGACGTCCGCTCACATCTCTGAAAACTTCTCTGAGCTGGTCTTAATTAAATCCTTCATCTTGAAACAGAGATCAGACAGTTAATGGGGGTTATTAGCATTTGTCAGCGGAATTTTTATTCATGGCGGGTCATCACATCAGCACGGCGCTAATCAGATCCCTTCTGCAGGATGTTTAATGAATTCGGAATTATCCCAAGTACGGAGGAGGAGATGATGAAAACTGGTCGTGTGGAAAGAATGTGGGCTGGTGAAGTAACCTCGAACGAGAAGCCACACAAAAATTGATGTCCTGTTGGTGTGAAGCAATAAACGGTAACGGTGCTGTAGGAACCCCGGAGGAACCACACTAATGGAAACACGGAGATGAACCAACCAAGCACTTATGCTAGTTTATAATCCCACTTTAAACTTCCTCTGGAGCCAATCATAATATCAGCACAATCCATTTTTCTCTTGTGGGGTCAGTTACTCTCTCTCTCTCTCTCTCTCTCACTCTCTCACCCCTCTCTGTCTCTCTCTTTCTCTCTCTTTTCCCCTCTCTGTTTCCCTTTCTTCTCTCGCTTTCTCTCTCCATCTTTTCCTCTCTCACTCACTCTCTCTCCCATCTTTCTTTCTCTCTTTCCATCTCTCTCTTTCTCTCTCTTCGTCTTTCACTCTCTCTGCCTTTCTCTCCCCATCTGTTTCTCTCCCCCTTATCTTTCTCTCTCTCTTTATCCCCCCCCTCTCTCCATCTTTCTCTCTCTCTCTCTGTCTCTCTCCCCCTTCTTTCTCTCTCTCTCTCTCTCTCTCTCACCCCCTTCTTTTTCTCTCTCTCCCTATCCATCTGTTTCTCTCTATCCATCTCTCTCTCCATCTTTCTCTCTTTCTCTGCATATTTCTCTCTCTATATCCATTGCGCTCTCTCTCTCTCTGCACTCTCTCCCAATCTCTCCATTTCTCTCTCTAAATCCATCTCTTCCATCTTTCTCGCTTTCTCTCAATATTTCTCTCTATACTCATTACTCTCTCTCTCTCTCCATCTGTTTCCCTGACTTTCTCTCTCTACATCTTTTATCTATCCATCTCTTTCTTTCTATCTTTCTGTCTCTCTCTATCCATTTTTTTCACTCTCTTCATCTCTCTCAATCTCTTTCCATCCATATATCTCTCTCTCCATATATATAATCTCTCTTTCTCTTTACATCTCTCTCCATCTCTTCCTCTCTCTCTCTCTCTCTCTCTCTCTCTCTCTCTCTCTCTCTCTCTCACACACACACATATCATGTTTCCTCCATCAAAGCAGCTAAAACTTTGAAACTCACACTTCCTTCGAGGCATCGTTTTCTTCTGAACTTTCTTGACACACTGAGCGTTCGAGTCTGCTGCATAAACATGCGCACTCCTGATTGGCTGGGGTGTTACTTAGCAACAGGGAAGAAAGATACCTGACCTGCCACCCAGCGAGAAACAGAACGAGTTTCGGTCTCAAGGAGACGAGGTCACAGATGGGCGCGGACGCAGCGGTGGGTCTCACCTCCACGGTGCCTGCAGGGGTCTCTGGGATCTAAACAAAGTCGTTTCTTATATGACCTGAAAACGTTACTCAGAACCCAAATATGAGCTGACGTTTTTATATTATAATTCAGGATATCTCAGAATCAGTGAATACACAAGGTCCTGACACATTTCACATGAATTCAGATAACAACAACAACAACAACAACAAAAATAAATAAATAATAATAATAATAATGATAACAACAACAACAACAACAATAATAATAATAATAATAATAATAATAATGATAACAACAACAACAACAATGATAATAATAACAACATTAACAACAACAACAACAATAATAATAGTAATAATAATAATAAAGACCATTATATAAGTAAGATCATTATATATAAGTATCTTCATGTGAATTAATTAATGAATCAATGAATTAAATGATTCATTATTGAATTGATTCAGTTAAAAATGAATCAGTTGTTGATACTGAGACTCCCCCACAACCCCCCAAACCAACCCCCCCTCCCCCCTTAAAGTGAAGAACATCAGTTCCAAATTAAACAAATGTTATTTACTTTCCTTAAAAAAACTTTTATAAAATGAATAAAATAGTGGAATGAATCCAGTACACACACCTCAAATACAGGCGATCTTTTTTTCTAACTCTCAATTCCTTCCCTTTTTCTCTCTCTCCTTTTCTTTCTTTCTTTCTTTTAACACAATCTGGGCATGTAAAATAGACTGATAATGGATAATGATAATTTACTCAATTCCTTTTTTCCTTTCTTTCTTTCTTTCTTTCTTTCTTTCTTTCTTTCTTTCTTCCTATATTCTTTTCTTTCTTTGTTATTTCTGTCTTTCTTTCATCATTCAGTTCCTCCTCTGGTTTTCTGCTCGAACACTTCACAATAAGAGTCAGAATCATTTTATCTGAACTGAGTTTGAGATGTTTTCTGGTGAAATGGTTACTCCTGCTCCTCCTGTCAGGAACCCATCTAACATCTCCAAAAGTAAATATTACCATCCAGGCAATAACGAGAGTGAAGTGTGTTAGCGGCATCGAGTGCACAGTGAGAGAAGAGGCTGGATTTCTAAGCACTTGCAATTCCAGAAAGAGAAAAAAAAGAGTTAAGTGGCTCCTCATCAATGTGAAGTGCTCGAGATGCCTGCAACGCTGCCAAAGATCCGAACAAGCAGAACACACATTCAGTGCCACAAAGGCCACCTGGAGCACCTTCACTCAAACACGCTGGGGTTCAGTAACCAATGAAGGACCCAGAACATATACTATACTACCCAGAAACATAAACAAAATCAAACTAAAATTAGACTTTTATAGTTTAGATTTACATAATTTAACCATGGCGGGGGACAGGGACGTCTGGACCTCACTGCTTAGGCTGCTGCCCCCGCGACCCGACCCCGGAAGAAGCGGAAGAAAATGAATGAATGAATGATGAATGAATAATTTAACCATGACAGAGGCAGGTCAGGTGAGCTCTGCACATTCCAACCTGAGCTACATGCTATGTAGCTAACAGAGTGTTTATAACTTATGCATTCAGTGTTTAGTATATACAACACGAAAAAATAAAGAAAATCAAACCATAACGAGACTTTTATAGTTTAGATTTACATAATTCATCCAGTGACACGGTGACACAGTGGTTAGCACATCCACCTCACAGCAAGAAGGCCTGAGTTCGATTCCCGGGCTCGGGCACTCCGGTTTCCTCTCACAGTACAAAAACATGCACAGTAGGCTAACTGGCTGTTCCAAATTGCCCCTAGGTGTGGGTGTGAGTATGTGTGAATGGTTGTATTTGTGTTGGCCCGGCGATGGCCTGGCGAGTTGTCCAGGGTGTACCCCACCCTCACCCACAGTCAGCTGAGATGGGCGCCAGCCTCCCCGCAACCCAAATTAGGAAGAAACGGCAATAAAAAATGAATGAATGAATGAATAATTTAACCAAGACAGAGGCAGGTTACATAAAGAATATAAAGAAAAATGAACTAAATCTATGTGTTTTTTCTTTTTTCATTTTGAAGCACTTGACCGTGACAATCTGTGAGTGTCCATCATTACAAGTGAAGCGCTATCCACTCCGGGTAATATTTTTTAAGTGTTAAGTGTAGTATATTCTAATGTAGGTTGTACCCCTTACACATTATCATATTTACTTCCTTTGTTCACTTCTTTCATGTGGTTGTTTTTCTTGCTCGAGCTCCATAACTTCTTCACGATATTGATCGGGTGAAAACCCGGATCTGGTTGCGACTTCATTAGGCAACCGCGATGGATTGGCATTCCTTGGATGGTTTAGACCCACGGTTTCCTCCCCATATTGATCTCAGCGTTAAATCCATAACGACCCGGCAGCTATAAGGAAATGAAATTGCACTGCTTCTCTCGGACAGTCTTTAACAGGATTAAGAGTTTTGTGACTGACCATTATAGCAGACGTCGAGAGCTGTAGCTCACTGCGACACACTCCCGTCGAGTTTCTACCGGCCAGCAGCATGCGGAGGAGAAAGTGCATATGCCTGTCATTAACCATAACTCATAGTGGGCAAGAGCCTACAGGGAGCAAGCTGGCTGGAGGAGCATTAACCCGTGATTTACCCAGACTGCACTGTGTGGTGCAGCACAACGCTAAGATACTGAATAAACCATTACATGAGTATAAAAAACAGATTTCTATACAGCATACAGTACAAACCTCTCTTATTCTAATGAGATGCAGAAAATGCTAATAGCGGAGGCATGAACGCAAGGAGAGGTTAGCGAAGATGTGCGAAACTCATCGGATGAATAATCAGGTGCTGAAGATTTACAGGCTAACAAATCGTTCCCATGCATATGGATGAAGAAGAACAACAACACTTACCGAGCTGTAGAGAAAACCTTCTCCGTTCATGCCGATGTAGAAGCCGGCCTTCACACCCTGGATGGCCACCACCCTTAGTCCAACCGGGATGAGGTTAAAAAGGGCTAGAAATGCAGATGGAAAGTTAGAAAATTTCATGCTGTGTCGTCCGCACAAATAAAACCACACTTAGCAGATTCTAACATAACAGTAATACAAGGGAATATATGGATTTAGTATATACTACACAGGAACGGTGTAGTGATCTGATTGGTTCACTATCTCGAGATAATTACAGTTATGCACTGAAGGCGAGGTGGATGTTCCAGAATAATTTTAATTAGTAAAAAATTTACAGATATCCACCAAGCCTGAGGTGAATAATTCTAATGATATATACTACACAAGAACATAAACAAAAAAAAAAAAGCAAACTAAAACCAAATTTTTATGGTTTATTTCTTTAAAAAAAAAACATGATGGACACTGGTGAGCTCCGAGCACACAAGCCAACAGGTCCATAACAGTGTAACACCATCTCTTTAAGAGTTTTGGTATATACTGCACAGAAACATAAAGAGAAGCAAACTAAAACAAGACTTTAACACTTCATATTTACATATATTAATATAAGCTGAGCTAAAGACTGTGTAGCTAACTGTGTCTGTTTAGCGTACTCATTCAGAGTTAAGTTATACTAACATAAGTAACCAATGCTCCTTAAAGATGTTTTAGTATACACTACACAGAAACACAAGAAAATAAACCAAAACAGGATTTTATGGTTTATTTTTCCATTTTAAATTATGATGTTGATGCCATCTGCTCCAAGTGACCATGACAAACTGAATGTCTGTGATTCTATTTTAACGTGACACGCTTTTAAAATGTAAAAATCTCATTTTAGTTTACTTTTCTATTGTTTCTGTGTAGAATATACTACAACTATTATTCACCCCAGGCGAGGTGGATATAATTCTGTCTCGGGGACTATTAAGTCATATCCACCTTGCCTTCAGTGAATAATTGTTATATAGTGGATATCTTGGGATGTTGGGAAGCTGTGATAAGTTATTGCTGGATCAGATAAGTCCCTTTGAATGAGTGCCAGACTGCACTTGTCCCTGGAAGTGATTCAATCTCATCTGATAGCAATCCATTTCTGTTGCATCAGGGCATAAACTGGCTTTAACAGGATATTATATCCACAAAACACATCAGTATGTCCCAGCAAAATGGAGCGAGCCCAGGCAAGGGTCGCCAGGTACTTAGATTTGTTTACAGACAATCCTTAACATAAACCACTATTCATTCATTTATTCATTTTCCAAACCGCTTAATCCTACTAGGGTCTAGTGGAGGTTGGAGCCTATCGCAGCCAACTCTGGGTGAAGGCAAGGTACTTCCTGAACAGCTCAGCAGTTCATCGCAGGGCCAAAACACACACACACACACACACACACACACAAACACACACACACACAACCAGACTCACACACACCCTGTGGCAATTTGGAACAGCCAGTTAGGCCAATATGAATGTTTTTGGACTGTCGGAGGAAACCGGACCACCCAGAGTAAACCTATGCAAGCATGGGGAGAATGGCCTTGAACCCAGGACCTTCTTTCTCTAAGGCGGGCATGCTAACCACTACGCCACCATGCCACCTGAACCTTAATTTGTATATGAAATTATTAATGCAGGATAACATGGTCATGTTGTCAGTAGCGCTATTGCCTCACTGTGAGAAGCTTTCAGGCTCAACCAGGGTCTTTCTGTGTGGACATATTCTCCCTGTGGTTGCATGGATTTCCTCCTGGTACTCCGGTCAACTGGTGACTTTAAAGTGCTCTTAGTGTGCTCTGAGTGTAACCGTGAATGGTTGCAGCTCTACAATATTTTGGCAACCTGTTCAGGGTGTAACCCCGCCTCTCACCCAAAGTCGGCTGGGATTGGATGACGGATAAGTGGTGTAGATGATGGATGACTAATGCAGTGTTTTATAACAACACATGGACGCTTTCATTCATCATTCCATCATCTTCATTATCTGGAGCCTATCCCAGGAATATCAGGCGCAAAAAAAAAAATGCAGGAATACTGCCTGGGTCGGTCAGCAGTCCATCACAGGGCATCATGCACACGCTCAGTCACATGTATGGGAAAGGTAGGGTAGAGGAAACTGGAGAGCCCAGAGGAAACCCATGTGGATAACACATAAACTTTTACTTTTACACAAACTATTATTTATATATCCTTTGAAAGTTTCCTTTTTTTCAGTCCAAGGTGATTTCTAAAGGAGAAGCCACACTTATGATGGAAAGACACTCGGTGCAGCTCGGCAGCTCTGCAAGGGCGTCAGCAGGTGAATTTATACAGGAGGGCTTCTGGAAAGTTCTCCAAGCACCGTATATGCCTTGTTTTATATATATATATATATAAAATACAATATGGCGGAGAGCACATTTAACCCAATACTGAAGATTAGTTACTCCTCAGGTTTTTGTGTTTCGTGCTGAGAAACCATCAACCCCTGTCACGTTTGGTGACAACACTAATAATGCTGCATTATGACATTTTAGTCTAAAAAAAACCCTTCTTTGTACACATGGTTTAACTTAGCTCAGCTTGACACAAATCTACCTAGTCAGTCCAATCTCAGTCATATACGCACTCTTCCCAAAGCCCAGGATCTGTCTCAGCTAATGCCGGCAGAACCGTCTCAATTCAAGAAGGGATAACAGTAATCTATTCTGACAAATCTGTCCAGAGGACCGCTCCAAAGTTAAAAAAGAGCTAGTGGCAGCTGCCGAGCCTCTTCAAAGAGACAATCCGTCCTCAAAGCCTTCCCTGCCTCCCAGCTGGATCTTATCCACACTGTCCAGACTCCCAATCAGCAAGGCAGACTTGGCTGGAGACCATGAGAAACTTATAATAGTGGTGATTAATGACCACAAAACCTCTACAGTTCCATTAGCGGAGCCGTCAAGGTCACTGAATTACTGGCATCAACAGCAGATTGTGCAGCATTTAGTAATAGTCACACTTCATGTTTGATTACATATTTCTGTCCGGGATAAGTTTTAATATCAGACACACACAGGTAACATTAATTTACATAGACTCAAATAATTAACATTAATATCCAAATTTTATTTATTATCTAATTTTTGATGTGATGTCATCAAGTTTGTATATCTCACTAGATTATTCAATTGTTGAACCATTTCATTCTACTGGAGTCGCAAGGAAGCTGGTGCCTATCTCAGCCGACTCCGGGTGAAGGTACACTCTGAAGAGATCGCCAGACCATCACAGGGCCAACACACACACACACACAACCATTCACACTCACACTCACATTTAGGGGCAGTCTGGAACAGCCAATTCACCTAACGTGCATAATAAAACATGTGGCATTGTGGCAAAGTGGTTAGCACATCCGCCTCACAGCAAGAAGGTCCTGGGTTTGAGTTCCGGGCTTGGCAAGTAATTCATGAAGTTTGCATGTTCTCCTTGTGCTTGAATGGGTTTCCCCTGGGTACTCCGGTTTCCTCCGACAGTCCAAAAACATGCGCATTAGGCTACTTGGCTCCTATAGTGTGTGAGTGTGAATGGTTGGGTGTGTGTTAGCCCTGCAGTGGTCTGGTGAGCTGTTCAGGGTGAACCCTGCCTTCACCCAGAGCCGGCTGAGATAGCCTCCAGTCTCCCTGCGACCCTAGTAGGAGTAAGCAATTAGGAAAATTTATGAAAGTATAATAAAGCTTGCTTTGTGATGGTTGTTGATGGTATGGTTTCTTAACTCGAGTTTCTATGTACTGTATCTTCTCTCTGTTACAATAATTAGCTAAATTTCTCTCTTTTGCTCAATTCTACTTTTGTTTTCAGGAACATATTAGCCAAAGTTTCATCTCATGCTAACACACAGTGCAAATAACCCAGTCGGTGCCCGGCTCAGATCCTAAGTTTGTAATAGACAAAAAAAAAGCCAGAGTCTGCAGACGGTCGGACCTTGCATTAAATAGTGTGTTTTCTATGCCACAGCGAGACGATGATTTACTTTCAAGATCTGATTTTCATTTAGAGTGCCAGCGATACCAAGAAGGGCACATATCGTATGCAGACGGCATTCCTGCCCCTGAACTGCTGACTGCTCTGACAGAACGACCATCTGAAAACTCATTACTTTTCTCATCATCACAATCAAAGGTTCAAAAGGTCAATCATTCAGAGGAGGAAGTGATCTATAACTCTGCTTATTCATTTCCAAGATCATCCCAGTCACTTGCTGGTGAATACCAAAGAAGGCAGCTGCCTACCATCTCTTGCATTCTACAGCCGAGCTCTTGGTTTTGAGAATTATTCATGGTACAAATGGGTTGGGATATTTTTGGGCTTTTACTGTTTGAATTATTTACTTTTCTCTACAAGCTGTGCAACTCTCCGGCAGGTGAAGGCTTTTTAGTTCAGGAGAAAGAATAAAGAATCGTGTCAGTGTATTCCACCATCTTTTCCCTGCAGAACGTACTTCATAGATCTTCAATCAACAGTTCAAGTTGTCAATCCTTAGGCATTATTTTATCCAACCATTAGTTAAATAGTAACTCTATAGATAATAAAAAATATATAACCTACACACCAATGTTTCAACACATTTTTTCCCATTGTTTCATCCTTTCTCATTAATTTTCTTCCTAATTTTTAGTATCCAATTCCAACGCATCAGACATTCCTCCCGATCACACGGCGACTACCAGTCAGGGAGGCTAACGGCCACCAGGTCTTCCTCCAAGGCATGTGTCATTTTTTAACTGTTAACTGTTCAGTAGCTTGCATTAGCCTGTTTGAAAAGGCTGCTATTTGCAATCTATTTCATTCTTACGAGATTGCGAAATCGTGAGAATAGGACATACATGTGTCAGATCCAAGAGTGGCAAGATAATGGCAATAATAACAGTATACAGATATTAAACCAATGAATCAGATATAAACTAGTTAACTTCTAATTAAAATTACACTAGGCAGTTTTGCACATAACACAAAATTCCACGGTGGTGCAGTGGTTAACACGTTCGCCTCACAGCAAGAAGGTCCCGGGTTTGATTTCCAGTCTCGGGGCATTTCTGTGTGGAGTTTGCATGTTCTCCCTGTGTTTGCATGGGTTTCCTCTGGGTACTCCGGTTTCCTCCCACAGTCCAAAAACATGCACAGTAGGCTAGCTGGCGGTTCCAAATTACCCTTAGTTGTGAGTGTATGTGTGAATGGTTGTGTGTGTGTGTTGGCTTTGCAATGGCCTGGCAAGCTGTTCAGAGTGTATCCTGACTTAACCTAGAGTCAGCTGAGATATGCGCCAGCCTTTGCGACACTAATCAAGATTACGTGGCTTAGAAAATAATGTTACATACATCATTGAAGCGTCTAATTGTTTACATGAATGCATGGTATATACCCCAGTACATTTAATGCACACCACTTCCACGTTAACTGTTTCTTCAACGCCAGTCACGTTCCACTTTACATAGTACAGTGCACCCCCCCAGTGTGAGGATTTCTTACAGTTTTTTCCATGATGAAGGTTTTAATAAAAATAGTGTGTTGTGATAGGTTTTGAAAGATACTATGCATGCAAGCTTTTATTAAGTCTGGGTTTAATTCCCATTTAAGGGATAGTTCAGGAAGCAAGCGTAAAAACGTAAAGAACTTTAGCTATTGTATCTTTCCTGTCTTTGTAAAACGGCAAGAGAATCTTCATTCATTCATTCATCTTCTTCCGCTTCTTCCAGGGTCGGGTCGCGGGGGCAGCAGCCTAAGCAGTGAGGTTCAGACGTCCCTCTCCCCAGCCACTTCCTCCAGCTCTTC
>JBCNYH010000008.1:9527544-9542004 GCA_039654325.1 Tandanus tandanus | reverse complement strand
GCATATATCCTTCAAACGGAGAGAGAGAGAGAGAGAGAGAGAGAGAGAGAGAGACAGAGATAAACACTCAAAGCTAGTGGTGGCCAGCACTGGATATAAGGATAGAGCTCACAATCCTGTCATTCCTCCATCCATCTAACTATCCATCAGTCTTCCTGCATAAGGTAGTAATTTAATCTCAGAACTAATTAGCTGATTCAGCGAAATTGCTTATTCATTCCTCCATCAACACCGAACACATTCACTCTGCTGATATGGAAGTCATCACTTTATTCTTTCTTCTGTTCATCCATATATTCACTTAACCACACTTCAGTACCCGCATCCATCCATCCATCCATCCGTCCATCCATCCATCCATCCAGCTACCCATTCAGTCATTAACCCATCCATGGATCCATCTATCCAATTATACTCCAACACCCTATCCATCCATTTATCCCATTACCCATCCATCCATCCACCCATTAATTCATTCATTGATCCATCAATCCAACTACATTCCAACACCCTATCCATCCATCCCATTACCCATCCATCCTTCCATCCAGCTACCCATTCATTCATTCACCCATCCATTGATCCATCTATCTAACTATACTTTAAATGCAATATCCATCCAGTTATCCCATTACCCATCCCTCCATCCATCTATCCATCCTACCATCCATCCATCCTTCTACCAATTCATTCATTCACCCATTCATTGACCCATCTATCCAACTATACTCCAACACCCTATCCATCCATTTATCCCATTACCCATCAATCCATCCATCTTACCATCCATTCCATCCAGCTACCAATTCATTCATTCACCCATGCATTGATCCATCAATCCAACTACACTCCAACACCTTATCCATCCATTTATCCCATTACCCATCCATCCATCCATACACACATCCAGCTACCATTTCATTCATTCACCCATCCATTGATCCATCAATCCAATTATACTCCAACACCCTATCCATCCACTTACCCATTACCCATCCATACATACATACATACATCCAGCTACCATAACTGTCAACTTAACTTTACTGGGGAACTAAAGTTTGGCAAGCATTCACACGAAGGTCAGCGCAATCGTTTCAAGGACACACTGAATACTTATTTCTGTGCATTTAACTCCAGCACCAACACATGGGAAGAAGCTGCTCAGGACTGACATAGTTGGCGCAGAATAACAAGTCTGGGAGTTATGCAAAGTGAAGGGAAACGCAAAGCAGTTGCAGAACAAAAGAGCGTACAGCCAGTACGACCGTCCCCACACCACATCCATCCCTCCGTTCAGCATTCTATTCACTTTACCATTCTTCAAAGCCCCAATCCAATCATCCATTCCTCCACTCATCCAGCCATCTATTCAATTAACCAAAAGTGTCTACCTGACCATACTTCTACAACCAAGTCCATCCATCCATCGATTCACTTAGCCATATTTCAACACTTCAATCCATCCATCCGTCGATCCATCCATCTATTCACTTAATCCATTTTATCCATTCAATTGTCCATATTTATCTATTTACTTTAATATAAATGCCTACCGAACCATACTTTAACAACCCAGTCCATCCATCAATCCATTCATCCATCCATCATTACTTTGCTTCACTCATTTATTTATCTATGTACAAATCCATTGATATATCTTATTAAAGTACTATTCATGCAACTCTCAATCCATCACATACATCCTTTCATCCATGCACTCAGCCATCCACCCATCCTCTCACTCATCCACCCATCTATCTGCAATCCTATACATGTATCCATCTAAACATACATCAATACAGGTATCCATCTATTCATCCAATCACAACAACCAAACCCAACATGCTTCATATATAAAGGAGAAAAAGTTACTGATGAAGCAAATAAAATAAGTAGTCTATTATAATCAACTAGAATATCAATAAACATTTAAAATAGCTTTTTAAAAAATTCAATAATAAAAATTACAGAAGACCAGGCTAAACAAGTGTTTCATTTGGCCGTAAAATTCCCACAATGTTATATATTCATCCATTTATTCATTTATTCATCCATCCTGACTCGTAATGCACACGTCCAGCAGGGCAGTGATTCATTCTCTAAACTGATTAGTCAATTCAACACTGTGCTGACCCTGAATTGATTCAGTAGATTCACTATGAAGACTGTTAAATATAAGCTTTTAAACACTGAGTGCTTGGAAACATGTGGAGGTTTTCTCTCATCAATGACCTTTTATCTGCTGTGTGATTCCTCAAAGCAAAAGCTCTTCACTATTTGCTGAATCATGTAATTACACAGGGAAGAGAAAAACCTTTATTGGTCATTGAGGACGGCGGTAACATCGCTTCAGCTCCCTCTAGTGTTGGGAACTGAACTTACACCCTGTTGGCACCGACTAGAGAGTTTTCACTTGGCTGGAAAAGTTTTTTCAGCCTAACATTGGTAATACCAGCATGGTGATGATGATGTCATGATGTATTTCTAAGTAAAGTGGAACATTTTGGTAGGCTTTAACCATGGACTTCCGAAATCACACATGGACACACTTCCATCCATATTTACATGTTATTCTGTCCATCAAGACGGTAGGGGAAGTGACGAAGTTGGTGTTTGTGCTCACCATAGGAGAAGATAAAACAAGGCATAAAATGATTACTTATTATCATTTTAATCACATAATTCTCCCACAATGACGAAAAATAATGAGATGCAGGGAACAGTGAGGATTTATGGATCAAGGATGCGAGCTAGGAAGAAAAAAAATTTTTTAGGACCTTTAAGAATATATATACGTGCAGATTCTGCAATATATTCTAAATAACGAGTAACCCAGGGGTTGTAAAAGACTTCGAGTTAGCCTCATTACTGAATATCAGTCCCTGTGGAAGGTCAGGAAAGAAAGCACTAGAGAGAAAGGAGAGTGGGAGGTGGAGGGGTGGGGTCAGGTTGAGGAAGTTCAGAAGACTTGGAAAATGAAAATGAGCCACTCATACTGAGAACTGATGGAACTATATGAGGACTATGACCACAAAACATCATGAAAGCTCCTGATTGAAATGCAGGGGTGTGCCGCCATTCCGTTTAAAATAAACCCATTTTAACCAATGACTACCATAATATACATGATCACTTACATCGTCAGCTAACTGAATACCATGACTATCTTGATCCTGAGGGTGGTACGGTGGCGTATTGGTTAGCACATACGCTTCACAGCAAGGTTTGATTTCTGGTATCGATTCCCTACCTCAGGCGCTTCTTTGCATGTTCTCCCCCTTTTTTTTGCATGGGTTTCCTCCTGGTACTTCGGTATAAAAAATGGCTGTTTTATTTTCACCTCCCTGTCACTCAAAGCGATCACCAGTCAAGCATGGGGTTGAATAGTGTCAGGCCGCCCCATATATGCATGTGCAAGCAGCTTGTAAAAATGCAGGTGTCAGCATCATGTGTCACGGAGGGGGCACATGCTTTCTTACACCCCTTCCTGGTTGGTGGTGGCCGTGTGAGGAAGGCTATGTCTTAATTGGGGGAGAAAAATCAGGGAGCGGAAAAAACCTCTCTGATACACGCTTGTACATGTTTTTTTTTTTTGTTTGTTTGTTTTTTTGGTGTAAGAGGACAAAAAAAACACTTTGGTACATGTTGTTCTTGGTGACAGGTGACTTGGTGACCAGAGCTCTGCGTGATCACGCCACCTCTTAGTTGATTAGTTTCCTTTACCAGCATAAAATAAAATGTTTAATTCTTTATCTATAGTTATAGTCATGGAGCAACTTTAGTGCAACACTATCAGAATAAGAGTGCTGAGTATAGGGACTCTCTAAATCCATAATACTCAGTTTAACAGAGTGCAGTGCACCATGGGATTTCTGAAAAGGAAGGGAGTTGAGGGTTTAAAGAGGGTTTTGTATCTTCATAGAGAACCACAAAGCTGTTGCGAGACTGCTGACGTGGCGTGGGAGGATCACGAGGCCCGCACATGAACGACGGCTCAGTTCCACGTGCCTGAACCGCATTAAACATTCACATGGTTTTGGCAGTAAGTGCCCATCGCATTAAATGTAAAAATCCATGTCATGTTCCTGCTTTCACAGACACCTTTCTCATCTCTTTCACTTCAGATCCTCATGGGCTGTGTGTGATGTAACTGAAACCCAAGCTGACATGCTGTACCCCGAAGCGAGATCTGTCTTCATTTCCTCCATTGCTGTGAGCAGAACGTTGAGTTTATAATGGAGAAAGCCTGCGAGATGAATTTTTTTTCATCAAAGGAAGACGAGTTGCTTATTCCACATGAATAAATCATTATTTATGGATTAAATTATAAGATGTGATTATGCATGAGGAAGAATGAAGCTGGTGGAGTTTGTGCCAAGAATACTAGGATCCAGTGACATTACATAATAACATTTTATAACATCTAGCTAATATCTAATATCTAGCTATCTATCCTTCCATCCATTCACCTAGGCAGCTTAGTATATAGTATATAGAATGTAGTATATAATAATTGGGAACAGTGTGATCTGATTGGTTCATTATCTCCTGATAATGACCATTTTCTCGTTTCTGACTGGTGGAAAGCCATCAGATTTTTCTTGGTATTGCATCATTGCCACAGGATAACTAAATTACTATACAGTTGCCATAGCATAACGGAATTATTGCACTGTTGCCATAGGATAACTGAATTACTGCACTGTTGCCATAGGATAACTAAATTATTGCACTGTTGCCATAAGATAACTGAATTATTGCACTGTTGCCGTCATTTGCATGTCTTTGGAATGTCAGAGGATACCGGAGTACCCGGAGGAAACCCATGCCAGCATGAGCAGAACATGCAAACTCCACACAAAAACACCCGAGCCAAGCCCAGGACTTGAACCCTGGACCTTCTTGCTGTAAGGCAGACATGCTAACCATTATGCCACCGTACCACAAAAAGACTGCGCATATGGTATATATATATATATATAGTCTGTACACTGGAATTAATTCCCTTGAAAAAATGTAATAAGAATAACAAATTATAAATTTATATTGACTGAATGGACTGCAATAAGAGAGAAGATGTGATGTGCCATATGGCGCAGTGCACATTTCCATAATATTCCCATCTGAATTAAAGTTGACTGATTTTTATTTAAATTGCTTGGTGACATATTTTAAGATTTAAGGCAGAAGCAACAGGGGCACAAAAATGACAAAATGGCACTCTGAAGCAGTCGTGCACACAAATATTAAATTAGCAAATCATAACATTTCCCTGATATTTTATCATGGTCTCAGGCTAAACAGTAACAGAATCTTTAAGAATGATCATTGGCTCAGTGAACGGCTTCTCGTCTTCGTGCAATATCGGGGTCATATCCCATAATAACTTTTTTCGTGTGTAGGAAAATTGGCAAGTCCAAGTTGCTGCTAGTTGTGAATGAAAGTGTGAATATGTGTGTGTGGTGTCCTATGATGTTCTGGCATCTTGCCAAGGGTGTATTCCTCTCACACACCCAGCATTTCCGGGATAGACTCCAGTCCCACCACCAACCACCCTAGCCAGGATAAGATGCATGAATGCTAATCATTATCATTAATCCATCAATGGGATAATCGGCAAGCAGATAAAAAATTAACTAACCAAATACTAATAATGAAAAACTCTCACTCACTCACCGCTAAATCCCACTAGGGTCGCTGGGAGACTGGAGCCTATCTCAGCCAACAGTGGGTGAAGGTCTGGTACACACTGAACAGCTCGCCATACCATCACAGGGCCAACACACATATACAACCATTCTCACTCACAGTCACTCACATCTGGGGGCAATTTGGAAAAGATTAATGTGCATGTCCTTGGACTGTGGGAGGAAACCGGAGTACCCGGAGAAAACCCTCGCAAACACAGGGAGAACATGCAAACTCCACACAGAAAAGCCCAGGGCTCGTACCCAGACCTTCTTGCTCTGAGGTGGATGTGCTAAACACTATGCCACCGTGCCGCCCATTAATAGAAACAGATATAAGTAAACCAGGCTAAATATCTCTAATCATGTATATTACACTGAATACCTGGATTATCTATCACATCGCAAGCTAAATGCACGGGATAGTATTTTTGGCTGGATATGATGTATTTATTCCAACAGGGTATTGTACAGTTGAACACTGGCACTTAATACTAGCATCTTAATACAAGTTTAAGTGCTCGGAACTGCAGCATGCTCTATTTTTTATGATCTAATGCCATCTAGTGTTTACATCACGACACAGCATTGTAAGTCTTGTCTCTACAGTCAGTATCACTCTTCTCATCACTCACTCATTTATCAAATCACTCTGGGTGAAGGTGGGGTACACCCTGAACACCTCTCCAGAGCATCGCAGGGCCAACACACAATCATTTACACTCAAAGCCAATTAGTCTAACATGCATGTCTTTGAACTGTGGAAGGAAACCAGAGTAACCCCAGACGAAAACCCACACAAGCATAGGAATAACATGCAAACTTCGCACAAAAAACACTCTCGCCGAACCCAGGACCTTCTTGCCGTGAGACAGACGTGCTAACCACTATGCCACCATGCCGCCCCACACTCAGTATCATCTATTTCATAATACTGTAATATAGTAAACAAATATGGAGCGGGAGACACAGAGAGAGAGAGAGAGAGAGAGAGAGAGAGAGAGAGAGAGAGAGAGAGAGAGAGAGAGAGAGAGAGAGAGAGAGATGGCATACACAAGACAAAGTATTTCATTGTGCTATATTACACAAAAATATTCTTTCATTCCCTACTAATGTATATTCAATTTAATATACTGTATAATGCGATTATCAAAATTCCAGATTCTCAGCTCTTCTTGAGGCAGGCGTGCTAACTGCTACACCACCTTGACTGTGCTTCTGTTTAATTTTTTATGATAAATAATTTGTTTGCTGAACACTAAATACAAATTTATTTTCAATAAATTGTTATATACTGTACATTGTGTACCATAAAAATGTATTATTTTAGTATCAGTGCTAGTGTCAGCATTAATATGATGTATCTATTCTCACCTCTGTTGACACGATTTAATTTAGCTTGATGCTAAAACACTTAAGTTGTTTATAGTAGTACTATTAGGCATGTCTTTGAGCCCATATAAACTGTACAGGAAGACAAATCATCAGTAAACAAAACTTTTTTTTTTAAACTTGGTGCTTAGAAGTACTCTTTGTCTACAAAAAGAGGTGCTTAAATTTTCTTTTGTTTGTAAAGCGTATTTTAGCAAACAGGTAGAGTTTGCTGTGAATATTATGGATATTTATATGTATGGAAATTTACTTTAATTAAACATTATCTCCCGATGAAGTAGTTCAGGTTATCTAGCTTCATAACATAAACAATTACAATGAATGGAAATTACATAAAAACTAGTCAAACAAGTTCATGTTAGTTAATTTCATAGTGTTAGCAGTAAAATATTAGTACCTGTTATTGAAATAGGTACAGAATCCTCACATAAATCCTGTTAAATTAACTCTTGTTAGCTATTTTAATAGCATTAGCAGTTAAAATAATAATAATAATAATAATAATAATAAATTACTATTATTGAAAATGGACCAAAATCAGCTCAGAAATCCTGTTAGATTAGCTCTTGTTAGCTATTTTAATAGCATTAGCAGTTAAAATAATAATAATAATAATAATAAATTACTATTATTGAAAATGGACCAAAATCAGCTCAAAAATCCTGTTAGATTAGCTCATGCTAGCTAGCTAGCTTCATAGCATACAAGTAAGAACTAGCCTCTGGTGTCTCATTATCTCATTTTATCAATTGATCTCTTCTCAGTTAAAAATGTATGTATGGAACTTATATAAATCTTGTTAGATTAGGTTATTAGCTAGTTATATAACATATAGGATAACATTAGTAGCATTTATTGAAATTACTTAAAGGTCCACTTAGAAATCCTTTCCAATAAGCCTGTTAGTTAGTAACAAGTTAGTTTTAACAGTAAAAATTATTAGAATTATTCACAATTCCTGGAGAAATCCTGTCAGATTAGCTCATTTTAGTTAGTTTGTTATTTTAGCTGATAGCTGTCTAGCATTAGCATTGAAAAACATTTTTGACTGTTACTGTACGATCCTCTCAGAAATAACGATTTCAATAATAATTTTAGCTAACTGGCTAACATAATGACTAGAAATTATTAACATTTAGATTTACATATTTTAAATTCCTCTCAGAAATAGTGAAGTTAACGCATGTTAGCTGGATTGCTAGTGGAAGCAGTGATTGTTGTAAATTTATTTATTTGTCAAATTAGCTTGTTAACTAGTTGTTCTTATGAGAAATATTACCATTTGAAAATGTTTTAAAATCCTCTCAGCACTCCTAGCAGATTAGCTACAGTAGGTTTGCTGTCTAACTAGTTATCTTGATGAATTAGCTGATTTTGATTGCATCATCATTGACAATTTAAACATTTATTTAAAAACTTCTTTAAAATACTCTCATTAATCAGGGATGAGTAGCTCATTTCTGATTTATTATTAATTAAGTTATGAATTAAAATGATTAAAATGAAATTATTTTATAATATAATTTTTAAATCCTTATTGTAAATCCTGCCATGCTAGTTTATGCTAGCTAGCTAGCTAAATGATTATAAATATTCATGTGTGTAACAAAGGGTTAAATAATTTACTCAGAAACGATTTGATGTTATTTTATGTTAGCTAGCTTGTCTTTGTGATGAAATTAAGGAATATAGATGAGCTTGGCTTTAAAGTCCTCTTAGACATCGTGACATAGTAGCTCGTGTCAGCCAGCTCGCAATGTTTAGCACTTATTATCATAAATATTTGTGAATGACCTCAGAATTGTCTCAAAAAAACTCACTCAAATTAGCTTATAGGTACTAGCCAGGGTGACTTAGTGATGAACTATATATGCATATATCTCATCTTGTTATGCTATCGCTATAATTTAAACATTACTTTCAGAAATCCTGCCATATTAGCTAACCAGCTGTTTTTATTGTTGAATGGAGGTACTCCCCCTCCCCCCCAGACATCTTGTTGTTAGCTTCTATTGCTAGAATAGTTTCAGCTAGTCAGTGGTGGCTGATCCCAAGGTCGGGGGTTCAATCCCCACTATCAACGCGATGTCACTCCCCCCCGCAGTTAACTGGGTTATCAAAGGCCGGCCATGTCTCTCACTGTCTATGGTGAGAGTAGGCTGCATAGCCGTCAGCATGTTTCTGCCCTTCGATGGCCTGGCAAGCTGTCCAGGGTGTACTCTGCCCTTGCCCAGTGTCGGCTGAGATGGGCGCCAGCCTCCCCACGACCCTAATTAGTATTATGTGGTTCAGAAAATGAATGAATGAATGAGTTTTAGCTGCAAAATTATAAATAGCTAATATCAACAAGCTAGTCATAGTATGAAAATGGCATCTATTTAGCTAATGCTAACTGGCCAGCTAGTGTCAATGAGGAAGATTAGAAATATTTGTGTATATGACTTAAAAATCTTCTCAGAAATCCTGTCAGTTTAGCTCATGTTAGCAAGCAAAAAAAGACAATGTGGAAAATACCTACCTATCTTTCTCTTTTCTATTTATAGATTTAAACACATCACTTATGAACTCAAGGACACTCTTTAGGTGCAATCTGCAGACAGACTCTATTAAACAGTTTCAAACAACTTATATATAGCATGCTTATTCTGAAAAGCCCCAAGGCACAGATTGAGATGAGAAGCAATATCTCATTATATGAGCGAGATCCACGCGTGGCGCCGCCCGAAAAACTCTCGCCTCTCTTGTCCTGGTTTAAAAACCCAGATTAGTCTTGGGTACTCGTTCCCACGTTTATTACTGAAAGGTGAGGTGAGGTATAAAATGTTTCATCAGCACTTTTTCCAAATCCGGGCAAAAATGTAAACAATATGAATGTAGAATGTAGGTGTGTAGTGAGTAATATGCTGTATATGGTGATGTAAGTTATATCCAGCACCCTGGGGTTTTAATCTGGCGTTTGTAGTGCCCTCAAACATGGTTCTGTTACTGGAATGCTGCACAGATTGTCCTGGATAATGTTTGTTCCTTTTTATAGTCACACTGACCTTTTTTTCTTTGTCAGTGTAGCGTAGCGTAGCATAGCATGCACCGCAGTGCAAAACACACAACACGAGCGACTACAGCGTCTGCTGTCAACACACACACACACACACACACACACACACACACACACACACACACACAGAGGGAGAGAGAGCACCACGCTGAGCTAAACAATGAAGTGGCAAAGCAAACTCATTATGTCACATGACCCGTGAGACACGCGCCTGATTTCACAGCACAGTAAAGGCCTATTTTCGTATCGACCTAACAGTGTCACATGTTCATGCATCATTATTCATTAATTTATTCATTTGATCAACCACTTAATCCTACTAGGGTCATGGGGAGGTCTCAGTTGACACTGGGCGACAGACTCTGTACCCTGAGCAGCTTGCCAGTCCATCCCAGGTCCAACACACACAACCATTCACACTCACAATTTGGAACAGCGAATGAGCCTAATGTGCATGTATTTGCACAGTAGGAGGAAGAAGACCAGAGTACCCGGAGGAAACCCACACAGCTCGGGACTTGAGCTCAGACCCTTCTTTCTGTGAGGCAGGTGTGCTAACCACTATGCCACCGTGCTACCTATTACTTTAACTGTTATTATATAGTATAATGTCATAATATTGAACCCGGCGGCATGGTGGTGCAGTGGTAAGCATGTCCACCTCACAGCAAGAAGGCCTGGGTTCGATTCCTGGGCTCGGACGTTACTGTGTGGAGTCTGCATGTTCTCCCCTTGCTTGCGAGCTGCGGGCTGGCGAGCTGTTTAGAGTGTACCCCGCCCTCGCCCAGAGTCCCCTCCCCACGCCCTTGACTAGGATTAAGAGGCTTAGAAAATGAATGAATGAATGAATATTGAACCCTCTAAATGCTTGATATGCTAGCAGGGTACACTTTCATAAGAATAAAAAGTACCTTTCATTGTTGCTCAGGTGGTACTCTGTACTTTCGGTATCTTTCACATGAAAATGTGGACAGGATGTACCTTTAAAAGTAAACGGACCATAAGTATTTCAGAGAGTAACGATTTCAAGGTGTGATATATGCAGCTATTTAAAAAGATACACATTAAAAGGTATGATATGTGTACGCTTGAGGTCCAACAACAAATGGTACTGTGTTTACTAAAGTGAAATCACATATCTTGCTTGTTAAATCTTGTTTTGTTTAGATCCAGCAAGAACGTTACCATGGATATGTGGATGGATATGTCACACTTTTATACTCTACTGTCTTGAACTTTATGACACTTTGTTGTATATTGTGGAAATTAAATTGCTACAGTATAAGCCAAGAAGCTACACAAAATGACCCATAATTATAAAGTTGGATGGAAGAAAACAATGTTGTGTTTAAATTTACCTACAAAAAAATTAATTAATACAGAGAGAGAGAGAGAGAGAGAGAGAGAGAGAGAGAGAGAGAGAGAATGGCAGAGGGGGAAAAGAGAGAAAGTACGTTAGAAGGGGAAGCAAGAGAGAAAGAAAGCAAGAGAAACAGAGAGAGTGTGAGAGAGAGACAGAGAGAGAGAGAGAGAGAGAGGGTACAGCAGAATGGGGAGAGAGAGAGCAGCAGAAGGGGAGGAGAGAGTGAAAGAAAGAGACAGAAAGAGAGAGGGGGACAAAACGGTAGAAGGGGAAGCGAGAGAGAGAGAGAGAGAGAGAGAGAGAGAGAGAGAGAGAGAGAGAGAGAGAGCGAGAGACTCAAAGACTCATGCAGGTGTCTGGCTAAACTACTGTACATTAAATCTTCTCCTGTACAGATCTGCAGGGAAGCGAACACATCCCTCCTGAAGTACATGTCCAATTAAGTTGTGTTTTTAAAAAAACAATGAGCAAACAGAAAAGATGTGCAGCTCAGCAGGAGCAGAGGAAACCTAATATACTGGAGATCACCAAGAGAGTGTGAGACAGCTGGAACAGGAGCGGAGGACAAATGAGTGCAGAAATTCCTGGTGAAAATGGTCACGTGTGACCTTTCCATGTCCTGTCATTTATCTTCACGGCTCACTGAACATATATGACATGTGATTTTAACCCCTTCTGCTCCAGTGTGTACAGTATATTCTCTCCACCTGATGTGAAATTTTTAGAGCACGGAGGATTGGAATTCAACTCCTGGTGTGTTTTATAACCGCAGACGCTGACCTGATATGAACAACAAGGGCAGTTTTGGCTTAGTGATTAAGGCAATGGGTTACTGATCTGAAAGTCAGTGGTTCAATCACCACAGTTGGGCCCTTGAGCAAGGCCCTTAACCCTCAATTGCTCCGTTGTATAAAAATGATAATTGTTAGTCCCTCTGGATAAGAGCGTCTGCCAAATGCTGTAAATGTAACAATAAATATTTATTTTAAAAGGAGAAATCAGCAATTAGGAATTCATATTTTCTGGACTATTTGAAGGGAAAAAAGGAATAGCCTTGTTTTTCAGGTGACATCCTTCATCTCTGTATGTTTAATATGCTTCTTTCACTTAACATTGAAAATTTACCATTAATAACAGAATTATGCTGTATAAAATGGTCCATAATTTGTTTCTTGAACCACTTTATCCCATTAGGGTCATGGCGAGGCTGGAGCTCCTCCAAGCTGACTCCAGGTGATGGCAGGGTACACCCTGAACAGCTCCCTAGACCGTTATAGTCTCAAGAGAATGAGAATCGAGAATGTCCAATTATCCTAATGTGCATATCTTTGGACTGTGGGAGGAAACTGCACCTTAGAGGAAACTGTGCCCGTGACAAGATATTATACACCCAAAGGTATTAGATTGTACTTTATTTTCAGAAAGTGTGCAGTGTATTTTCCCCAGTGAGCTTGTTCACATCTATCAGCATCATTTCAGTGACGATTTCCATTTCCTGTGTGTATGTGTCGTATTGTATGAAACATCAATCTTATGAGTGAGAATTGTGGTTGGAAAGCTACACAGATATGAAGAGAACATGTGACACTCAAATCAGAAAGTTCAGGTTTAAACCCAGGGTCTCGGAGATGTGATGCGGCACCAGAACTCGGTGTAGTGCCGTTCCGGTCACAAAAAAGTTTGGAATGACCCCTTGTCTGAAAAGGTGCTCTGATCCAAATAGGAACGTGTGCAGTTATTATGGGTTCCTGCAGTGTACAGTATATGATTTGTATACTTCCTGTGTAGAGAGTTGTTGGATGTAGGATGCAGGGTGTAGGGTGATTGCTCTGTCTTTCAGAAATGGCTATAAAATGTTAAAGCTCTTTGCATTTCACAGACAAGGTGCAGTTTCAGGCTGGGACAGGATGCGGCGTGTTGGAAGAAGTGCATGCTGGGTAATGAAAGTTGCTGTCCGCGGTGCTGAATCACGTGAAGAAGTTGCCCGTCCTGCAGGGACGAGAAGCAGAGCTCTTTTTAGAAAGCTCATCTCACCTTAAATTAATCTTCGGGACGCAGTCTGGCTGCTGTGGCCCTACGGGCTGCATCTGTCCCGTAGATATCCTTCCTTTTTTCGATCATTACTCTCTGCCCTGTATGCTTTGTTCCTGGTAATAATAATAATAAGGAAATGTCCTTGACATGGAGACAGAGGAGAAGGGAAGCAAATGGATCAGCACTAAATTTTAGGAAGTTTGTTTTTTAATGCGTCTTTAGATATGTGTACAAAAGATGGGCGATGGAAGGATGAGATGAGCGAAAGTCGGGTTAGAGAAAAAAAACTTGCGCGCCGACTCGAGCACTACACCGTTTTGTACCGCAGGACTCGGTGAGCTGCGCGCGCCACCGTGCATGAACAAAAAGAAGCGCGTCCACGAGGTGCAATATTTACATTCTATACTACAACGTAACCTAGAGCTGATAAACAGTGTGTGTGTGTGTGTGTGTGTGTGTGTGTGTGTGTGTGAGAGAGAGAGAGATAGAGAGAGAGACAGACTGTGTGTAGGAGAGAGATTGTGTGTATGAGAGAGAGAGAGTGTGTGTGTGTGTGTGTGTGTGAGAGAGAGTGTGTGAGAAAGAGAGAGAGAGGGTTTGTGTGTGTGAGAGAGAGAGTGAGAGAGAGTTTGTGTGTGTGAGTGAGAGAGAGAGAGAAAGGGTTTGTGTGTGAGAGAGAGAGAGAGACTGTGTGTAGGAGAGAGATTGTGCGTGTGAGAGAACGAGAGAGAGAGAGTGTGAGAGAGAGTGTGTGTATGAGAGAGAGAGAGTGTGTGTGAGAGAGATTGTGTGAGAAAGAGAGTGTGTGAGAGAGAGGGTTTTTGTGTGTGTGTGTGTGTGTGTGTGTGTGTGTGTGTGTGTGCGCGAGAGAGAGACAGAGAGAGAGAGAGAGAGAGAGCGTGTGTGTGTGTGTGTGTGTGCGCGCG
>JBCNYH010000008.1:9505852-9521975 GCA_039654325.1 Tandanus tandanus | reverse complement strand
GTAGAGATAGAGGACAGGTAGAGAAAGAGATAGAGGTAGAGATAGAGGACAGGTAGAGAAAGAGATAGAGGTAGAGATAGAGGACAGGTAGAGAAAGAGATAGAGGTAGAGAGAGGACAGGTAGAGAAAGAGATAGAGGTAGAGATACAGGTAGAGATAGAGGACAGGTAGAGATAGAGATAAAGATAGAGGAAGAGATAGATGTACAGGTGGAGATAGAGGTAGAGATAAAGGTAAGGGTAGAGGTAGAGATAGAGGTCTCGGTAGAGGTAGAGGATAGGCACGATGGGATCATGTAAATGCAGAATGCCACATTGTGCTGCACAAAGGATCATTTCCTGCTAACAAGGCAAACTTTGCTCCATCTCTCATAACACGCTGAGCATCCTGAGTGTGTTTATAGGACACGAGGTCGTCCTCTTTCAAACAAGATAATAAACGTGCTACACTGGCTTTTTTTTTTTGTCACACTGAACAAAAACTGCATCCTATAAAGTAGCGTGTGCTTCTCAGTGTGGGGCTCATGATGCTGACCAGGGGGTCTGTGACTTTGTAGGGGTTTTTTTTCAACCCATTATTATTATTATTATACAGTTTTATGATTTTTACTCCAGTACATAACTGTCTCATTTTGTTTTTTTAATCAAAGTCCTGCAGTTATTATTTTTGCTTGTCTGTGGGGTGTAAACCAAACTTTTCTGCAAGATATAATACAATTTTGACTTTTTAGGAAATGTCTCAATATCTGATGATACTCCTGTATCTGCTTTGATATGTTTCACTACAATACAATAAGGATTTAATTCATAAGGCAATAATTCAGTATTTGATGATACTACTGAATCTGATACATGATATGATTACATTTCTTAAAGAGATACTGCCCACTCTAAACTAAATGAGTGTCACTGTGCTGTGATGAAAAATATCAATACTGGTAATAATGTTAACCAAAAAAATTATAATAAAAAATTGCACAAAATGCCATCTACTGGTTAAAATCATCCTGAACCAGCAATGGAGTGTTATACTCCACAGCATTCTGTTATACACAGCAATGGACTGTTATACTCAGCGATGGACTGTTATACACAAAAGTGGTCTGCTATACACAGCAATGGTCTGTTATACACAGCGACAGTCTGTTGTACACAGTGATGGACTGTAATACACAGCGACGGGCTGTTATACACAACAACAGTCTGTAATACACAAGAGTGGTCGGTTATACACAACGACGGTCCGTTATACACAGCGACGTTCTGTTATATGCAATTACGGTCTGTTATACACAAAAGTGGTTTGCTATACACAGTGACGGTCTGCAAAACACAGTGACGGATTGCTATACACAGTGATGGACTGTTATACACAGCGACGGTCTGTTATACACAAAAGTGGTCTGCTAAACAAAGCAATGGTCTGCTATACACAGCGATGGTCTTTTATACACAGCGACGATCTTAGCAAAAGGGTGTTATACACAGCAATTGTCTGTGATACACAGAAATGGTCTTTTATACATCGCAACGGTCTGTTAAACATAGCAACAGTCTGTTATACACAAAACAAGCTAGAATTTAAAATTGACCAATCAGAATTGAGTAGAATTGAGTATTCAGCAAAGATGTGCAATAATCATGAACAACAGGTGAGTTATACTGTATATACTCCATGCAGGAATGACAATCAGACTTGAATAATGAAATGTCCCTTGTGAGAAGGAGTTGGAAACAGGAGGAGAGAGAGAGAGTGTATGAAAGCATGCGAGATGCTAAGAGCGTAACATGACTCATAACAGCTGGCAATACAGAGTGTGTACACAGGGAAAACTGCTTTATGAGAACCTTGATGGATAAACAATAAAATTTTGCTGCTCAGCAGAAAGACCATGGTGGAAAGACCACAGTAGATGGACTACAGTAGAAAGCCTAGCAATGATGAGGAAAAAACCTAAATGAAATGCATTGTGACTGCACAGTTAATCTCTCCGACTCACTCAGTTTTGCTGACAAATAAACTTTTTACTGTCTACTTTACCATCAAGCATTAAAAGTGATGTGTGAATTTACACTACAGTACATAATAAAACATGACACTACATTCTGTTGTTAAAAAATAACTAACCAGAGCATTCAGAGAATGCAAACCTCTGCCAAGCTGAAAAAACCTCCTGAAAGTATACAGCACCCCCTGTTGGGCTTGCTGTAATACCACACATCCAAAAACCTGTCCTATCTCTCAATTTTGAAGAATCCTTTAATTCCCGGGTTCAAAAAAAATCGAATGAACTCTTCCCTGTTCAAAGCCCGACCTCTGCTAGAAAAATTCAACGTAAATTTACAACTTTTAGTGTAATCCTGTAAACAAACATACCACCTGGAAGTGGATTTATTCCCTACTAGAGGGTCACTTATAGAGTGTAAGGTACCGCCACCAGACACAACTGGATGATGGTGACAAGTGAATGGATAAACCTAAATAACCTATTGGAAGGAATATATGCTGATAAAAACTCACGATTCATCAGTTTAGCAGTGGGCCACAACATTCTGTTATACACAGAGACGATCTGCTATACACAGTGACGGTCTGTTATACACAGCGACGGACTGTTATACACAGCGACGGACTGTTATACACAGCGACGGACTGTTATACACAGCGACGGACTGTTATTCACAGCGACGGACTGTTATACACAGCGACGGACTGTTATTCACAGCAATGGACTGTTATACACAGCGACGATCTGTTATACACAGTGACGGTCTGTTATATACAGCAACGGTCTGCCTGAGACTGCAGGTTTCATTAATAATGTGGCATAGGTAAAATTGAAATGTCTCCCTCTAGTGGTCGTCTGAGGAACATTCATTCACACATTATTTGCACCTATTGATTTTTTTTCAACATCATCCCATGCACAGACCAACATGAAAAATTAGTGATTTCTTACCACACCCTACTCTTGAAAACAATTTTATTAAATTCTGTACATCTGATATGATTATGATTTCATAAAGAAGGCCTGCAGACTTAATTAGCATCATCATAATAGTTTGCTAGCTTTCGATCATGTGTACACAGGCAGGGTGCGCACAGGTAGACAAGCAGGAAGGCAATCCAGTCATTTCATTGATGTCATGAAATAATTGGATGTTTTTTTACAGGCTGTACACTTCTAGAAGAGACAGAGGTTTAACTTTTTATTGTCAAAACATTAGAAACATTTCCTAGTGACATTTTGATCTAGGATAAACTGGTGGGAAAACCTGAGGAAAGAAAATGTACATTTTGAAACTGATGTAATACAAACTATAAGCCTTGCTTATTAATCTGGATAGAATACATTTATTCACAGGAGTTCGTTTCAAAAAAAACAAAAAAAAACTTTCATATCCTACAATAATTTAAACCTGAGGGAGAGCAAGTTAATAACAAAAGAGAAAGAAATAATCTCCTGGAAGAGGTAAGATGTTCTCTCTCTCTCTCTCTCTCTCTCTCTCTCTCTCTCTCTCTCTCTCTCTCTCTCTCTGTCTGTGAGCTTTGCCTTTTATGGAGTTTTGTGGGCGGGGCTTAATGTAAACAGCCGTGCAATTCATGTTTTCTGTGAGTTCTTATTAATTCATGTTTTTTTGTAGCATATGTACACGAGTATAATAAAAATCATCAAATATGTTTGTTTTGACACTAAAATAATATTTACACACAGTTTTATTCAGCCCACATCACTCTTGAAGACCGCACTGCATTCTAAAAACGCAGTGGGGGCGTGGTCAAAATGGAAAAATATGCATTTTTCAAGTTCATACAACATCCTTACTGTTCCCACTAATTTCTTAGTTCATCCAATTCATTCTTACTTCAGCCAGTCAGATTGCTTACCATGTTCTCACTGCATCCAGCAGGTCCTCATAAATATTGCACCAAGTGTTGCACTTTTTCATTCATTCTATATGTTTCCTTGTATCCACATCTATGTTCAACAAGTCAGTGCCATGCTTGTACTACTCCTATGGAGTCATTACTAGGTTTTATTTACGTTGTTACTACGTCTACACTCTCATTACTTCATTACCATCATTACTTCATCAACACCATCATCAGTGCATCAACATTGTCATTACTAAGTCAACAACATCGTTATTACGTCAACACCATCATTACTAAGTCAACACCGTCATTTCTATGTCAACACCATCATTACTAAGTCAACACTGTCGTTACTACATCAACACTGTTATTATTTCCTCAACACCATCATTACTAAGTCAACACTGTCCTTACTTCCCCAACACTGTCATTACCTCGTCAACACCATCATTACTTGGCCAACACCATTATTACTTCTTCAACACCATTGTTATAACATCTACACCATTGTTACTACGTCAGCAATGACATTACTAAGTCAACACCGTCGCTACTACATTAACACCATTATTAGATTGTTAACACTGGCGTTACTACATCCTTATTAAATTACTGCAGCCTGATTTGCCCGTGTCCGCACTCTGTATGTTTTCAACATGTCCAAAGTTCAATTGCGTCCTCAGCATCCATGGGGACCCTACCACGTCCTTATCAGTTTCTACTGCGTTCCTACTACGCTGTACAAGTTCTTACTGCGTCCCCACAATTTTATGAAGATGTAGCGAGAATGTTGCTGAGTGTGATGGAGGTTTAAATGATCGGTAAAAAAGTTGTATTTGATTGTGTAATACACAGATTTGTGAAATTTCTGAGCAGCATGAGGTTAGCAAAAAAAGTGGTTGACAAATTAACAGTAACCTTCCAGTGGCCAATTTTTTCCCCCGCATTCAGTGTGTGTGTTGGTTTCGAAGCTGAATATATGAGTTTATTAAACACTGTATGGGGTTCAGTGCAGTAGGAGATCATTTAATTCAGTGCTGTAACAGCATGGCTTTAATACTCAGAAATGTGCTGCGTGCTTTTCCTTACAAAAACAGTTTATAATAATGATAATAATAAATTAGGTTTTTTTTGCTGTTTTGTTGAATTGAAAACCGAATTCTTTTTCAGATTTAAAATAAATAAATAACAAACGGCTCTTTAATTCCTGGGGATGCCAGTAAGGGAAAGGCTGCTTGTGTTTGCAGGCCGTGCTGATGCGTAGCGCTTTATTCGTCTCACCCTAAAAAAGTGGACAGCCAGCACTTTCCTAATAAAGCACTTGCCCAAAGCTTGGTAGAACAGTTCTCCCTGGAAATAAATTCCACGTCATCTCCTATTCAATCTCCAATTCCTCCTAAATCTCAAACAAATTAAACTTTATCATAAAGGGAGAAGACGTACAGACAGTGTCAGCAAGAAGCCAGTTTCTTGGCACTCATTATGCATCAGTATCCTCATTTACAGAACTTAAATCGCTCTCTGACAGCTCATTGGGACGCGAGAGGCGTTTCCAGTCCGCTGCTGCAATGAAGCTGGAAACCTGCATTCCGTACCCGATTAGTCCTACAATCCAAACTCTCCCAACACTGATAAAACAAATGCTTATAAGTCAGTATAAAGTGCCTTACCGACTCCTTTCTCCATGTGGCAACGTGGTTTCGGAGATCGCAGAAGGAAAACGTGGCGTGTCCCAGCAGCTGGAGACAGCAGAAGCGCTATTGATGCACAAACGAGAGAGGCAGACTTTTTTATTCCATTCTATACGGGCGGGGGAGAAGAGGAAGAAAGAGAAAGGGAGGGGGGAGAGAGGAAGGGAGGGGGAGAAAGAGAGCGATGAAGAAGGAGAAATAAAGAGAGATTTATCTGGTGCAGTTAAGGATGAAGTTTCCTCCAGTTTCTGAACGCTGCTGCTGCTGTGATGCTGCAGCTCTGCTGTTTGTGTGCTGGTGACGTCTGCAAGGTGGAGATGGAGACTGAACCGTACACTCTGGGGAGTTACACACTGCCTGTGTGAGCAACCTAAACACACTCACACAGATGGAGGGAGTTTGTTATTGTTTAAAATAACACCCTGATTGACTCACGTGCAACTTCATGAACATGCTGATCTATTTCCACTTCATCCATTACCCACTTTCTGAATGATTGCGGTCCATTTATCTCAGAATTCGGAATTCGGATCTGGCTATGACATCACGCCTGAGCTGAACACATTCCAGGATAAGACGTCGGAAAAACCAGCAGCAGCAACTTTTAGCCA
This sequence comes from Tandanus tandanus, assembly GCA_039654325.1. Lineage (NCBI taxonomy): Eukaryota > Metazoa > Chordata > Actinopteri > Siluriformes > Plotosidae > Tandanus > Tandanus tandanus. The sequence goes on along the minus strand of JBCNYH010000008.1, from coordinate 9,515,797 downwards.
GGAGACACTGGTAATCAGTGTTAGCAATGCTAGCCGACTGGTTGAATACTAGTACCAACATGTCCAGAGGTAGAAGTTGGACAGTAGTGTGCGCAACTGATTTAATGGAAAGTGTTAATAAACAGTACACTATACTGTATATACAATACGTTGCTTTCACACTCTTGACGCAATGAGCAGCCATCTTGGATTTTGATGATTGGGCTGGTGAGCTTTCCAAATTGGGAATCTGACGTCAGGGGGCATTACCGTTGATATTTCTGACTTTCCAACGCAAAGGGAAACCTTGTTTCATCGATACCTGAAGAAAGCGATGCAGCAGTGCTTTTGTACTTTAGTCGATCCGGGCGTCTCAGCTTCTCAGTAGATCTGCTCCAAAAGATCAAAGCTTCAGAGTCATCACATGAGCTTAGCCAAGGCTCAATTTTATTGTACAGCTGCTGCATTGCATGCTGTGACTTTAAGATCAGCATTTGCACCAATGTGTCCTTTACGTTTATGTTGGATGTCCCATATGATGGGTAGACCAGACTCCGTGTTCCTCCATGTCCTTCTGTCACGATGTCCCGAAATGACCTTTGTACAGACTTACAAGCAGAGAGGACTTGGTTGCTAAGGTAAACTAGAAGCAGTGGGAGGGATGTCCTAGGGTGGAAAAAATTCAATAGTGACACACTTGCGGGACATTGGGACACAGAGTCTGGACACAGGTGGAGATCCGTTAAGTGGCCTGCCCATTACATTACAAGGGAACATTCTCAAGTGTAACCTTAAGAGATGCGTGTCCCCATCATGAATCCTCAGGCGATGCCGTCAGAAGCACCAGCTTCTGGTAGGGCCACCCAAGGCGGTAAGGTCTAGGATGAGGGTCCAGACGAAGATCCAAACCAAACCTCAAGTCCTCAACAGCAGATCAGGCAGAAGAAGTTACCAAAGAAACCCAAGGGCTGCAGCAGGTCATCAACTTCAATTGTCTTGCCTCGCCTTGCCAATGGACCAAGTTGATGCCTTATCAAGTTATGTCTGCTTTACTGAGCACACAACATAAAGTACATGCTAAACAAGCCCACAGACAGGTGTCTTCATCACATTTCCATCACATTATAGACACACTCTGATGTCACAGAGAGGGGTGCTTACCACCCGAATGTATCCCACCCGCGGTGCTTTACACACTGCTTCTAGTTTCAAATGATGCTGAACGGCAGTGGAAAACGGCAAATGTGACAAATAGCTACTGTTAATTTTTTTGTAACTATAACCACATTAGCAATCGTAGCATCTCCGTGACGTCAGCGCGGCACACAACTGCTCATGTCTCACAGGCATAACATGAATACAGCACCAAACAACAAATTATCCCACTGCATGTGTTTGTGTAGTTTTTAAACATGGTCTCTTGGCGTTTCTTCTTTTTTTTTCTTTCGATCATGACCTGATTGATCATACGTTCCCTCCAGTCATCCCATCATACAACACACTAATGATGCTGTTCATCTCCAAGTGTGTTTGAAGAAGAAACACAATATAAAAGGTGTTATTGAGCAGGTTCATCGATCAATGTCAAAAACAGCAAAGGCAGCAGTATGCCGGGACGCCGGAATAACAGCTTACATTACATCCAGCAGTTTAAAAAAAGGTTTGGTGCCGAAATGAAACGTCCAAGGCCGTTCTGAGCGTAAAGAGACACCGGAGATGAATTTGAAGCAACCTTTGTGACTTGTAAAAGTAACCAAAGAAGAATGATGCTTACAAGGTCTTGACCAGGGTTTGTGGTTCCGAGCAGCAAAAAAAACAGAGACATGAACACCATAGAATTCATATTACCGAGATAGAGAGTAACACTCCGCTAAGAAGGTTTTGATTTGTTTGGGATGTTTGAGTTTTTTGGGATGGGGGTTGGGGACGGACACAAATGGTGAAAGGAACACTCCGTTAGATTTTGGAGATGATCCAGATCAAATTCTGGATTCGGGAATTTTTTAATTGATTCTTTAACACAGTGAGAGAGGGTGATTTTTCTAGAAATGTAGAATTACAGCAGGTCCAGCAGGGGGTGTAGAGTATTTTCTGCAATTTTTGTTCTGGCTTGGTGGAGGTTTGTGCTCCCCGAGGGCTTCTATTCATCCATCGCCATATCACTTAATCCTATTAGGGACACGGGGAGGCTGGAGCCTATCTTAGCCAACTCTGAAGAGTTCACCACTCCATCACACAACCATTCACACTCACACCTATGGGCAATCTGGAACAGCCAATTAGCCTATTGTGCATATCTTTGGACTGTGGGAAGAAACTGGAGTACCAGGAGGAAACCCACACAAACGCAGGGAGAACATGCAAACTTTATACAGAAAAGTCCGGGACAAACCACAGAAACTCATGATGTGTGCAGGCATACCTGATAGGGTTGAGCTTATGGGGACATTTGGCTGGTTTGCTATGTTTAGGTTTAAAATAATTAGCTCCATTAATAATTATGTCCCTACAAGACACAGAAAGGAAGACGTGCGTGTGTGTAAGGTCAGCAATAGTACATCACAAAAGATGCCAATTCAGCACAGTGTAAGGCACACAGTAAGTGTGTGGTTAAAACAACAATACGCTATCATGAAATTTCTTGAGCGTGTCTATGTGTGTGTGTGTGTGTGTGTGTGTGTGTGTGTGTGTGTGTGAGCAAGAGAGAAAAAGAGAATACAAAGCGTTTGCATTATTATATGCCCCGGTAAGCAAGTTTATTACCTTTCCATATTTGCACAGCACTGCACACTGAAATCTACGCTAAACCCGAGACACCTCCAAACCAGCACATTCTAATATATTCTTCAACAGCACGCACATGAGCGATGGCTGTAAAATGAGACTATTAATAAATAATAGTTTAGGAAGTGAAGTGCTCATCAGGAAATGATTCCAAATGAAGCGGAATAAAAACAGAGGCAACGATAAAAGTGTGAAGATGCATCCATTGGTCCCATAATAATGCGTCAGTGAATTCTAACTATGATTTCTTTTATACAGATAAATATGAACAGGAAAAAAAAAAAAACAGTTACATGACAAATCCTATTTCGTTATTGATTCTACAGTAGTATACAGGCATCCAGTTTGTCAAGTTTTGTTTATCAGATATAATTTAAATGTCAAAAGCAGCAGCGGCTCATCCATAGGGGAAGTACAGGGCAAACATTAATCTGCATACACATTATAACGTCATACACTGTTTAAAATTCTAAAATTTTAATAAATCAGAGCAGATCTTCTGAGTGACAACTTGATGTCACTATATTATCTTAAAAGACGGAAGCTGATGTTCCATTGAATATGAATGCGAATTATTTCAAGCTAGATTAGCAGCTAAGATCTTTTTTTTTATGAAGTACAGCTGGAAAGTTTGCTGAAATCTGACAACCATGGTATGGTACATTGGTACCTTGCACCCTGTCAACCATTAGACCGTATGGGATGTCAAGTCTCATTCATTTATTTGCCACACCACTTTAGTCTACTGATGTCACAGAGAGGCGGGAGCCTATCTCAGCCAACTCTGTGTCAAGGCGATGTACACCCTTACCAGCTCACCAGTTCATCGCAGGGACAACAAACCTACAACCATTCACACTCATACTCACACCTAGGGGCAATTTGGAACAGCTAATGAGGCTAATGTGCATGCCTTTGGACTATGGGAGGAAACACATGCAAGCACCGGGAGAACATTCATGCTCCACACGGAAACCCCCTCGTTAAGCCTGGGACTTGAACATAGGGGCTTCTTGCTGTGAGACAGACGGGCTAACCACGACGCCACCGTGCCGCCCAGCATCAGATCTCTTAAATCTTAAATTAATTTGACAGCGTGACAGCTGATTGACTTTACTGTGTTTAAGGTGATATTGTTATTAATGTTGCCCTACCTTCCATCATCTATAGAAACGAGCCACTGTTGGTTGCCAGAAAGTTCAGGTTCTAGTCCTTTTTGAGCAAAATTAAAAACAAGACATATTTTGTTTACAGAATTAGAAACATTAAGTTACCTGTTTTCCCCCCACATCCTTTTTTTTAACCACCACCAAGTGTGTACTGTTATTTTTCCAGCTTGGCGGTGATACAATACAAGCAAACAACAATTTCTCTTGCCGATCTGTCATAATTCAAACTTCTACATTAAACTGTTCTCTTTTGGATGAATGATACGATTCTTAATGATATGCATGTTTTGACTGATTACAGTGATTACTCATAGTTGCTGGCAGCAATTTTAAAAAGTGAAATGTCTTACATTTCTGATAGCAGCAATACTTTGGGATCTTACACAGTTGCATTATTTTCACTGGAAAAAAAGAAAAGGAAAAGAACAGATACAGGTTATATAAAAGCCTCTTGCTGTAATTGTATTTGTACTTTTCAATAATTGCACTTAAAGTTGTATTTTGAGCAGGTTCTGGGTCCATTAGCCAGATACATAAAAAAAGGAAAAAAAGTGACTTTTTTGACGTACCATTGTTTTTGAAACAAGATATTTTTGTACATTGTTCATTCTTAAAAGAAACACAAACATCGGAAATGATAGAGAACATGATAGGACACACAGGGATTCATTCTTCATTAGTCTCTAGACTTCTTCAGTACTCGCTATCAGAGATGATGTTTCAGTGTTTCCTGATCCCGCAGCAATTTCTTGCCTGAACATGGCAATAAAGAAGTAATCTTCCTATACAGTGGATTAGCACAGCACTTTTATATGTCCAAGTACACCTCGGAAAAAAATGTAAATAAGAGTTCTCTACTCCCAGAAGGCTTCAGGATGTCGCTTTGACCCGCACTTTGAGTCCCAGACAACAATCTCTGCCACCACACCAAACTAGACGTAGGATCTCTATGTAACGGACTGGTTAAATTCAATACCGTACAGTACAAGACACTTCCAAGACCTTGACTGAAGAAAAGAGTTCTCTGGTTGTTACTAGAAGAACTTATCATCAATGCGGAAGTGTGGTCGTGAGACATCATCCGGGTTGATGAACACAGAGATGGACTTGCCTGGGTTCTCTGTGACCAGCTGCTGGAGTTTTTTGGCTAGTCGGTCATCAGGCTGTTGGTTATCGGAAGAGGAAGTGTCGTTTTGTGGTGAAGGCAGGCCAGAGGAACTTCCACGCCGCTGCTTTTCTTGCGTCAATCGGTTGGCACTCTTGGCTTGTTCAATGGTAGCGCGAAGGTGTTCAGACGGGTCAGAGCGCACCAGTGCAAGTTTGCGGGCATGAAACATCGCCGTCTCGTCACACAGTTGCTCCAACATGTTGCACTGCGGAATGAAATAATTGGGGCAACTCTTGTTGACAAGGCAGTGCTGTAGGTCGTCAATAAGACCTAGAAAAAAGTGAGCAGCAAAGTCTTCTTGTGCCAAGTAGTTTGCTGGCAGGCGGTCACAAGCCCAGAGCATTATGCTCCGCAAGTGGTAGGGGCCAACAACCATAGGCTGGGCGAGCATCTTGACAATAATTGCCTTACAGGCTTGGTATGCTTGCATGAGGCCTGGCGAGATGCACTTCTTCAGTTGAACCTCACTGCGGGCGAAGGATAACCGCCATTCATTTTCCCTTCGACCTGAAACCGAGCAAGCAGGAAGCAGGTAGAAACCACTTATGACCTCCTCTTCTGTGATCTTACCATCCCAGAAGTGGTTCTCCATCAACCAGCTTTGAGCAACCGCAGGCCAACCTTTGAAGGACACCACTGGTACAATATCATACAGCATACGACTGCTGCCCACTCCAAGGATCATTGAGAGAAGCGTGCTGTGGCGCTCTACCCGTTCCACCCTCGGCATTCCCCGCTGTGGTTTACGCTGCACCTCAGCCAGGACCAACGCAACTGCTTCCTGGAACCAGTCAGCCACCAGAGTAGGTGAGAAGAAGAAGTTAGTGGTGCCATTTATGTGGTCCGCCATCATGCAGCAGTCTCTCCAGCGCGTAATGGTGCCTTCATCAAATAAGCGCAGGCTGAGCCAGGAGTGACCCAGTGCCGAGTGGCGCATGTCCAATGTGACAGGCTGATTGCGGTCATGCAGCTTCAGCGCAGGGACCAGCAACGTGAAAGCCATGTCATAGTCTGAGCCGCGATTATACACTCCGAGTTCGTCCAGATCCATGTCCACGACGCCATCACGGACTCCACCCGACAAAAGCAGGTACTCATTAGCGACTGGCAACTTCTGGTCGAGCTTCTGCACCATACCTGTGGTTGGTTTGATGGAAAGCGCAGGAAGGGAAAGAAAAAGACAGAGTTAGGAAATAAAATTGTCAACAGGGTTGTCAAGAACATGAAAGCCTGCATACTTATCTACATATCAACCCTGGCACTTAGTCGCAAGTCCCACTACCACCATGCTGCAGAAAGTAAAGCTCTTACTTTCTCTTGCATCTCTTTACAGAGAATCAATACAAGGACCTGAAAGAGAACACCAGTGCTGGGAAACGGCAGCCAATCAATATGGAAGCAGCCTAGAATCCTCTATTGCTGTCTGCAAAGAAATGGGTGTGGACTCTAGCATCCATGAAACATGTATGTGAAAGACTCTTATAAGTGAATACTCAACTCTGGTGCTATTGGTATGCACAGAGTTTGAAACAATTACACCTGCCTGAAGGGTAATCAAAGGCTTTCAAATTGCCGCTTGACAGGGCACAGGCATGGACTCAAATAACAGATGAGACTTTGTGACAAAGACCTTGGAGATTGCGAACAGTGATACAGTCTATTAATAGACTTTGTATTCTATTACTGGAGTCCTTTTGCATTTCTGATCTCTGTCCTTCAACTTTCCTACTGCTTGGGTGATAAACACCACATTTGAAGTAATCAGTTAGACCTTTACTGTTCTAGCATCACTGTGCATGCCACACAAGAAAAAAGCTAAGGCCACATGTACTGTATACCACTTGTAAACACAAAGGACAGATTTGAAAATATTACTACAGAGTTGTGGTAGAGGTGTTGTAATCGCCAGTGTTCATTTGTCCAGATCACACCTATACATGGATTTTCATCAAGCTTGGTGGGGAAACGGCCCTACTTGAGTCCCAGACATGATTTGATTTTGGAATGCCAATGCCAAAGCTGATGGTCAGAAGAACAAGGTCATAAATTTTTGGAGATAACTTGGAAACGAGTGCTGATAGACATGGAGTTACTATAGAACACAAATAGGAAACCATATATGGACTTTCAAATGAGGCAATTATCTTTGACCTTGAGTGACCTTGAAAGGTCAAACCCCAGCCACATTGTAAATGCTTCAAACAAGAGAGTTTATTTGCTAATTTATCAATGTCCACAAACTATAGAACTTACCGTAAAATGGGTACATAGGTAAATAATACCAGAACCCATATGGGCCTATTTATTTATCCATTCTGCACAGTGGAGATACCTTGTACTCTATGAGTGCCTCTCTAGTACTTTTTGCATTTTAATAGCATATAATTTTACTGAGTCAGCACGGTGGCATAGTGGCTAGTACGTCCGGTTCACAGCAAGAAGGTCACGGGTTCGAGTCCCGGGCGTTTCTGTGTGGAATTTGCATGTTCTCCCCGTACTTGCATGGGTTTCCTCCGAGTACTCCGGTTTCCTCCAACAGTCCAAATACATGCACATTAGGCTAATTGGCTGTTCCAAATTGCCCCTAGGCATGAGTGTGAACGGGAATGGTTGTGTGTTGCCCTGCGATGGTGTGCCAGCTGTATAGGGTTTACCCTGCCTTTGCCCATGCTCTTTATGTGCTTGTGTGGGTTTCCTCCGGGTTCTCCAGTATTTTCCCACAATCCAGACATAAACATTAGGCTAATTAGATATTCTCAATTGGCCCTATGTGTGTGTGTGAATAGGTTTATGTCTATGTTGGCCCTGTGATGGTCTGGTGAGCTGTTCAGCTGTCCTTACTGCATGTCTATGCAGTGGGTTAAAAGGTTTAGCGAGATAATGTCTGAAACATACAGGAAGAAATAAGGTAAAGTGATTCCACTGGGTTCTGGAGTGAAACCTTTAGATTTTATAAGATAATAAAGTGGTGCAGTGTCTGAATGGGACGGTCAGGACTTTAGCAGAGTCTTCAGATAGCAAAGAATGTGAGGGTTTACACACACACACAGGGCAAATCTCTTGCTCATTCACACAGCATTCCTCCCCCCATTGTTGATCCTCTTTCAAAGTGTGTTAAAAACACCCAGCGTCACTTTTGTTCCGCGTCTCTGGTTTAAATGCACCACCAGCCAATCAGAGCGCCAGCTGCCTTCTGAATTGAGCCATGGTGAATGGTTGAGATTGAAAGTGTGGGAACAGTGTCCATCTGTGTGTGTGTGTGTATGTGTGTGTAATTGAGAGAATGGGAAAGAAGGAGCAGTAGATCACTCGCGCATCACAGGACACAAGGTTCCCACAGATGGCTCCATGCTGTCACGCTCCGTCCTGTCTGGGCCCGAGACCAAAAAACACAGCAACACAGTAGTCTACTGAGTTACCGGTGAAAATAGCCTCAGTGCTGAACGTGTCAGTCATCAGTCGTGACTCTGGAATGTCTAGAAACAACGCTCGTCCTGGAGTACATGAGTTACAGATGTTTTGTTTATAAATGATACCTAGAGCTACAAACGTACTGATTCTTTCTATGCACCTGAATTTTCAGTAGTTTTCTGCTGGAATGTAAAGGACAGGTTTACGCATATTGCATTTGCTGCAGTTTGTTATACATACTCTACTCACAGCTCTACCACAGGGGGCACTACATTAGCACTAAGCCTACTAATAATCATTTTAAAACTATTTTTTAAAGAAAAATGGGGTCTGAAGCCTATCTCAGCCGACTCTGGGTGAAGCTGGAGTACATACACCCTGAACTGCTAAACAGAAGTGTTCATGACTCCATGTTAACCTAAAAGCTAACCCTTTTCAACAGTTAAATCCCCCCAACAAACATGAGTTATCAGCCTGCTGCCTCCAGTCCTCTATGTCACCTGATGCCGGTGACCATAAGAGAGAGCACCGTAAACGTAAATGCTGCCAGCTCTTCATGCTATCCGTCTCTTACATAAAAATTCTGTATATCCCACTCCCTCTGGTCGGATATGACTAATAGCCTGATCTCATAAACCACAGAGGTCGTGGAATAATTCTAAAGGGGGTGGATCTCCAGACAGCTCACCAAACCATCCCAGGGTAAACACACACACACAGGCGAACACACACAACCATTCACTCTCACTTTCACACCAAGGGGTAATTGGAACAGCCAATTATCCTAATGCATGTCTTTGGAGTGCAGGGGGAAACCAGAGTACCTGAAGGAAACCCATGCAAGCACAGTAAGAACATGCAAAGGCCACACAGAAACACCTAAGCCCGGGACTCGAGCCCAGGACCGCCTCGGTGCCACCCCTAGACTACTGCTAACGCAAATTTAAAATGGTCCCTAAATGATATTTTCTGCAACAGGTAGGCTGAGAACAGGGTAACAACCTCCCTGATATCATCTCTCTATTCCAACCTCCTCCAACACCTCCAGTACTGTAACGATACCAAACACACTGAACGTCCCTCTCATACACAGTCCTGGATTTTTACAGCGAAAGCACCATTTCTGTTGCTAACCAACCGTGTACCCTGCTGCACTAAAATTCACCTTCGCCCCTTTCAGGAGTAATAAAGCATCCTGTCCAATCAATCTGCAACAGCTGTCCACGAGCTGCGTCCCAAGCCAGCACGATATTCTAGGAAATAGTATGCAGTGTTGGAGGAGTTCAGTATCTGATTTAGTGTTGCAGGATGTGATCTGAGACGCAGCCTTAGTCATGCTGTTCTTGGAGTGACAGTAAATCACAGCCACACGTCTCACACCAACACAGATGTCCTGCTGTCACTGCTTTTTATTTATTATTATTTTCATATATA